>JANPWX010000052.1:3420910-3651102 GCA_024734555.1 Trochalopteron elliotii
CAATAAATTCTACAGTTGGGGATGGGAGGATGATTTATGGAACAGTGAAGTATCAGATTTACGCTCCTTTGTTGATGTATTGATGCAGTATATTACAGAGGCAATATCCTGCAGTGAAACATTGATTCAAAACATGGTTTTAACCAGCAGCAGCATCATGGAATAACCCTGTCTACCTTAATAAATTCTTTTTTTCTCTGTCTATGGGACTAAATCATTTGGGGTGATGCCATTATGACATTGCTGGTCTTCTCAAAAAGATCCTCATTTCTATGGGAGTCACACTTGGAGAAGCTGCCCCATTCAGCTGGTGCACAGAAGGTGTTGGATGTTGCCCCCACTGAGGGCAACCAAATAGTGTAGGCACAGCTGGATGGACAGGTAGCATTTGCAGCCTGGCCAATGGGGTCTGCCAGTGCCTCTGAAAGAGAAGAGACTGCCTGATCCCTCCTGTCACACTGCCAGCACTGTCTTTGCTTACTCCTTTCTTCCTCTCCACGTAAGGATGAGCAGTGTTTGTTTTCAAGTGGCTTTGCTTTGCCACCTCCCCAGTGAGCTACGAGCCAGGCGGCCACCAGAGGATATTGGGCAATAAGACTGCATTAAGGAACCTCCTAGGGAAGCTGGCATACCACAGTGTTGAAATTAGACAACATATTGTACAACACAGCATCAGATATTCAGATGCACATTTTTCCTTGAGGTCCCATAGGCACATTCAAGTCTGAGCAGTGAAGAGTACAAACAGCTGCAATCCTCGGGAGCCAGTAGGCATGCTGCTCTTACCAGCTACTGAAGTGCAAGGCAGTGACTTTGGCACACCTTGAGGAAAAAAGTCTGCTATCCAAACAAAATGTGATTTCTCATCGGGGAGTAGAGCAGGGGTTTGGAGGAGAAGCAGAATCTGACAGCAGAGCTCCCCAAGGAGATTTGCAGAAGGGAATTAAGTGCTTGGGTATTATTCTTTGAAATTTTTTTGTCTGACTAGCATCACATATCAACACAGATGTGCTGGTATGCTCTGATGTAGAGTATTGCCTGCTAAAAAAATTCTAACAACTTCATTTTTGGAGGAAAATAGCAATGGGTTATATGCAATAACAGTGCAAGTCTTGTTATAAATTCAGAGATCTAACAGACTACTCATACATCTAAATCTTCAGTGTGCCTCAGATACAGTGATTGTTTTGGTGCAGGTGGAGAACTGAGAAGACACCCAAAGCTCAAGGGAGCACCTGGCATCCTTTCCAAGGACTACATAATTATGCATCTTTGGACCATGTACTTATTAGCTTGTCAGGGAGCCTCATAGGATGTAGCTAATGGCATTAATGAATTCCTGTTCTCGTAAGGATCATCATATGAAAGAAGAAGCCAAGAAGAAGGATCTGTTGAAAACTTTTTTCTTGAGCAAGATACAAAAACAAAAATTAGATCTGTGGCGTAGAACAGGGCATGCTCAGGCTGCTTACCATGTTCATTTTGCAGTGCACTCAGTTTTGAAGGAGTGGTAAGAAAGTTGTATGGTTCTCAGTTGAGGCATCTTCATACACACAGGCAAAAGAAAAATAAAAGCATCCATTCCCTTTTCTCCATAACCTGGAGATATATCAAGGAACTAAATGCTTCTCTGGAGAGTGATAGAAACATCCTTAGTAGCCTGTATTGCTAAGGAAACCCAAAATAGAGCAAAGGAGATGAATTAGTTGTTCTTAAGCACCTGAAATTTTCTTCAGGCAAAAGTAGTCCAGCATTCAGCTACCAAGCAGGGAACCACTTACAGTACTAAGCACTTGTTAGAAATTTTCAAACTAGCTGAGAAATTCGGGTGCAGATGTCACTGTCTGTGTCTATTTTTGGCTGTGTTGCTGTGCAATTAAACTAGAACTCTTTTCTGTTAATCTGAATGGTACGGTAGCAATAAGTGAAGATAACCTTACAGCATTTCTTCCATGAGGACATTAGCATTTGCAAAATATTACCTTGCAGGAGTCAAAAAATATTCGATGTTAGTTATCATCCTCTCAAATGAGTCAAAGTTTAACAACAAGAAACTGATTTGTGGCAGAAAATCCATTCAGTAGTGATAGAATTTTTAAAAAAAGTGATAGAATCTGGCACCTAATAGTGTATATCCTTTGCAGTATGTCTTGATGAAAGTTTCATGTTGATTAGTTACCTGGGCAGCTGGCCAGTGGTCTCTGCTAATTGTAGAAGACAGAACATTTATTTAGTAATAGACTTTGGGAAAAAAACCCTCCAACTTAAATTAGAAGATGCTAAATGAGAGTAGGTCTGACTTGTGTTTTGAAAGAAGGGAAGGAAAAGAGGAAGCAATACTGACACTTCAACTTCAGCAGATGTGTCTCTTCCAATGAAGTTTTCTTGGATTCCTTTGGATTTTCAAATCAGAGATCAGGGAAAGAGTTTATCGCTTTTCTGAAATGTTCCATTTTGAGGAGTAGCCTTTAGTATCAGAGCACAGAAAAGAAATAATGTGCTGCCAATATATGGTGAAAATTATTTGTAACTGGGCAAGAAACCATTGAAAGATTTTTTTGTGTGCCAAAAAAACACTGAAGGTGCAGCTTCTCATGCTGCATCTATGTGAAATAGGTTTTTCCTTGTACATTTCTGCTTGTTTTGAATTGCAGCTCTCTGGACGCCTCCATGCTCTTCTTCTTCCACAGTAAATCCTGCCTAAAGTGGGGCAAAAAGATATTCAGCTGTAAGAATTAAAGAATCTTTTTTGTGCACTAGAGATTTTTCGTGGAGTATTTGCTTCCTTCAAGCAAAACTTGAAGAACATCTAAGAGTACATGAACCATTGTAAACCCTTTCAAAAGTCTCACTGAGCAAATTGATTGGGGCCTTACACTACTCCATTAAACATTGATACAGGGAAAACTGCCCACATCCTTCACCAAGTGTTGTGCTGGACTGTGGTGCTGAAGAGCAGCATCTTCTTCTGGGAGGGCAGAAAACTGCTCACCATGGAGGATTTTTCCTTGACTATGGCTGCTTCCACCAAGATAATCAGCATAAAGAGGACATGAAGGAATCCTGATTATGCTTCAATCACTGACAGACACAACAACTTGTATACACTATAAATCAGTTTGTCACACCTCACAATATGCACTAGAAATATTGTGATAGATGCAGCTTCTACTGTATACAGAGCTGACAGCAAATGGGAGATGCAGGAATTTTGCCTTCAGAATAGAGAAGTTCTCTGGCCTGTTCATCCAGCGTGTTACTTTCCTATTGAGAAGATGTGTAACTCTGAAAAAATTGTTCTGTATTCTACATCTCATGGATATTTTTACCTTGCTTTTCAGCTATCTTAACAATAGTAGGATAACCTGGGTCAATAAATTCATGTCAGGTGTAATTGAAATTGATCACTTGTGCAAAAGGGCTCTTCACAAAGTGAGGATTTAAGTAAGGAAAAAAATGGTAAGTAGCAGAACCATGTTAAAGAAAGCTTGGGACATTGCAGAGGATGACCACTGAGAAGTGAAGTACAAGATATGACTTGGATTCAGAACAGCAGTCCTCAGTGACAGAATGGATGATGAATTGACAGTCCCTAGACCAAATATTTTGTGTCTCTCAGTTGACAAAGACATTGGAAAAATAGCATAGCGTGCAGAGGTAGGTTATAAGGAAGAATTGAGATATGAGCAAATGAAGTGCAGTTAGATAGTAAGAGGCACAATATGAGGATACTTAAACACCTGCTGCAAATACCTGTCCTGAAACATAATACACTTTTGGAAAAATCATACTGAGAAAAAAGAAGACTTGTAGCAGCTCATGGAATTTAAATGGATGTAAGTGGAAGGGTAGAGGACGATACCATAAAATGATTTGCTGAGGGATGTAGATATATTCTTAGTCTTTTGGAGGTAGTTTCTAAATCCAACACGGATTCTCAGGCTCTGCATGGGACCTGTGAGACTCTTTTGGCAGAGTAATGAGGGGCATCAGGTTTGGTGTCCTGAAACTATCCTCTTCAGTGACCCCATTTTAATTGATTTGCCTTCATTTTTTGCCTGGCCTTAGTCTGTTGGTACAACTCTAAGCAGTGAAAATGACTAAATTTTCAGGCCTAGCATAGTAACACTTCTGAATAGTCTTTCTTGGAGAGACTATCATCCTATCAGTGTCCATTTCACTCTAAGATTTGTAAGATTTAATAGGGAAGATGAGTTATAAGGACAACTATTCCCACAGTGAAATTGATTTGTCCTAAATGCTCAGCAGAGTCAGGAATAATTATGAAAAACAGCAGAAGAAAGTATATTTCAGACCTTTTCTAAGTCATAAGCAGAAGATACACAGGTGGTGTATTACTGCCAGAGGAAACATGGACAGTCATGTAAACCGTTGCACTACAGCTAACAGGAATACGGGACAAGAATTAAACAGCCCTGCAGACACTGAGGTGAGAGAAGAAGGAGGGATAAGGTCCCTCAGGCACTGGTGCAGAGATTCCCTTGCAGCCCATGGAGAGCCATGCTGTAGCAGATGTACACAGTGCAGTCTGCCAGGACCCCAGACTGCAGCAGATGTGTGGTTGCTCTTCCTCTCAACCCTGTGCTCTTGAGCAGGGGGATTGGGAGAGTGGCCCTATGAGCATCCAGCAGCCAGCCAAGGTCAACCCAAGACATTGATCTGCCACTGTCAGGCTCTGCATGCTGGTGCCTTCTTCCATAGGGCATTACAACATATATAATTTACACAAGTATAGCCAAAATAATTGCAATTATTAATTATTTTCATACATTTTTAAATTGCTGTTAGTTCAGTGCACTAAGCCAAATAGGAACAGGGAGACCTTTAGGAAAAGTATTAGAAGGATAAACTCATTCTTGCAGTCTATCTCTAAATTTTAGTCAACTTCCCAATTCCCTCACATTGTGCTACACAGTTGTTGTGTTTAATTACAAACATTAATACATTTCTCAGTATGAAGCACACTTGTGACTTTTACCTTAGACACTAATAAGTTGAGTTTGATAGCAGGAAAAAGAAAACTTCAAACACTGACATTGTTAAGGTTAATAACACAGTAGTTCACCAAGGAAGCTCCATGCCCTAATTTGAATTGATTATCTAAATAGTTTCATTACAGGATGCTAACTAAATCAAGCCCATTGTTTCACAGAGAAATGACTTTGCTATCCTAATTATTAGGCTAAAACATCTGTACACTTTGGATCTTGCTTGTGACTCCTATCACTTTATTAGGTAAATTATAAATGTAAAAAATATTTAAAATAAAGTTGGATACAGAGTGAAAGAATCCATGGATATCAACGAATCTTTACAATTAAGACAAAAGGAACTTACAGTTAGCTAATTCTTTCAAATGAATGCAATTTAATCTTAAGTATAGCCCCCCCTGTAAAGCAAAATTCTTGTAACCTTGCATTTCAATGCAGAATTAATATTGCAGTGGCATGGGAATGCAAGTAAATGTAGGGATTTTTGGAAATTTGAGATCCTTATACTGAAAAGTTACAATAAATATTTCAAATACCTTTATGATTTTTTTTTTGTTTTCTTTTTGTTTTTTCCTTGAAATACACCCAGACCTGTCCCACACACTGCTGTCAGGTCAGAGTCCCTGCTCAGTACTCAGTGTGCAATCCTTAGCCCAGGTTAAGGCAACAAAGAACAGGGGCACCCAAAAAGCATGGAAGGAGAGATGAGGCTCATGGCACAGGGGGCTTCATGGTGAGAAGGTCTATATCCAACAGCTTTTATAAACTTCAGAATTAGTACATGGGGAGACATTACTTGTCTTTAGGGGTCAGACTGAAAGTAGATTTTCATGGGGGAGAAATCAGTGAGACAGTTTTGGGCAAGATAGGAACGGCAAAAGAAGATGGAAATTACATGGGCTGAGATGTGGGACACATCAATCTCCTTGTAAATGTTAGGCAAGTCCTGTCCAAGGAAAACATTTGGTGGGAGCGAGGTTAGCAGAGAAGGGGAGGAAGTGACATCCCCAACAAGAGAGAATTATCATCAGTGTGCTGCCCAGGTGCTTCTAGAGGTGATGCAAGGAAATGTCCTTCTGTTTTCTTGTTATTGTGCCTTGTCCTTTCCTCAGAAACCAGTTCTCACGTGGCTCAAACAGATGTTACATACTGACTGGAGTCTCAATGTCTCTGAAAGTGCAAAGCCACATGTGTTAAAATTCAGTACTGGAGCTACTGTCAGAAAAACCCCAGTGCTTAAGTACACCAACTCTCAAATATGAAGTATTACAGTCTCCTTAAACCATCCTTGCACACAATAGGTGTTAATTATGCTCCTTTCACTGGATTTTTACAGCAGACTCCTCCAGTAGTCTTTGTACCAGACTGCAACAGCTTCACCGTGTTTATGGAAACATTTCCTGATGGTAGGGCATATGAAAACAATGGCATTTAATGAAGGGTCTGCAGCAGCCTTGGAAGAGCAGGACTTTTGTCTGCTTTAGATCAAATTACAGAATCTTCTTTATATCATTTTCATTTGCATCAGGGATACACAGCCTGAAGAATGACCTACTTTTCCTGCAATATTTGCCTTGCTTTTAATTATAGCAATTATCATGCCCTGATCACTGGCATAGTCCCCAGAATGTTGACTTTTTTCTTAATGTTATTGTTATATAGATTACACAGACTCTTTGCCAGCATGTTGTCCTCTAATTATCCAGCTGAAGATGTTGCCTGTGCTTCAGACAAGCAGGAGGGTTTTGTGTGGAAGATCTTTGAACATTTCTCAGGAGGCTGCTGTACAGCAATCGTTATACATAGACTCCTTTGGGGAATAGGTATGGCTCCGTACTTCTCCTAAATACCCTCTTCTTTTTCATATTGTTCTTTCCTGAATTTCAGTACAGCCTCTTTTACAAAGTGTATGACAGGAAGAGCAGCCTGGAAACCATCAAATGGCTGGCACAACTCTCAGTCTACATATAATGGTATCACTTTTTATAATTTTTAGACAAATACATTAGGAAGCTTTTTCTTCACAAAGGTATTTCATGTCTCTTTATTAACTGGATTATTAGATTTCTTTTTCTTTCTTTGTTAACTCATTTAACCTGAAAGTTAATCTAGGTTAACTATATTACAGCAGAAACACTTGTATGTGGTTCAAGCAATTAGGAGAGTGAACCAAACTGGTTGACTGGTTGTCACACCAGAGAGGACAGGAGTAATACTTTCCTGCTTCATGAGGCAAACCAGTCTTTCCTGGTTTCAGAGTAACAAATATTTGGGCTTAAAAAAAAAGATACTAGTAAAGATTGCTTTTGCCAGAAATATAGTAAAGAGGGGAAATATTCTTACATCATGAATATTACAGGAGAGATTGCACGACTTGATTAGTGGAAAACTGTTTCAAGAACTTCCTTCTGGTAGAAAATCCCATTTTTACTGCCTCAGAGTCGTCCTTCTTCCCCAGTCTCAATCCTTGCTTGCAAGTGTTCTGTCCTGAATCCTTATTAAAGAATCTCAGTTAAAGAGTGAAGGTTTTTTGCTGAATGAGTTCCATGTTGTGTCCTGATCTGAACGATCAGAAAGTCATTGGCTAGCCCAGACAGGGAGGGTACAGCTGGTAATTATCTGGTTTTACAGGTGTCTTTCCTTATTGTCCTCCTTTGAAGGAGACTCTGCATTTGTGTGTGAAAAGCCTTGGTCTCATACTCCAACAATATTACCGGGTAAGGAACAGTTAGCCGACAATGTTTTTATAGTAATGAATGTAACTGAAAGATGTAGTAGATGTATTATTGAAGCCATATCAGAATTGCTGCTACTTCTACACTGTCTAATAATTTAGTTTCCCATTTCATCCCTCGCTGAACTGATCATATAATTGCTCATGCTGCAGAAATGTTAATTTTCTTAGGGCAGCATTCTTTTGGAATAAGCTGAAGTGCTCCAATTAATAAAAACAGATGAAAGTAAAAACCTGGGTTTGCTTCTGAGGGAAGTCCAGCTCAGGAACTAGTCCCAGTGGGCAGTATGGAGGATTTAGTCTGTCTGCAGAACCTACTTCAACTCTATTGTAGCAATTATTGCACCTCCCAGTATGCAGCTGCCCCCATACCATGTTCCAGGACAAACACTGCATACCCAGGATTCATGCCAAAACAAAGCCCACATCACTTGAGAAATGTGCATCTGCAATAAACTGCACATAAAAACCACTCGTTCCTGATGGATAAATAGGTACCCCACGCACCCTGGCTGTGTGTTTTTTAATGTGGACCCAGCTACTCTACTCTGCAGGGGCCTCCAAGGCACTCTGCTCTGAGTTTCTCCACACCATTTAGTGAGGAGCCAAAGACCATTTCCAAGAGCAAACAAAATTTTGTACTGTAGGTGCAGCCAACAAGAAGTCCCAGCTGAAACCCTGCCGCAGTGTCAGCTCTAATTCTTATGCAAGATGAGCAGGCCCTGTTCCTACAATGTTAATCGTGTTCTGGCAGCCCCTGGGACAGATCTCAGGTGTTCCAAAATATTTTGCCTGGGGAAGGCAGGTGGCCTAAAACTACCAGTTCAAGTGGGCCATGGTACCTCCTGACAAAACTCTTCAGGTCCTTGCCTAAGGGATGTCCATAGCCACGCTCATTCCTTGCCCACCAGGGAGATGAAAGGACTACTGTAGACAGTAAGAGCTGTCCCACCAAACAATTTGGTTTGGTGGCTTGAAAGACTTCTGCCCCTTCTCCCTTCCTTTCATAATAATTTGCTTTTATTGCTATAAATTCATTCAGATTTCTTTATGTCTGCATGCCATGCTACATGTTTCCACTCATTTCTTCATTGGGCAAGCCAGTCCCTTGGTTTTTAAATAGTGAAGTGCTATAACAAACATCAAACCCCATGAACACAGCAGGAGGTTTCTGACAGTTTAATTTTATTCCACAAGGCATGAAGTTCTCCTTGTGCTCCATTTGTGATTATTTATTTTTTTTTTAAACCTGGAAAGGCAAATTTTTTGGTTGATTTCATCTGTTTACAAGCTAAGGAGCTGTAATCCTTTGGGATGCTGTAAGAGGCTGACCACTTATGCAGACATAAACAAGGTATGTGGATTAACAGGGGATTGAGAGGACATTGCTTTCTGCAAATATAGCATGAAAACATGCATTTTAGATAATGCTTGTCTTCACAAGATTCTTGAGTAGGGTCATGGCACATGTGTACACAATGGGGATAAACTTGATCTCATCTTTCTTGCCAGAAGGAAAAACAGAGCCTTTGCAGACACAGACCCTGCTGTTAGCTCTGCACAGTAACTAACTGTAGAAGTGCTATGAAGGCAATCAGCATAGAAGTGGCTTTTCCCAGAGTTAAATATTAAAATGTGTTAGAAATCTGAATTATTAAATCTTCATCTGTACCCATAAATTTGGTCCGATTTAAATAGGGTGGATGTGTGTATCATCTTTCAATTTAATCATGATTTGTCTTTCCTTATTAACCCGTTTAAGCCATACTTAAGCACCATTGAAGTAAGTCAGTCTAAAAACAATTCAAATATCTTACTTGAGTCTCATTAATCCATTCAAAATTTAGCCCAGATTTGAAATACCACAGTGGTTGTTTTGGACAAACTTTATGTATTTCAATGAGATACACCAATCTCTCCATTATTTATGGTTATGATTTCATTTGCTACTAAAATAATGTCTCTTTATATGAGCATTGGTATCGTAGACAACCAGACATACTTGACAATGTTATTTAAGATGGAGATATTTCAAAGACACAGGAAAAGTCTGAATTATTACTCTGACCCTTTCATTCCAGGAACATGCTTTTGTGGAAGATCTTGTTATTTCTGTCCCTTAATGGGAAACTTCACTGCTGCTGGAACCTTCACTCATCTGTCTTACCCCTATGGGCTTACCAGGGCTCAACAGGTTTAAGTTCTCATCTTGGGAAGCCAAAGCAACTTATTTTGAAGCAGTGCATTATTTATTCAAAGGCAAAAGGAGGAAGTTCAACAGTGTCACTTCTATATTTCTTTGCAGGTCAGGGAGATCTGCTCAGTTCAAATCCAAGTTCTGTAACCCCAGATAGGAAGAGGTAGAAAACCCCTGGAGTGCTTCTCCTTCAGCAATGCCTCTGTCTGCTGCTATCTACACACTGCTCTTGTTTAACAGACAAGAAAATCTGATAGACTGGTAATGCTCTGACTTCAGGCACTTGAGTTGAGAGGACACTTTGCTAGCCCTGGCTGATCAGCTGATGAGCTTCCATTTAAAAGCTGTATTGAAAAGAATTATTGGTAACATTCTTCCTGACTGTATTTCACCTCAGATACTATTGTACTTAAATTTTTCCCCCTCTCTTAAACTTTAAAAGCCTCTTTTTGTTTCACTCTATCCCTTATACTTTTATGAAAGTAGTAAGTTGCTCTCGGTCAGCAACAAATTTCCAGAAGAAGTAGGAGATAAAAGAGAAAGACACTAGATCTGGGAGAGTCCCAAGCACAGCCTGGCAGTTCTGGGAAGCTCTCAATAATCATGTAGTAAGAAAATACAGAACTTGAGTGATATGTACTCAAAACACAGAGATCGGTATAGGTTCTGAAGTGTCTTTCAAAGGAAAAATAGTATCTGTTGAAAAGCTTTGGAGAGTCAGCCCTAAGGGTTCTTTCCACATATTTGTTTAACTTAATTTTGACAACAGAGCATCTCAAGACAACTCAAAGATGTTTGTAACATCTTGTTCCTTCCTCACTTCTCTGAAGTTTTAATGGGTTCTCTGAAAAAGAATGAAACTATGGAAAGGAGACACAGACAGTTTGTTTCCAAATTATCTAGATCACATGTTCTCATCCACATATTTCTGGGCTCTCTCCTGTCTTGTGGCTGTTCTACAAGAAATGCCCTGAGGGCTATTTCATGGGTTCTGTTAGTTCTATGTTGAAAACTATCCTCAAGTGTGTTTTCCAGCCTAAATGAAAGATGAACTTCCTCTGCAGCAAGTTTCCATTTCACTGAAGCAGAAATTCGCTTTTGGCATCTAATGATCCTGTTGCTCTTCCTGCATGGCAGAGCCACAGCAAAGAGAGGTTAAGAGTTCTGCCAGGGATGGTGGTGATTTGAGTTGAACCTCTCAAGTTCCAGTATTTTTTAAGAGAGCAAAGCATATATGAAAGCAGGATTTTGCCTACTTGCCCCCACTGAGTGCAATATTTTTTCCATTCAGTAGCTGCTGGCATAAGATTGCTAAATGGTACGCAATCTCCATAAGATCACTTTTTCTAAAGCCCAGTGTTAGCAGATGGTTGAAGTACAACTGGAAATATGTAGCCAAAAAGAACCTATAATGGTATAGGTTAGTATAAAAAAATTATTACAAGTCTGAGATGGCTGCATTAGTCATTACTAACATTTCTTAGGCTAGTAGCAGGAAAACTTTTACAGCCCTTCACATTGTCACATAATACCTGTCCCCACAGAATTTTAAAACAGGCATAAAAATCAAGTAAGGCCAGAATTTTGTAATTCTTTTCTGTCATTCATTTCTTAAATATTTAGTACCCCTTTCTAACACCAGGCAAGAGAAGGCCACCACTGTAATTTGCAGTTACTTCTGAAAATGATGAATGCAATGGCCATTTTCTGGGAAATAAAGACGTTCCTCATGCTTTTGATAGGAATATAGAGTCTAACACAAGTAAATCTTGACTAAAAATAAGAACTTCTCTCTTCCTGTGCAAAGGCTAAAATAAGTCAAGGAAAGTGCATTTTTATGTGTGCCTTTCTTCTCCCAATTCAAATTAATAGGAAGACCATCAACAATGGTCAATTTTTACACTCTTCATACTTCCTCACCACCTCTCATAGTAAATAAGGGGGCAGTATGACTGTTCAGGGAAAACATTAACAATTCAAAAGCTTTGCAATGCAGATATTGTGAAAGGAGGAGACCTCTCTCTAGCAGAGTGATAAATATTAAGATTAGATTAGGAAGGCAGAGTGATAGCGTTTCAGTTCACACCTCCTGCAGCCCACGACACTTTATCCAATTTGCTCTCATCACCAGCCCCATTTATAAATGAAGAAGCCACATACCCCAGTATTTATAGGTCAGAGCTGCAGATCTATTTAGTGACATTATGAATTCTGTAAATCAAGTCACATCATAAACTATGAAAGGGTTCAATGGCATCACAGTAAAAGGAGAGAGAATTTATTGCCAGGTAAAAAAAATATTATAGATTAGATTTTTCCCTTGCCTAAAATGGATGTGTTGAGAGGGCAGGAGAACTACAATTAACATCCCCATATGAAGCAGAATCTTCTGTGGGCAGTCAGGAGTGATGAGATGAACCATTGGTATGATTCATTTTGATAATTTTTTCCTCCTGCCTGTCTGGTAAACCTGCCCTGGAAATAAACAGTGCAATTCCATCCAGTTCTGCTAGAGGACATAGAAGGGAAAACAGAGATGAAAGAACAGTGTCAAGCACTCATATGCTGCAGTGCCCCCCTTTTGGAACAGCTTCTTACAAGTCCCTTAGCAGCTGATGATGAGCTGCTGTTTTAGTCCGTTCAGTTTGGCTCCAGCACTTCTGAGGTTCACCCCCCTGTAGCTTTAGCAACAGGGATAGTGTAATATAGTGTTTCCCTGTCTCTCAGCTGCGTGTATCCACATGCTCTGAGACACAGTTACTGACAGGAACATGAAAATTTGAAGGAAAACCTAAAAAGCCAAAATGGTCTGACTGACATCTCCCTTTCCAGATAGGAGTTTCTGGAGAAAAGGGGAGCAGCTGACTTCAGGCATCTTCTGAAAATTCATTTTTAAACTCTTTAGGAGGAAACAACTCCCTGCAACAACAATTCCAATGCTTAAAGGACCATTTGCTGTTGCTTTTTGCTTTGCAGCAGCTTTTGTCAAGTTGACACAAGCATGTATAAGGCATGCACTTGGCCCAGGTTTTTTCATCTGAGCTATGTAGTGATCTTGTTTATAATTTGTGCTGCCTGGATTTCTGGGCCACTTTTATTGCTGAGGGTCCTTTGGATTCAGTATTGCTCTTGACCCTGATTCCATGTTTGGCTTTTGGTATCAACATTCCCTATTGGTATAAAATATTAGCAGGAGCAGCCATACAATCCAGACATGTATTTACCCCAGACACAGCATTATCCTCAGACCTTTCTATCAACTCTTGAACCTCCATGGATAGCCATGTATTACCATACTTCTGTTTTGCTGGCAAATACGTAAAAATGAGTGCCTTGAAAACCCCAGTGTTGTTTTTGCATGAGTATTTTATGTTTTTAGAACTGAGCCTGCTTCTAATTTTTTGTATTCCCTTAATAGAATGGGATTTAATTGCCAAGAGCAAGGTAGTTCATGTATCACCAGAGAGTATGGTAGTTGTTGTAGTCAGAAATCTACCATCCCTGGAAAGCGTAAACCCAGAAACTTTCCTTCTGCATTATTTGTCCAATTTTGGTGGGTTTGGACTCTACATTTTTTAATACAAGTATAGTAGTCCTGGCCATGGCTAGTTGCAGAGAGTGTTTATGTCTGGGAACCCTTCAACATCAGATTCTTGTTGAATGACCAAGTCAAACTGGAGGCTATCATTCAAATTGGTCACAGGGGAATCACAAGACACTGTGGTTTTCAGAAGGAGCCTCAAAGCTGATGAAATTCAGCTACATGTGTACAAGCAGGGTGTGTTATGTCTTTGTATAAATAAGCAATATACTGACCATTTAATATGAGGTACTGAGTGGCCTTTAAGGAAATGAGCCTTCTGTTTCCGAAGTGGAGCATAGATTTCATAGCCAATTAATTGTTATTTAAAGAAAGATTATTTAAATTCATGTCTGGCTAAATGAGGAAATTGCTTGTGAAACACGACTCTGCAGTAAGAGGTGCTGAGTGGTTATACCAGAACTTTGAGTACTCAGCTAGCACATTTGAAAGATCCTTGAACTTTGTTGCAGACCTTGTCAGCAATGAGTCAAAAAATATCTCAGAAGCTATTGAAAGTATCATTCTCTTTCTTAGTTTATTCTTGTGTTCCCTGGGCACAGAGATGTATTTTGAATACATTAGGCTTTGAGGATCTATGTAGCTGAATGGAAACTTGAAGATGCAAACAAAAGGGAAAACAAAATGTTCAGAATAAGACAAGGTGAAACAAACAAGCATTAAGCAAAGGAAGAGGCAAGAAAATCATTATTTTCAGCAGTGAGTTCTCCTAAATCACAGAATTTTTCTTCTAAATGAACTTGAGGAGACAAACATGCTGCTGGAAGCATCCAAAACTAGTCTGGACCTGCATATATCAATGCCATGGAGTTTCAAATGTACCTGAAGGAGCACTCAAGATGTTTTCCATATGTGCACACTGTCAAAGAAGGAATTGTCTGAATATTAGAAGTCTGATATCAAACTTGTAAGATATTTTTGGCAGGAACTGGAAGATATTACGCACCAGTTAATGGAGTTGATATTGAGACTGAGTGCTGATGGTCTCCATAAAAATTCTGAACCCTCAAAAGGAGAGAACACTCACTGTTAGCAGATGACACGAGGCTGGAAAGAGATCTTTATATGCTGGTGGGTAGAGTTACCATTTACAAGAACGAGAACAGAAAAATGAGCTGAAAGAAGGAATGAAATTCAACCAATTAAAATACAAATTTCTGCAGCTGGGACAGGAATATTCCATATAACTGTGCAGGGAGTGAGCAAGGTACTAAGGAGCAGCTTTGCCCAAAAAGACCAGGAGAACCTGGTATACAGCAGGCTGAACATGAGGCAGCATTATGATGAAGACTAGCAGAGACTGAGTTATATTAGCAAGAGTATATTCAGGAAGTGTTTATTCCCTTTTTCTTGGCACTTGCAAAGGTTTGGGGGGGATTCTGTGTCAGCTTTTGTCTTCCTCATTCAGGAAGGACATCAATAAGCAGAAGAGAGTATGTGGAAGGACCACTGGGAAACACATGGTGAGTGGAGGGACACTGAGGGGCCTTGACTTGGTCAGCCTGCAAAACAGAAGGCAAAAAGAGGAATTTAACTGTTTTCCAAGGGACCTCGTAGGAAAGGAGAGTTGGCTGCTTTCCAAAGGTGCAAGGACAAGAGGTGGTGGTTGCAAGCTTGGTGAGAAACTTCACAGAAGATTCTTCTCATTAAGTGTGGTTCAGCACAACACAATATTGTCTCAGGATGTCATTTAACAGTTTGGAGAGATTCAGCATCTGGTGGGAGAAGGCACTGAGTCACTACACCTGAATCTGATGCCAGTCAAAGAAAGAAATTATAAAGATGTTCAAAATTATGGTAATCAAAGGAAGATGGGAAGATTTTCTCTTCTTGGTCTCAAAGTTAGAACGAGGACTGCTAGTGAAATAAAGGGGGGTAAACTCAAAAGTAATTACAGCAAATCTTTTTCTTGCCTTATGAAATATTGGATAAACACTGAAATTACAGTTTTAAAAGATTAATACAAATATCTGGAGAATTAAAGGAATAAGTAGAATAAGAAGAGCTTTTAAAAAGGCAGATAAGAGAGATAGAAACCCATATTTTGGTTTTAAAGAAGTTCTAGACATCTGAAACTCACATGAAGTTCTGTGTCAGGGCAACTTAGGCTGCAGGATGTTTTCAACAGTCCCAGACAAGAATTTATGTTTTAGGATATCCAAAACAATCTCTTCCAAAGCAATAGAAAACTGCACACAAGTTTTATAAAACAGGATCAAGTTTTTCCCATATAAAGGCATGATATTCGATTTTATGTGATATAGAAGAGCCCAAAAAGTATTAACAGAGGCATCAAGTAACAATGAAAGAATTTTTCTTTCTTTATGTCTAACAGCCAAGGTCAGAAAATTTGCTTTATTCATTAAATAATTGATCAATCCAAAAGTACTAAAACCTCTCTGTTTCCCTTAAAGTTATGCTAAGATCACTGAACTTTGCTAGGAAGTATGAGCACAGGTCATTCCAAACTGCATCAAAATGTCATGTACTACTTGCAAACATGGCCAGCAGTGATATTTGAGTCAGAATAAGCTTTGGCTTTCCTGACATGAACTGAGAAATGCTTCTGTTGACCCCACTGGAGCTGTGGGGCTCAGGAGTGTTTCCTTGTGCTGGGTGAGGCTTTCTGGCCCCAGGACATGTGGATGAGATCCATGTCCTCAAAGCTCCTTTGTTTCTTGAGGCTGACTTTTCATCAGGGGGAGCCCAGGTGTGGGGATGAGGGAGGACAGGGCATGGTCCTGCAGGTTCCCCAGCCTGCAGGGCTCCCCAAGGCCACTGCCAAGGGAGCACCCCTGGAGCTCATGTTAGAAGGTAGGAGCAGCCACTGTGATTTATTCCTTCCTACAATAAAAAATGGTGCTATTTTTGCCCAGTTTAGCAGAGAATTTAAACACACCAAATTTACATATGCATGTACATCTGAAGACGCCATGAAAAGCATTTGAATGTAGACTAGGGCCACTTGGACAATTGAAGCATCATTAAATACACAGACATTTCTTATTTTTCTTTTTCCTTTTTTGTTTGTTTGTTTGTTTGTTTGGATGGAATTGATGAAAGGTGTAGAAATACAGAATTAAAAAGTAATTGAAAAGTAATGTTATTAAAAATTACAGGCTATTAAAGATATGTCTGAGCAAGAAGACAGAGTTTTGTTCTACTGATTTTTCACTACTACAAAAGGCAAACTGAAAAAGTGAAGTCAGGTAGGCATTAGATGTGCAGCACTGATGTTCATAACTGGAGTCATGATGAAAGACCACAAAGTCTTATTGAATTCCACAACACTTTCAAAAATTCCATCATTATCTATTTATGAGACTCATTCAAAGGCCTCAGCAGAACTCAGCAACTGCAGATTATGTAAAGAATGAAATTTTAAGAAGCAGTAAATATTCAAATTAATATAAAAATTATAAGATTTAAAATTCACTATAATACTGCAGTGAACTTCTTGTAGGGTTTCTCAATCTTATTGTACCATCAGCTCTCTGAACTGTGGTCTGAGGAAACCCAGTTAAATTAAAAATTCAAAAGCTCTTGAGACTCACACTGATTTTCATGTACTTTGATGCTTGGACATTCACATTGCACTGGTTTAATTAGCTATCTAACAGAAATCTCCACACTTTAGGAAAGGGAGAACTTCACAAGAAACAGTCAAGAAGTTTGCTTGTGCACTTATGAAATATACAAATATGCCTGGAGATTAATCTATACACTCTCCCATCTCCCCTACAAATGATGTCTGCTCATACTACAGCCTTAAAACCACTTCCTTTAAATTTGCCATGTGCTTCACTTTGCCTGAATGATACATCTTTTCATAACTGGTGACTCATTCATTTCCCATATGTATTGTTTTTAAAATATCAGTGTCAGGGAAACACATTGTATTATTTCAAATGAAACAACATTTCTCTGATTTTTCTATTAATGAATGACTCTATTGGAACAATATTAGCTCTGCTGAAAAATAAGACAATACATGAGGTAATTTTATAGCAATTCCTACGGCTTTATTGCTTAACAGTCATGCAGAATTCTTTCAGTTCTAATTTTGTTTGCTCACCAACACTATAATCTAGTGTATGCTTATTTTACTTGTATTATGTCCTCATTTAACCATTATAAATATCCTTTTATCTTTCAATTTTGACTCTTCTTGACTTACGAGACTTTTGATAAACTTCAAGATGTCAAAGGTTCCCAGTTTTTACCGAAGATGCTCTTATTTTTACAGTCCCTCTCCTCATGGAGAGCATTCCCTGGAGAGACATGTTTCAGGCAATTGGAAGGCTCAACATTAGGACATGTAAATGTTTAAATTATGGCTTGCAGATCAATGACAAGAAATAGGACATCTATTTCTGGTAACATTGTGGATTTATAGTTATGAGTCAAGGCTAATGCAAGGTGAACTCCTCCCTTTATGATCAGTGGCACAAATGCATTAGCTCATCCATGAATTTAAAAATCGACCTCCAGACAGTTAGCTGGTAATTTGGCACCTTACTTTGATTGTATACAATTTAACAAAAGAACATCCAGCACTAATTCAACAGTAATATTGCTTCTGCCTTTCAGGAATGATTTATTCATTTGGATATGATGTCCAAATTGCATTTTCTAAAGGAAGGGTGTTTACTTTGTTTGCAGTTTATTGCCTTACTTCTCAAGGACATGACAAGAGTAAAATTGTTGCTACTGATTATTAGGTTGAATGCAAATATGTCCTGAATGATGGTCCTCTGTACAGAAATCCCTGGGAGTGGACAAGTGGGTGGGAGGGTGGTTGCTGCACCATGCTTTTTGACACTTTACAGCATACCTCATCTGGAAACTACTGCCCCAACTATCAGCCACATAAAACAGGCAAGGGTTTTGCACACCAGCACTGCAGACCCCCATGGATGCACCAGCACATTGCGCTGCCTCATTCTTGCAGCTGTAGCATAGCATCTCAGCACTTCACAGGGTTCACCACTGTCCTGGCTTAGGGAAATTTGGGAGGAAACCTGTGAATGGGGTCCCTCTGGAAAAGCAAATTCAAGCAGCCCCTCCCCAAATTGGTCTGGGAAAAAATCTCCTTGGAGAAAAGGGGAAAAAAATCATTTATTCAACAAAGTGCCCACAAGCATAAAAATGAATAATATGAAACGATAAAACCTCTCATCATTCTGAAGAGAGACGTCAAATTCAGAAAGTTCTTGCCATGGGTGTAGCTTGGCTCTCTCAGTCTCATATCAGTCTCTCCAGTGCTGGAAAAATGCCAAGGTCTGGGCCCCGGTGGGCCACAGGTGTGAGATCCAAGTGTCCCCCTGGATTTTTCAGTCCAGGACAGGATTAAACAGTACCAAAAAAAGAGAAAAAAAAAAAAAAAACAGTCCAGGGAACTTATCTGCCTCAGCTAGCTAAACTAACTAAAAGCACAGGAGATCTCTGTCCTGCTGTCTGTCTGTCCACAGACAACACAGTCCAGGAGCTGGAATGAGGAGGAGGGAGTGCTGTTTCTGAAAACAAGCTCTGCACTGCTTCTTTCTTACCCTTTGCTCTCAGAATCAGTCTTAAAGATATAGAAGTTAACATACAACATAAACAGGACAGACAATTAGGGATACAGGCATCATATAGTCACCCCGGGACAACCACACAAGAGACTTTGCCTTGCCTGTGTTGACCTCCCTTGCAGTGCAGTTATGTGCTGTGGTAATGTCAGAGCTGTTTCTCACCAGTAAAAGAAGCTTGGGTTTGCCTAAATTACAAACATCAATCTGTAAACTGAAGTACAGAAATGTACCACGCTGTTTTCTGTACACCAGATGCCAACCTTACTCTGGTCCTAGAGAAAAAGGCTTTCTGTTCCTCATCAGTACCTGCAGTGCTGATGGAAGGCTTGATTTGCTATTATGTACAATGTTTTTATTGTCAGGGCAGAACTAAGAATTTAGAAAGTGGATCATTGCACTTTTATTTTCACATTAACATTAATGTGAAATTAATTTCACATTAATTTTCACATTTTTAATCACGCAGCTTAAATGTTCAAGTGTCAGAGTTTCCTTACATTATTGACATTTCAAGTGAATGACCTCCTTAATTATTGACTCTCTTCTCAGCTTACTCTTTCTATCTGGGGTTTTCACTAAGCTTAGCCACTTGCTGCCTAAATCCTTTGGAAATTCATGACATTAGTTATTGTCCCTAAGATCCTCTTGGATGTGGGCACCCAAGTACGAACTAATACTCATTCTTGTCCTACTTTGGCTACTTTGTAGCCAGAGGCCTGCTGGAAATATGCTGAAGAGCACTTCAAAAGGATATTCTCTAAAAAGGTGGTGATCTGCTCTGCTAAGGAAGCAATGCAGATGTAAGTCTAAGATGTAAATGTCTCTGCAGCTGGGAATCTCACATTGACCACTCAGTGAGGGCTCACCTCTCTCAGTGCTGTGTATTGAGTCTGCAGGTAACTAGTGACAGGTCATCTGAAAGGATGCTGCATGTTGGACAGCAAGGCAATTCCTGTCCTGGAACTGAGCTGTTGCTGGACATATTCTGTTTCTCCACTGGATGCATATGAATAGATAAAAACAAGAATGCCTTCCAGAGGATTATTGTAATTTCTTTAGTTGTGGTTTTTGTTTTGTTGGTTGGTTGGTTTGGGTTGGTTTTATTTTGAGGATTAGTGCAGAAGTCTCTCTTTCCCTGTGTCACTCCTTTTCTCACTGCTTTTCATTGATTTCCTTTGGCTGATAATCTGTCGGGTGTTTCCATATGAAGGTAAGTAGCACTGGGGGTGATTCTCATTCCTCTTTCTGCTCATTGCCTTTTGTCAGGATACCCTCTTTTACACTGTAACCTTCCAGTACCCGTAGTCTTCCAGTGTGATTAGTAAATCTGCACTGCTGAAAAACTTACTGGAGAAATGTGAAACAGCTGTAAGGCAGGGGGTCAAAGAAAGGCTCTGTCTCACCTTCAACCCACTCTATTACCTTAGCTGGGATCTCAGAAGCTGCTTACATCTGTTCCTTTGTAGGAGCCTCCAACGATGGCAGGGAGAGGGTGTTTGCACAACAGAAGATGGGGAGCTCAGATGTCGAAGCTTTGCAACAGAAGTGAATTTGCAACACCCTGCCTTGGCCTCACAGTTTCATCAGCAAAAATTAGAAAATTGACCAACAGTATCAGAGACTTCAAATATTATGGAAGTTGTACCTTGGTTGCCTCTTCCACAGTTTTAAAGCTGAGATCATGGGAAATCAAAACCCACTACAATACCACCATCTTTACTTTTGAAACACGTATTTTTATTCCTACACCTTATTCAGCTTTTTGTTGGCACTGTCACTTCTGTGGCCACAGTTGTGCCAGGCACAAGGAGTATGAATTGACAGGACAGGAGGGAATGGTTTCAAAGTGAGAGAGAAAGTTTAAGTTAGGTATTAGGAGAAAAATCTTTACTCTAAGAGTGGTGAGGCACTGAGGTTGCCTGGAGACATTGTGGACTCTCCAACCTGTTCCAGGTGTTCAAAGCCAGACTGGATTTGTGATTTGAGCAATCTGGTCTAGTGGAAGGTGTTGCTGTTCATAGTGGGGGATTGAAACTTGGTGGTCTTTAACCTCCCTTCCAACCCAAACCATTCTAGGATTCTATGATCTTTCAGTCCATTTCCTAAGGCAGAACTTTCTCCTGGATCCCTTTAGTATTCTCTTGAGCAGGTCTTGAGACTGCTGTATGAATTGCACAGTGCTTCTTTGTTGCCTTTAGCAATGGTGGTGACTGCAGTTTTGGCCTTTTGGTCCCCAAAGCTCATCTCAAAAATGGAGGAGGAGTAAAGGTAGTGCAAAGAAATCTCTCAGAGAAAGGGAGGGTTCGTCAGTGAAATCTCAGGCTTGACTTTGGACTTTGGAATTGCAAGTAGGTTTTCCTCATATTTGTTATTGATTTTGTGCCCTGATGACCAAATGAATGAAAAATTCCCTCCAAAACCTGTTGGAGACAACCTTGACGGAGGAATAGCATGGTAATTATATTCTGAATAGCCTCATGATAAGGGTATACTAGGAATGATTCCACCTGCCAAGCACTCACTGTATGTCAATGATAATCTAGATTTCCTAGGATACATCTTCTGTCTTAAAATATAATTTTAATGTTGAAAGCATTTATTCTTGGAAAATTCAGTTCAATTTTGTCTGCTTGGCATGGATGATAAATTTCCAGCCTCCATAATCAAGCAATTATTAGAATTGTAATCTAGTTATTTTAACCAAGAAAGGGATTTAGTAGTCTCTAAAAATTGCTCATCTCCTAAAGCAGGGCCAAAGATAACACTGTATTTCAGATTCAGGTGAAACTCCTGCTGAAATGAAAGGCAGTTTCACATGTGCAAGGACTACAATGCTGTTAGGTTGCTGATTTAAAAAGGTGATGTATCTGAACTGGGATTAAAGATCAAGTCACCAAACCCCACCTTTCATCCCACATATGGGTTGCAAGTCTGTGCTGGATAACATTCTCACAACATTTTAAGTTTTTTGTAAGATAACTAAACAAATAGTGGTTTGTTATTAAATCGTTTGGCTTTTATTTCACTGGGGACTGCACTAATTTATAAATTGTAGCAGCTGCATTTTTGGATTTTCCCAGCTGCTACCACGTATAAAATTTGCAAATCCTCTGGCACAAATGAAAACGCTGTGTTTTTCTTTCTAAAAGCATTAGGTAGGCAAAACTAAAGCTTTTGTTTAAGGGAAATGTGCTAAGAATCTGTTCACCCTCTCATTTATTCACAGTCGAATCTTCTTTTGTATTCTGCCATTGGGTCACCTGAACATCACACACATGTCTAAGGATCTTGGTGGTCTTTGCAAGAATAACATATTTGATAATCTCACCACTACTTCTAAGCAGTGTTCACTGTAAAAAGCTTCATTGGAATAATGGTAGAAGTTGAGTCTCTTTCTTGGGTCACAAGGCTGTAACACAGAGGGTATGAGAGTTACGCCCTTAATGCCTCGACTCACTGTGCTGCTTGCACCTCTTGTTCTGGAGGTCTCTGGATGAAGAAGACAGGAACACAAAACAGTCAAACCACTTCTTAGATAGGGTGGAAGATAGGCTGTATCATACATCATTTTAATAGGTAAATTCACCTCCCACAGATTAATTTTTTTTGCTGCCATCTGCAGATGTGCTTATAACGTGGACATGGACAAAACTGTTACCAGAAAACATATCTCGATATTATTGCCCTTTAATGCCAGCAGGCTGCACGGCTATAAACTCAGATGTCTGTCTAATCAACTGAAACTAATTAAATAGCAGCTTTCAAAGTCATATTGATTCAGCTTTACAATTCCCCGACTTTTGTAAGAAGATAATGCTAAGCTTAAATTTTTGTATAACTACACAAGAAAAGCGCTTCCAAAAGTATAATAAAGTCAAAATAAGAAAACCAAGCTATGGTAGTTTTTTTGGTTGGTTGGGTTTTTTTGGTGGGTTTTTTTTTGTGTGTGTGTGGTTTTTTTCTGCAGGAGGCCAGAGGTGCAAGTATTGATGAAGAATAGTACTTTTTTTTCTCTCAGGAACTGTTTGACATAAAATTTCTTGATAAGGTGTGAGAGTTTGAAATCGGTGCAATGTTTGGGAAATTTTTACAATTGTTTTCTCTTGAACAAAAATCCATCTTCACCTTCATCTCAGATATTGGGCAGTAACTAGTGGGGAATACTGCCAACTAGCAGAGAGAACAGGGTCTAATGGAACAGAATTTCACTTTAGAACCCTGAGAGTATAATAAACAGAGGACTCTGGCTGCCATACAGGTTTGCTGCTTCCACAGGTCAACATTGCAGAAGGATCATTGGCAGAAGAGTGCTTAAAGCTTCTTCAGAAATGTGTGTTTTTACCTTAAAACTGTAGGTAGTAGGTAGGGACAGGATATGATATTTCTGCACAGAGGACCATGTGCTTGTGGTCAAGGAGGGTCTGATGAAGGTGGTGCAATACAGGGTGTAATTTGTGTAGGGTGACAGTAGAGCAGAAACAGACACAGGATAGCTTAATAGATCAATTCTCTCCTCACCTTAATAAAATTTATTCTCATAAAGAGATTACTTTTTCAAGTGGAAAAAATTAAGGGAAATATCAAAGTAGAAATCTCCACAGCTTGTGCTTCTAGAAATATAAATAATGCATAAATATACAATATATATTAAAATATAAAATATAACATGATCTACAACACCTGTATAATTTATATTACATATTATGTCATATTATGTATGAATATATTACTTATCACATATATCTCTTAAAATGTATTGTATATATTAATAGTATATGTCAGATATTATATATTACTTTAATAGTATATAATATGTATTATGCTTTAAATTCCTACATTCTGGAAGGAATCCTTCGGCACATTTTAGGACCAGACTCAACAAGGGAAGAATCAACCAAAATTCAGCCCAATGTGCAAACAAGGGGAGCTGAAACTTTTTTGTGTAGTATTTTCTTTAAGTGACAAATGCTGTAAAAAGCTGTTTTTAATCTTAAAGCAAGCCTTAAAGAATTAACAATCTAGTAGAAAACAAACGTGCCATTCTAAGGTTCTATGAATATAGGTGATGCAATTCTTTTTCTGGAAAAGCCTATTTGTCCCCTTGGGAAGGGACTGAACCCATGTGCAGCTCAAGGAAAAGGCAGCTTGGCAGACAGGTGCTTCCCTGGCTATTCACAAATATCCCTTTGGTGCTGTGGATCAACACAGAGGAAAGATGATGTGCTAAAATCTGGGATCTGCAGAAAATTAAAGGCAAAGAGAGTGTCCAGGATGCTGAGGAGAGGTAAGAAATCCACATCCCTTCTGGGCTATGAGAACACACCTTGTGCTTTTTGGAATGCAGTATGTCAAACCTCTTCTGCAGTTTGGTGCTTAATGCCTTTTTTATAAGGTATTAGGGCAGTCAAACCTTTATTTAAAAGCCCTGAAAATGCTGAAGAATGTTAACATTTCCTGCAGAGCTTTTTAAGGGTAAGATTTCATTTTTACCGATTACTTTTCAAATCAACATTTACTTGCTTACTTGAAAAGAGAGGAGATGGATGTTTCAAGCAATACCCCAGCTGCTGTCTACTAGTGCTGTGTAGGCTAAGGAGAATTTTTTTTTCCTGAGCCTCTTTGATTTATATAATGCATTTAAACACTCATTAAGAGTGAAACCCAGAACACGAGTCTTCCCCCATATCAGATTGTTTCACAAATTAGCTTGTAGAGTCATCCCTCTGTTCTCACTTGAGCATGTCAGTGATTCATATTGCATGGTAGTGCAGAAACTGCAACAGGCAGGACAGGCACATGCACTCCACCATACACAGCCACCAGCTGACAGAGCCCTGGCTCTCTCCAGGGTCCCCCCCAACACGAGCCTGTCATCTCCTCACTGTGCTCGTCTCGCCTCTTCATGGGCCTGCCCTTGCCTGTGGTTGCACCTCCAGCCTACAAGCCCTCATCTCTCTGGTGCTGGCCCCATGGTTCCAGCTCTGTGGGAGGGAGGGAATTTGGTGCTTCTGCACATGGGCACAGGAGATGGGGAGCACTTATCTGAGAAAATCACCAGGAATTGAGTTTAAAGGGAAGACAAGAGAGGACACGTGAACAGAGCAGAACTCAAATGACACCAGCCCCATTTTTCCTCAGATTTACCTCTCTTTTCCTGTTCTTGTTTCTCCCCAGGACCACTTGCTCCCTTGCTTTCACCAGCTTTGTTCCCTTCTCCAAACACCCCATCCAAAATGCTCTTTCCCAATAGAGAATCTTGTTGCTGCAGGCAGTGTCTCCCCATCTTTCAAGTGACCTGGGCAGAGTCTGTCTGGTGGACTCATCTTGAGGGGTCTCACCCAGCTCATGGGGTGGCTGATCCCAGTGACAACCAGGAGGGGCCAGGGCAGGGGAATCCACTGGCCCCAGGTGACTTAATGGAGTTCACCTCTCCCTCCTACTTTGGGCCTCCTTGCTCCTTCTGCAAGCCTTTTTTTTTATCACAGAAGCCAACAAACTGTTGAGTAGACCCAATAGAAGGTAGAAGCATGCCATGGCCATGTTTATCTTGGCTGGTCCTCAGTGGGGCTTTATGCCTCAATATTCTGCTCTCTGGAAGCAGTCAGTCAGCAACCCAGAGACTGAGACCCTTTCAGGGAGTGGGAAACACTTTGTTCATGCCAGTCATAAGCAGATGTTTGAGTTAGACCCCAGGAAGCAGCCAGCCCACTATGATTTCCTTTGGAGAGAAAGACCAGGTTGGAATTCCTCTGGGCAGAGGGGTAAGGGGCATTCCACCAGAGTCAGGAGATTGTGTGGGAAGAGGGTGGACTGCCTGAAGGAGAAAACAAGGGTCCAGAAGAAGGCAGTAAAAGCACTAAAAATCCCCCATGTCTTTTCATATAACTGGAAGGAAGCAAAAAGTCCTTGGGCATAATGAAAGCCTGCTATTAGGAGGCAGTTTTTGATAACCTTTCAGTATTGATTAATCAGTTGCTGTGTTCATTTGAAACAAAGCCCGTGGCTTGTTTAGGAGGTGGCAGCATTGCAGCTTAGTAGCGTTCAAAATACCATATCGCTATCAAGGCTAATTTAACACTGATGAGATCAATAGGGTTCCTAGGGCTAGGAGTAGATGAGAAACATGGCTCATTAAATGCTGCTCTAGTTCTCCAAGAGAAGAGAAAAAATGTGCAGTAGGGTGAGAGAAAACAGACTTGGAAACTGTAAACTCCTGAAAAGGAGGCTGGTGCTTTTGGCTTGCTCTTCTGAAGGGTCATCCCTGAAACAGGGATAGAAAACTGGGAGAGGTTCCTTTCTATATTCAGCTTTCTCAGGTGTGCCCCTTGACTGGAATATCCTTTTTTTGGCTGTTGTTGTTAACACTTGTTCACTTTCCCTTTATTCTCCGTCCCTCTCCAAAACATACAAAATCCAAGTTTTCTCTACAAAAGTAAGTCTCTATGCAACCCCATTATCTTTGGTGATCCCAACTTAAGCATCACTTTTATACAGAACTGCTGGATATTGTCTGGTGAACATTGCCTCATGCTATGGAGCTCAGAGTTAAGACACAAAAACATCTAGAATCTTGAAGGACACTGAAGTGCAGGCCAGGTGCCACAGGTGTCTGTGCCATGCCAGAAGAAAAAGGTGAAATCCTTGTCCCTTCTGGGAATTAGGTATCTTTGGCAGCACTGGATGGAAAGCATGGACCCCCAAAAGCAGTAGTATTCTTTGGTCAAAGTATTAAATGAGACGAGAGTGTGTGACTTTTCATAGTTTACAAAGGGAGAACCTCATTTCGTATACCAGCTTAATAATTGAACTAGCAATCTATGCAGCAGACTAATAGAGTGCTCAGCAAGAAATTGGGAGCAATCAATTCTCTTTTCTCCCTGCCTGAAAAAATTCAGCGTCATGTTGCTGCAGCATGGTCAGTCAACAGTGGCAGTATCACATTCCTGCATGTGCCTTCTCCTAGTTATGATTTCTTTTTCTTGCAAGTGGCACAACTATGGTACAGCAGACATGGATTGGGTTTTCATTGTGTCTCTACCTCTAGTACCATCCTAGAAGAGCCCATGTAGTCCTTCCCTCCTCTTGCAGTTACTGTGTCACTGTGATGTTTGAAGGCTAGTTTGGTTTAATTCTAGTATTTTTTAGGTTAGATGAGCAAAGATGGACAGCCTAGATCTTCTGGTCTCTATCAGAGGATGCTGACACATCCTGCATAGGTCCAAGGGTATGATAAGTTGACTGAAAAGTATTGAAGGGTTTCACATGGCCAGACTATTCCCATCTGGTTTGCAGGTTCATACCCAGCCTGTCATTGCAGTGATGAAGAGGAAGCTTTGGATGGCTCCTGAGTGATTTATTTGAGAAGTGTTTATTTATAAATTCCTATCTGGCACATACATCATCAACAATCATATTTCATGGTAATGGGAAAGACACTCCATGTAATTATCTCAAAGAGGCAGTCATTACCTTCATCTAGAGAAAAGATTAATTCAGAAACAGGGCAGGCTCTTCTTCCCAGAAACACTACTCCTTTCCATTGCAAAAATGGTGTAGTTCATGTCAGAATCCTCTTACTTGAGAAAGCTAGCTGAAAAATGCATTTGAGCCGTGATTTCTTTTCAGTAGCTAAACACTGTTACATGCAATGGTAGCAGTTCCAGGAAATATAATATGATATTTTTGTACCTTGTTAGAGACGCATTATTTCTCAATTTTTGTATCCATCACATTTAACTTCTCAGCAATGTCGCACATGGATCTGGAGACTGGACTTGGTGACTTCAGGAGCCTTTCTAGAAAGTTTCATCTAGCAGGTTGTGTGTGGGCACAGTACCAAGGCTTTGCTGCCCCAGTTAACTCTTGTCTCTCTACATCTCCTGAAACCTCTGGACCTTACTGGAGCTTGCAGTGGCTCTTCTCACAGTCACAGAGAATGAAAGAAGCCCCAGTCTGGGGCAGAGCCCCACGTCAGGGAAGTTGCCCTCAGCTGAATTATCTGGAAGTGGCCGGCTGCTGCATGCCAGCCCCTGCTCCCTCTGCTGCTGCCCCATCAGCTGTAAACCCACAGCTGGTTTTGCCTACATGGTCCCCCCTGTCTGAAAGAGGCTCAGCCTTCCCATTCCCATCATCCTGTGCATGTGACTGTTCTTGGAGTCTTTCCTCCTCACTGCAGCCCCTTTCAAGGCCATAAGCATAAATATAGAAGAGTAGGGTCCTTGAGACTTATGAGGATTTGTGAACATTGCAGCCATGGCACATTATCTTGAAAGAAAAAAATGCCCTGGAAAAGTTAACAGCAAATAGAAAACAGGGATGTATGCAGGGGTATAAGGCCTCATCGTCTCAAGAATTTCCATGGAAGATAACTTTGAATCAAATAATAGAGTCAAAGTTCAAAGCAAAGAAAATGAGCTCAAATAAAAAATGAACAGAGCTCAGCTAAAACTAGAATCAATAGAGTAAAGAATTTAATGACCTGTTCATCTTAGTATCATGTAATTGAGCCCAAATTACATTTAAGCAGAAGGAAAACTGTCCTTATGGTTTGTTAATAATTACTCACATTCCAGTAACAAGCCTACAGGAGTGTTCCTTTAAATGCGTGTCGTGTGTCAGCATTAATACCTAGTCCAAGTAAGGGTAGCTGATGAACTCCAGCCATGAAAGAAGAATCAAGTACAAATTAAATATTTAATGGCTTTAGCAAATGCAGTGGAAGTAGATACATAAATTACAGGGGAAAAAAAATCCCCAAAGTGAGGAGAACTTAATTCAGCAGCAGACTGGTCTAGGGGTTTTCAGTCACTTTTATTTTGGAGAATTGCATGATAATAATATTTCCAGTTCAGGAGCTTCTGAGGCCACAGTTTTCAGTATGTTTTCATGAAGCAAAAGGCAAGTAAAATAAAAATGCACTGGATTAATACACAGTACAGTTTGTATGCTTTTGGTCTGTAAATAATTTCATCTATAGGTTTTGAGACTCATGATATCTTTATTCCAATTAGCCAGTAATATACAAAATTATGAAGCATTCTATTCAGCTGTAAAGCAGTATTTCCTCAGTTAATTGGCAGTGATGTTCAATGGAACGAACCAAAAAAACCTCACGAAATATGTAGGACTAATTAGGAAGAGAATTTTTTTTTAATTTTTGAAGAAGGTCTATGTATCTGCCTGAGATGATAATTTTCCTGCTTGTTTCTGTCTTTGCAGGCTAGGAGGATAGTGCTGAATCATAGTACAAGGGGAAGAATTACTTGCAGTTGAGTGGGGTTCCTTCCTCTTTTTTTTTTTTAGTGATAAACAGGTTTCTGTGTTTAGTCAGGACTGAAGCTCTCTGAGGTTAGCAACCCTTTGGATTGATTCCAAGGGGGTTTCTTCCAGGGATTAGTTCTGCAATCTCATTGTGTCGCTGGTTGGGCTTTCTTTTCCTCTTAGAAGAATAACTGAAGTCTCAGTATGTAGGCACATGCTCAAAAGTAATTAAGTTACATCCCCGTAGCTGGAAGGCACTGTTCTCTGGCTGAGATGAAGCAACTGACCATGTTGGCTTTCAAAGCCCATTGGAACATGAAGTACAATCAATTATTTAAATCAACAAGAGTCTTAATGGAACTGTTAGTGGAATATCAGATTTCAACCATCTGTGACATGCAACATTTTGCATTTTGAATTACATTAAAATGGTGTGGTAAGTGAAATAGATGTTGTGACATGAGATCATGAAGAGCAAACCATTTTACTTCACAGTGTTACACCCAAGGAAGATAGCTGGTAACCACACTAGCTGGGGAAAAACAAACTTCTTGTAAAGAAAGCAACTTTTCCAGAAGAACTAATTCAATTGCTTGTGCTTATGCACAGGTACCCATACCAGGGCATCAATAATTTCATTCCACTGTGGACCTCAACAGTCAATTGACTGAATTGTATCCACAGCACAGCTTCTCTCTTTTAATCAGGCTTTCAAGGTCTCCTTTCTCTGCTTGTCATGTAGATTAAACATAATTAAAAAGATAATCCTGCAGGAATCAGGTGACTGCGATTTCTAAAAACTGTTATTCCAATAATAGCTGCGTTTCTTTTTTTCACGAGCCAGTCTTCACGAGAGGGAGGGCTGATCCAAAGAAAACATAGTTATTAAACAGAACTAGTGTTATCAAATCAAATTTCTATTGCACTTGACTTTCAGGATCCTGGAGTTTTATGCAATGGTCATTTCAGAAGTCTTCACATTTCTGTTAATGTTTTCACTTGAGGCTTGAAGATAAGTCATTTTTATTTATCATTTGACTAATTCTCCATTTAGAAGAACTTTGCTTATCTCCACTTCATTTAATTGTCCTGGATTTTGAATCATATATGGTATGGACAACATCTAAGAGGAGTGTTTTCCAGCATTGCTCTCAGATACAATCCTCTCTCTATTATGAAACACCTCTGTAGTAACTTTATTGGCTGGAAAAAAAAAAAAGAAAAAAGGGTGAGAAGTGCTGAAGAATCTTCGTACACAAAACCTGGGGGTGGAAGCCATCAGCAAAATGGCTGCTCTGATTTTAGTCTAAGTGACGAGGTGGGAATGAAAGAGAAAGTGTATGTGGCATGTAGTTTGGCTAAGTAAGAATGTGAAATGTTGGAGGTCACTATTGCTAGGAAAGAAAAGTGTATAGCCAGCAGAAAAATGTTGGAGAAATTTGCATTTTCCTGAAGATTTGCAAAGAATTGGCTAGTAGTTTGGTTACTTAGAAAGTTTATCTGAGCTGCTTGAGAGTTTAGGTCCAGTTCCTGGGGACCTGAGACATCAAAATATGGCAGATCAGGAGATCTGATATTTACCTTGCAGTCTTGTAGCTTACACTGTGATAAATCATATGTGTTAGAGGAATTAATACTATTAATATTTTTATTTTAGTTGGTAGTATAGTTTTTGTTTTCTTTAGACTTGTTTTATGTACAATAAAGTTAGGCACCATTCTGGTATTTCCTGAGTATTTCCAGTTCCTCTCTTGACTGCTGTCCTTTATGGAGACTTTTCTTTCCTGTGTTGTCCAAAGGTATCAAAACCAGCTCCTCCTTCCAAGATAGCTGACACTGGACTGGAGAAAAAGCTTCACATCAAAAGTCTGATGTGGGTTTTTGTTCCAGAAATTTTTGATGGGTAGAGGCAATTGTCAACGGCTTTGTCATTAGGGTTCTCACTAGAAACATGTTATATATTAAATAATTATATTTAACCTTTAAGGCAGGATTAGGTTATGGAAAAAAATCTTGCCGTTCCTGCATTGGGACTACTACATTTTTGAAAATCATCTAGCATTTGTTCATGCTGGACCTGGGAATGCTCTGTGCCATATTTTTGTCCAGCATGTCACGTTTCTGTAGAAAGAATTTTTAATTGAATTTGCTGCTGTAATTTTTTTTTTTTTTATTCCAAGATACAGCTATTTCCATTTTTTTTTTTTTTCTGGAGAAACTTCAGACATCTGCAAAACCATCTGGAACCAAGGAGAAGTAGGTGTTTTGTGACTAGACTTCTTCCAAACAACCACAATATAATTTAACTATCTATTTTTCTGCATGATCTGCATAATCTACATAATCTCCAAAAGTGTGCTTCAATCAAGCACTCATGGTCTAAAAATCACAGAGCTTTGAAACAGTGGTTTAGGTAAACTGGCGTAGTTTGTAGCTTCTAATTCTTTGTACAAGCCTTGAAGTTATAACAGAAGCAGCCACAACAGGTTTGTGTATTAAAGACCACTTGAAAAGGTGTCAGAGTGAACCTTGTTTGGGTTATAATGCTCCTGGTGGTAGTGTGCAAAGGTTTGCTGCAGTGAAATTAAGTAGCAGAGGAAGGAAAACTACTCTCCAAAGCTTCCTGTGTTCCTAAGGAAGAGTTAACATTCCCTTTTTCAGGTGCTGGATAAAAAAACTGGATGTGAAATGATGGCCCATCTCAAACCACTGACAATGCTGTCATTAACTGGGATGGAACTCTTATCCAGAGTTCAAAACATGTCAATCACTACCAAAATTCATGGCTCTTCTATCTGTCTTAGCTCAGCAGTGGCACTGATCACAACCTGTCAGACTAATATTACCCTTAATCCAGGAAGGTCCTGGACATGCCAGGGACTGACAGAAGGTATGCCTCTTGATATCCAGCATGGCAGTGGCCCTGAAAAGTTTGTCTTAAATGCAGAGATCTCTGTGTTTAGGATTGAAGGGAAACGGAAAAACATTAAAAGGTACAAAGGGAAATACTGAAGATGCTTGGGCATTGGATTTGGCATTTTCATTGAGCAAATCTGTGTGTACTAGTGCAGGAGGACTAATGAATGCATTGATATACTTCACTCCCTTGTGGCCTGGGGGAGATTCCTGTTGCAGCATGAAATGAAGGCTTCTGTGTTTGAAAACATAAGTGGGTTCCACAGAGCTGGGTTTTTGCCTTTCAAGGGTCCATTCCACAGATTCAGCTCAGTGGAAAGAGAGTATCACTCTTGGTGCTTTATTGGTTTCTTCTGGAAATGGCAAAAAAATGCCTCTGCTCCTCTCCTCCATCATTTTTCTGGCTTACGCTTCCTGCAGCGTTTCCTTGGTGCCAGAAATTAGGTATGAATCCAGACAACATTGATCATTTGACCATTGTGCTGATCAAAATGGAGGCATTTTTGCCCACAGAGTTTCCATTCTCTGCTATCTAAACAGTCAAGGAGAGAGTCTGCCTGTTCAAATTGCAAAGCAGAGCAATGGGTCAGGAACTATAGTAACTTTTCCTGACAGCACCCAGCATAATGGGTTGTGGTCTGTTGCTTGGATTTAAGCATTATTGTGTTACAAACACTGTATGTCATGGAAATTTGTCTGAAATAAGATGAATTTTGAAAAAGAAGCAACCTCAATAGCATCTTTTATTTTTCCATAATGGATACAGAAAGATTTTTATACAAAACATTTACCATAGCCATAAATTAATGTCTAACGCTCTTGTCAGGGAGAGAAAACAAATTTGCATGAAACACTTTGATGTATTTGTTAACTGACCCGTTTCCTACTTCCTTTAATTAGAATTTCATATTTGGTAAAATGTATCATTTGTTTCTGACTGTTATGCACCAGAAGAGGAGGGAGAGAGAGTCGTTTTAGAATAAGCATTCACACCTGGTATATATATAACTAAACATCCCACTTCTTTTTCATAGCTAGCTTGAAGAGTGGCTTAAAAAAAAGGATAAAGTGCTGCACCATTTATCTGACTTTTCAAAACACCTATCACCTATTTCCACAGTGAGAAGGAGATGGAATAAGAGAAATGTAGGTCTTATTTATTTATCACACTGTTTTCCTTCTCACATTGTTTATCCATAGACCTAGTGTCATCTTTATACTATTAAGAAAAAAATTACAGAATTAGAGTTCATATATATTACATTCTTCCCTAGACACAGCTGTAGAAAGTGGGGGAAATACACAGGAAGAGTATGGATTCAGAAGTACTGCTACTTGTCTCAGTGGGCTGGTGAGTAGAATGGGTGTTAGTGCTGAGAGGGGTCCTCCCTTTGTGCCACAGTGTCATGTTATCTTAAAAATTACTTAGGCCAGCCATGCAAGCCCTTATGTGGACTACCTTGTTCTGAAAGAGCTGGGCACCCTCCTGCTTTGCTGCCCTCTTGCACTTACTCCACTCTTGCATTTCCTCCCTGCAATAAAACCATTCACTCTTGCAGACCATTTCATTTGATTGTTGCTATTTGCAGACTCAGGTTCCTTCCAAACAAAATTATTAACCTGTGTTGTTCTTCAGAAATAACTACTGCTTCAATCTTCCACTGTTTCATGCTTCCCTTGGACTCTACTTGGTAGCAAATGAAACCCACATCTCCTGGAAGAGGTGGAGGGAGGCTCAGGACACCTCAGCAGACTGTAATTAAAGCCATTACCATGGTGCCTCTTGTGCAGCATAAACACTCATCACAACAGGTTATTCAAAGGCTACCAACAACCCAGTGCAAGCAGAACACCTCTGAAGCCCATCTGCCATCCACTGAAGTGTCAGGAGCAAAGCCACTCTCAGATGGACTGAGCTTTTGGGACAAAAAAAGCAATGTAGGCTGTGATCATCATGAGTCCAAGCTGTCCTAATTGTCCCTTGTAGATAAGTCTGTTGGTAAAGGATTAAGGACAACCTATTTTGCATGTGGGCCAGGAGAAGATACCATGAATGAAACTGCAAAATGATGAAAAAAGTGAGGACAGGGTCCATTAGCTCATGAGGTTTAGACATTTTGCTTCATTTTCTTCAATCTATAGACTTCGCTTGAAACTTGAAAGGGAGGAGGGTTGACTTCTACCTGTTGGTTGGACTGTCATTAAGTCCCACTGATGCATTGTCTCCTTTATTTTCCCATCTCATGGGCGCAGCTGAACATGGATGAAAAAAGGTAAGGAAGAGGGTTTCCGTGAATCTGCTTTGGTCAGCTAATAGACAAGAATACTGCAGGATTTTGGCTAATTGGAAATACCAAATGATCTTGGTTGCACTCATCTCCTGAGAAATCTTTGCTAGCTTTCCAGTACCAGATTGTACCACTTCATAGCAGGTTAAGCAGGTCTTGTAGATCTTTGAGGACCTATTTGCAAGCTTTGTCGCCAGTATGGTTCCTCTCCACTTGAGGCACCTGCCGTGTCTTTCTCTGGATGCTGCTTACATCACCTTCCAGCAAATCACCTGAGTGTCATAAAAATACACACTTAGAATGAACCAAGTAGATTTATTGCAACACAGGAATATGTTGCAGGTGACTCAGATCTCTGCAGGAATTTGTCTGGTTTAATTCAGGCTTTACATCTCAGACACTCCACAGTGACATGAGGACATTTCCAGGGGAAATTCAGCATGCCTTCACAGTCTTCCTGTGCTTAGTTTAGAGAAAAATTAATATGGTGGATGACAGTCTCTTCTCCACAGAAACAAAAAATAGGGCAAAAGAAAATGGCCTTGAATTTCACCAGAGGAAGCATAGATTGGATATTAGGAAAAATTAATTCACTGAAGGAGCTGTAAAGCACTGGAATGGGCTGCCCATGGAAGTGGTGGTGTCACCATCCCTGTAGGTATTTAAAAGACACATAGGTGTGGGACTTGGGGGACATTGTTTAGTGGTGAACTTGGGAGTGCTGGGTTAATGGTTGGACTAAGTGATCTTAGAGATCTTTCCAACCTTAGTTCTATGATTCTAAGGGTGCTCAAAATCTCACACAGCACACACAAGGCAAGAACATAGGGAGAGAGAAGAATTAATTTCACTTCTGAGTTAATTTCCCTTGGCTTTTGGCATGGCCAGACTAAGATGGGCTTTCACCCAGGCTCATTGGGGGGTGAATCATCTCCCAGGTGCTGAATTGCTTCTGAAGGAGCTCATTTCTTTTAATTGGCAATATTGGGAGCCTTGGCTCCTCACTGATGAGACAAAGTAGATACCCAAAAATAAGTGGGGTGGGGAATCTGAGCCAAGGAGCCTGAGGACAAAAACTTTATCAAATGTTACTGCAGGAAAAAAAATTAAAAAACACATGAGGTTTTTGTAAAAAGTTGCCCTTACAAATGGGTTCAGGGACTATAGAGTCGTAGTGTAGAGATGGCAGATCCTCTGAACCAGTTGCCTCTCTGATAAGGTTTCTATGATCCTTTTATCTCCCTTATCTCCCAGCCTCTAGAAGTTGCAGTACCCACAGCTCAAATTGTGCACATACATTTCAAAGTCTGACGTTTCATAAGGTGTGTGAACAGAAGATTAGGTCTTAGGCCCTGAAATAAAATCCAGCACAATTTGAGGATCAAATATTTTGGGGTCCTGGTTGTAGATTTTTTGTGAATCTCCTTCTATCAAAGATGCCCAGGAAAACTTTGCCAGTGCTGTTAACAAATGTCTGTTTTAGATAGACTGGTCAGTAGACCCCGTAGATGACTACAATACAAAAATATGCCAACAAACCTTTCCTGCAATTTAAGAACATTGAGAATATTTTGAATGTCGCATTCTCTTTCATGCTGGTGTAAGACACCCATTCACAATTACAAACCTTTCATTTTTTTTCTGCTCCTATTTATTGCATAAAGACTTCTCTTTTCAGAAATATTTACAGTGAGATTTTTAAATCCAAATTATCGCTTTGCCAACATTTTGTGGCATATTCACAACTGTTTGTGACATGATGCCAATGGCTGAATTAATTATTTGGTGAATATTTTGTGTGATGTGTGACACTTGAAGGAATGTGATGAAAGTGCTGGCTTCAGACCCTATTTTAAGCTGTCTTATTAGCAAGTGCTAGAAGTACCTCCAGGTATGTTGCAATCCTGGAGATTGCATAATACAACAAAGGAAGTGGAGCAGCAAAATATTAAATTCCTGAATTTCCTTGTAAGACATTGAGAAAGAGAACTGATTAGGATGAACCTGTCATTTGCTAGCTTGCAATGAGGAAAACTTTTTAATCTATCTAGAAAAAATGATAAATATCCTACTGACACATCTTTGCACCAAGTCTGGAAATATTGGATGAGAGATTCCACTGCAGGTGTTGCTTGGGTCTCACCACTTCAATAAACTCATTGGTCAGCCTTTGGCTATGAATTATTTTTGGGCACCTACAAACACTTACAGCTTTTTCTCAATCCCATCTTTAGGGACTGACACTGCAAAAGTGGACATCAGAGGCAAGTCTCCTACCTAAGGAAACGGAGGGTGTGGACACTGTCATCACTTTCTTAAGTTTCTCCATGCATCCCAAACTTTTAGATCTCTCTGGAAGAGACCAAGTCAATTTGAAGTAATAAGTTAATTACATATGGTAAAAATTCACTTGACCTGATTGCTCGTTTCTTTCCAGAACTGGTACTTTTCTTCCAATGGATGTCATTCATAGCAAAACAGAACAGAAGCAAAAAAGAACAGAAGGCCACTTTTCATTAATCTTTTCCATTTTCACATTCTGATGAACTTCAGTCTAGCTTTTGTGGGTGTCCCTCCTGCTTTTGAGAGTTTTCTGCCACAGTCTGAAAGGGAAAGTCACAACAATACCTCTTGTGGTGTGAGATGTGCTTAAGGAATTTCATACATATGCACTGAGTTTATTGTAATGGCTTTATCCATATCTTAACTCCTTCATCAATGTAAGAAGATATAATTTTAAAATAATAATTTTTCTTCTTTAAAATCTTGACATGCCCAGCAAGTTAAGAAGTTAAAAAATGTGTAAAAATATGTGTAAAATTAAAAGATTTATCTTAGTACAGTCAGATTTTGACTTTTCTGTGAATATGAACAAGCCCCTCTTGGACTGAGGGACAAACAGGGTGAGAAAGAAAAGGGACATGCAGATAGAAGACATCTTTGAAGTTCCCAGCATTGAGTATTTTAAGATCAACAGTTACCTCAGTTCCACTGACTTGAATGCTATCAAAGCATAACTTTAAAAGATAGTTTTGCAGAGTGTAACTTGAAAGGTTTCTGCATCTCAGGAATAAAGATGTTTAGAAACAATCTCAGTAGCTTAACTTGAAATCCCTCATCTGCAGACATCTGGAGTGTGAAGAGATATTTTTAAAAAGTCAGGAATTGGAAACTTCTGGTAAAAATACTCTTCAAAAGTGAGAACAGCAACTGTGAATGAATATGTAGAGATGAAATCCTGTCTGCAGCCACTAGCAATATTCCTTTAACAGTTACTAGTATCTCAAAGAAAAATAGTATTTTCTCTGTGACTGGGGGGGTGAGATCCTCCAACAGTCCAAAGAATGGCATTGATCAACAAAGAGGAAAAAACAAAACCAAGTCTTAAAAAGGAACTGGTAGCTTACAAATATTTGATAAATCTCTGTAAAACTTTTCCTCTCAGTCTTTTGTAGTCCTAAAAGGAAATGACAAATTGCTTTGCCTAGCACTGTCCCTGTCAAAAAAAAGTCCTTCCTGTTAAATAGCTCTTGGGATAAACTAGTTTAAAAGGTGCCTTGCACAGCCCTGGTCTTGACTGTACCATGATGTCAACATCCCTTTGCTAGCACAAGCCTTGGCTTCCCCTATGTACTCTCATATCTCCCTGCTGGGTCCATGCTGTGAACCCAGTCAGAAAGTTTTTAATGCAGTGTTTTCTTCTTGCCATATCTGCTGGGCTTTCTCTCTTCCTGTGACTTTTCAACATTATGGATATATTAAATATCTGGTTAAATATCTGGTTGGTATTGTTCAAATAAAGAAAGGGTGAAGGGAGAGCATAATTTCCCAGCAAGTAGGCTGGGACATCATTGTTAATTCCACATTATTGCAGGCAAGCATCATGCACTTGTTGCGTAATAAAGCAAGGGCAAATATTAACAGCTGCTACCAGAAGGGTGTTATGCTTGCAATAATCAGAAACAAGCTGCTGGTGGGCTGTGTAATAGAATTACAAACCAGTAAAGAAAAACTAGCACTCTCTCTGACAGGTTGGTGTAGGTAGGGATGAGATAATTATGACCAAATAAATACCACAACAATAAAAATTCATAGGGAGGGCAGCATCAGGCAGATGCAGCCTGCAGCGCAGAACTAATGAGCAAGTTGTTGGTAAAATTCTACTCTGTTTAGCTGCAAAATGGAGATTAATTTGCTTTGTTATAAGACACAGCTACTAAAAACCTTACAGGCCTATAGATGCAGTGCAGAGATGGTGAAAGGAAATTTCTATGTCAGATTTGTACTCTTCACTTATGTGTGAGACTATTGCATATTATTTGGGAATGTGAGATAATTAATGATTAGGAATCATTTATATAGACTTCTACATTACTCCTCTTTCACAAAACTGATAAAGATGGGCTTGCTCTCTTCTTTTGTCTCTCTGGTCTCCTCTTTTCACCCAGACATATGTCAATTAATGGACAAATATTCTTTCCTCTACTCATGACTCAGTCGTGTTTTTTGGGAAAGCGTAAAAAATCATGTCATACTGCCAACATTTTGAGGTCCACTTGTTCTCAGACCAGATCATCTATGTTTTGTTGTTATCAGGTGTACAAAAGCTTTTCAGAAACATCAGAAGTACATAATGGCAAGAGAGTCAACTCCATAGTACCTGATAAAATGAAGGACTGTACCTACACCACATCACCTGCCTGAGGCTTTGCCGATGACAGACCAGGCTGGCAGACCTTACCAGGCACGTTACCAAAATCACTGGATAATTTAGGCTGGGAGAAATTTGCTAAGGCCAGCAGGTCCAGCCTCCATTTCGAGTGGTGGTGGTTTCCACATGAGCACAGGTGCTGCAGACAGCACTGAGTTACAGATCTAGGAACTTCAAGCCAGCTGCCTCTGCACCTGGATGCTCTCTCCCTGCTTTGTCCTTGTGTCTAGCTGTTCTTTCTGAATTCTAGGGGGCTTTTGGGTCCTCTTTCCTCATCCCTTTATTTTGCTGCATACCAGGAATGAGATCCCTTTCTACTCTAGTAACACGAAGTCCACCTTTATGCCACTTTCTTCTTTCAAGCTTTTCTAGGTATAGTAGCCACAGCTATTACAAATGTCACATCTATTCCATTCCTTTGCCTTTCTTTGGTGTGATTTTTTCCTCTAGACTCTGTTTAGATAGGAAATAATTCAGGGCAGTTTGTGTCACATCTTAAAATCTCTGTAAAATGTGATAGGATACCATGCTGCCATCCAGCAAACCAATAATTATGAGGATAATGATTTCCTTCACAGCTGTCAAATTACTTTGACTAGAACTCAGTTTTTAAAGATACAGAAAATGAAATGTTTGTCTTGACTTTCTGTCAAAACCACAAAATTTTGAGTGAATATTGATTCCATTTTTTATCATTATTTTCACTCATTTATGTAATCAATCTGCAAGAACATTAGATAAGCAAAAAACCACTGTGATGTTGTCAGTTTATAACTGGTTTCATACTGTTAAAATAGTGATTTATACTGAGTCTGCTGTAGCTCTCACACTGTGTCTTGCTAGCACCTGCACTTAACTGCATTACTTTAATAACATTCCCTGCTGATTCAGTACTTACTTTTTTTCTCTTTGAAAGGTTTTTGTTTATATCAGGTTTTTAATTTTTCTTTTAAATTTAAAATTGTGTTTCTATTTAACTTCAGGAGTTGGTCCCTATATAATTGAGAAAATTATAAGGCCTATAATATACATGCACAGAAAATAAGCTTGAATTCATGAGCAAGGCTGTTTATTGCTCAAATTATCTGTCAGTCTTCATGGAATTATTTGAAAACTTGAAGAAAAAAATTAGCAAAAGATGAAGCACAAACATTTTGTTGCCCTTAAGGAAGATTTCGTACAAAAGCTAAACATATCTGCCTAATAATTAAACATTCATCATTGTTTCAAACATATATGAGCACTGGCTTATTCTAGTAGATGAAAGCATATTTTGCTGTTTTCACATACCTGATCAGCCATAAATCATCTTATATAACAGTACATAGGTACATTTCATTCTTTCTTCTTCTGTGGTTAGGCACGGATCATCTCATTATACAGTTGAGTGAAACCAGAAGAGGCTCTTCACTTTATTATAAAACTCCCAGTTGAAACCTTATTTTTTTTCTCCTCTTGTTACCAAAAATATATGTGAGCACAATATAGGAAACCTGGAAAAACCTCAGTGCAGTACTCACACCAAAATATGTGTGTGAATTAGTTACTTGATGACTTTGCAACCTATGAGCACTGTTAGAGCTGTACATGGTATTTGCTCAAAGCCTCCAGCAAAGAGCATCACAGGAAAACCCATTTCAGGATGAGCAGCTCATGATCTTGTCTGGCCTTAAAATGTTTATTTTGATTTCTGTGTTGCTCAGGAGTTCTGTCCATCACAAGCCTCCTGCTTCACTAGTTTTGTTGGATGACCAGTCACATTATTGAACTTGGTTCTATCCTTCCAAGACATTAAGGTATCTTTTTCTAGGCAGGCTTCAACCCACTTCAACTTCAGAAAAATGAGCTTTCTATATCCAGGGTGAAGAAAAGACTTTCTGGTGCCTAATTTGGTGAGAGGCTGAAACTGGAGATCCTGACCATTGATGATGGAGTGATAGAGATGGGAATGGAGAGAAAAGCCTTCCAAAGAGCATACTCCCTTCTTTACTATCTTTGGTCTAGTTCTAAAACTTTAAATTAATGAGTGCCAGGAAGCATTTCCAGGCTCTGGAATGAGTCGCCTTGTACTGACACAGCATGGGCCAAATTTCTGAGCACAGCTCGGATCACAGCATGGAAAAATAATTATTCCTGAAGGGCAATTTGCATGCAGCCACCGTGTTCTGGGCAATGAGAGCATTAATAGTGTGCACTTGGGCACTTCTGTGCCATTTGACCTCAATGCCTGAGGGTGGTCCTTAACATATTTATTTACTAGTACATGCATAGTTCAAATGAGATGCAATCCATGAATTAGGTAGCACCAGTTCCTCTTCCTTAGCCTGTCTCTTTAACCAGTTAATGAAAATTGAGTAAGAGCTCACAACTTGTTTTCACACTATTGATTTCTAAGCAGCATACCTGATTTTTTAATTTAAATTTTCCTTAGCATACTATCAGAATAATTGTCCAAATCATTCACTTCTTAGGGCATAAACCAATCCAGAGATTTCTGATAGCACATTGTTTCAAAATGAGATCTGACCAAAACTGTGTTGTGAACTCATCTCTCCTAATATTGAGAAATTACTCACTGGAAGATCCTCTTTGATTTCAGTGAGGCTGGTAAGGGAACAGTGACATGTTAAAATAAAGAAATTTTCACTTTTGTTATTCTTATTAAAACTTTTTACAGCTCCTGCAGGTTAATATGACCCAGTGTTGAATTGGTATTTCAGATGAAATTGGTATTTTAATTATTATTTTTTTTAAATGCTTATATGTAGCACATCATATAACCTCTAAAAAATGAACACTCTCTTCAAGAATTAAATCCAGCAATGTTAGATCTTCTCAGAAACTAAACAAAGCCAGTGAAAGCTAGAACATTATGTGCGTTTTAAAACATCAGTGTGATACTGGAGCATTACTGGATTAAATCTGAAGCATAGCACTCTATATAGATGCAACCAGGTAAGCAATTTAATTATCTTATTTGCTGTATGTCTAGGAAAGCTTCCACCACTTATTTGTTAAGTCAAAAAACTTTTTCAGTATTCCACATCCTTTTGAAACTGATTATGTTGATCCCCATCAGTCAATATTGACTCCTTTACCATTTATTGTGTTTACAAAAGCTGCTCTGGAAGCAGTCTCATGCTGTAGCAGAAGAGTGGCTTCAGTCTGTAAATCTCTTGTTAGTTCACTTTTAAGACTTATATATTAATACATTATGAATTATGCTTCTGGAAGGCATCATGTATTGCTCTCCAGTCCAAAAAATAATTTATCAGCTATATGTAGCCACCTCCATAATCTTAACCCAGATGTGATCTGCAGTATATTTACTTGTCTTATAACTCGCTTACAAACAGATTACAAATCAATCTTGGTCCAGCAGAAAAGCTCAAAGGTACTCTAAAGGCAACACAAAGATTTTACACATAATATTATATCCCTTTTTTGTCCTAGATGAGAACATTACTGAACAAAATATTTGAAAATTTCAATACTTGTTGCAGAATGGTTTCTTTTGTTCTTAATATGCTCCAAATATTTGGATGTAATAACTGTATAGCCTTCCCAAAAATTTCTATACTATGCTGTGCCTGTAGCTGGAAGAGATTATTTTTACAAGAGCTTTTAATTAGTGTGTAACACCCACTCCACCTCATGCTTTACATGTCGTGCTTCATGATTCCCTAAAATTTCTATGTGATTTCTAAAGCCCCTTGCCTGCCCCTGTACTTCACCATCCAAATCCACCAAGGCCTTCAGTCTGGATTTGGGGTTTTTTTTGCTTCATTTTTTTCTGGAAGTATTCCAGTGCACCACACACACATATATGGAAATTTTAACTTGTAAACCTAGAGTATGTATCCAACAATGGTTCTCATGGATGCATAACTCCAGTGAAGGCAAATCCATGAAACAGCTTCTTCAGTCCATGGAAGCTGCTTTTTTTCTTTCCACTGCTGTGGCTACCACTCCTCTTTCTCCACTTAACTCCAGCTTCTTTGTGCATTTGGGATTAATAGTTATTTCAAAACAAGGAATAAGTACCTTTAGGAAATGCATCACCTTTTTTAGGAATTTTTTCATATGTACTGTAACACAACGTTTTCTAAACAGAAGACATACTGCAAAACAAAGGCATACATAGCAAATTTTAATTGCATTTAGCTAGTGCCCAGCTGGACTAGTCCTGCTGTTGGCACAAACACATGCTAATATCTTTGCAGAATCCCAGAGAAGCAACCAGTATGCCTGCATTAAGAAATGGATCTCAAAATTGTATTACAGATTTGATGCAGCTTCTTTGTAAATCTACGTTTTCCCCTTCAGTTATATCAGTGTAAGTAAGAGGAGTGATAGGCTGAGTGAGCAACAGCTTTCCAGCATCTACTGAACCTTAGATTCTTTCCTTCTTCTTCTCTTACATTTTTGTAAGGCCTGCAGTTTCTATCAGAAAAAGGAACTTGTATATCAAATCTTTCTTAATATCTTTACCTTATAGAAAATTTTACTGTATTTAATAAGAAATATGTGAAAATTATGAAAAACCTTGCACATGTTCGGGTCCGAACTTATTACTATGCACAAGTGTACACAGTTCCAATGTGCTGCTACAAAATTTTGCTGTTGTGGTGTAAAATGCCATTGGAAGTTAAAAATCAGATAAAAAGAACGTCAGTTATATATATAATTGTTAAAGCAGATTGAGTTTCAACCTAACATTTCCTCTATAAAATGTATCCTAGAGTTAGACCAGTAATGTTCTGTTATTATCATAGAGTCCTCTTGGCAGTACAGCACAGTACTTAGTTGGGAAAAAAAGCTCTTTTTCATTTTATTCAACTGAAGGAACTGCAGCAGAACCTCATTTAAGTACCAGGATCAGCCAGAAACCAAGTGTGCTTGATGTTCTTTCCATTCCTGTGAACAAAGGCACAAGCAGCAGTACTGAGATATCATCAGTGCCAGAAGACCTTCTTCACCTCCATTCAAAATAAAAGCTTGCATTTGGAATTTCATCAGCTGGATCAGGTTTTTTCCCTGAGTTTGGTCATAGGAGATCAAGAAGATAGGTGAATAGTTTATGTACTTCTGATTTTAAGCATTTAAATATAATAATCACACTTGACTGAATAGAATCACTTTCCTCCATCATTAATCATGATGGAGGAAATAGACCATTAATCATTATGGAGGTACATACAATATGCTGTTCTCTTATTTTAAAAGTAACAGAGATGAATTCTCACATACAATAAGACAGGGCTGCAAAGAGGCCAATACACATTCTCTGTGTAAATTCAGTGTCCATTGATGATTACATTGTTTTCCACAACTAGAAAAATGTTAAATTTCCAGTATGAAAATATTTTTTAAAGTTGAAAATTAAATTTAAATTTCCATCTCTGCATGAAAATAAGAGATTGTGCCCCAAGTAGAGGGGCACAATAATCCCTGTTTAGAATTAACAGAATAGGAAAAGGGAATAATAAATGGGATACTAATATTTTGGTTTAAAATTTTTATTACCTTTTTAAATTACTGACTGTCTCTCTAGAAAAAAGTTCAACTTATTTGTACACAGATGACACGTTTACCTCCGTTTTTCTTGTGATACCATATGGCTCCCTTATGAATGTTATGACTGCTGAGGGACTCAAAAATGGAATGGATGACTACTGGGAAATTAGAAGATATTTATAACTAATTCCTGAGCTTCTGATGGAGATGTACCACTGTAACACTCTCTCCACCCTCCATTTCCTGAAAAAGAAGATACATTAACAGGAAATATAAGGTTTATGGGAGAAAAGTTTGTTTTGTTTACCACAGGGTTGCTATATTAAGAGAAGAATGTAGAAATGCATCACCATTGAGAATGACTTTAGAAGTGTAAAAGGCTAAAAATATTTCATTGAACTATATTATTCACATTTCTAAAGTTCATTTATAACTGCTTTTCAGAAATGTCATGGGGGCCTGACAATGTATTTTTTTTAATTCAGGAAAAAGGAAATGGTTGATTGATTTAGTTGCTGGTTTTAATGTCATATGAGAAAGACACGTAGGCACATGCAAGTGTAAAAATATGATCCAATAGTAGTAACTAAATATGTAAAATAAAATCATCTCTCTTGAATAGTGAGAATTGTGTAAAGATATTAAAATCAACTTGGTCTTTTTATCTGCAGATGTCGGAAAGCAGTGGGAAGAGACAACAGAGGGATACCACACAGAATTGTCCTTGGAAGGCTTCTAACTGCTCCTGCCCTACAGCAACAGGGTAATGCGAAGGGCAAGTCATTGAGTGAACTAAGCTAGGATATAGGGCACAGTATTTTCTGGGGCACAGCTTATATTTAAATGATCAGAGAGTTGATTTACAGCAGTAAAAGGTGGTTTTCTCTCATCAGTTTCTGGCTCCTTGTCTGCAGTCATAATAAATGGTGTACAAAATGTTCCTTCAGAATTAATTTTCTAAAACCTTACTATTACTGAATGAGTACGTTGATGTGGGCAGTTCCAAGCAGATGAGGATTTTACCACCCCCCTCAAAAGATGCTTGAAATCAAAGGAGTTTCTTAAGTCAGATCATACAGCACTCATGAGCCTTGCCCCCATCGTTGGCAAATGCAAGTTCTTCCAGAGAGCTGCACTGGAAAACATGGCATTAGGTAGAAGTAGTAGAGCCTGAGGACAGAGCAAAGACAAATTGGAGAAGAGAGGATAGGCAGAATTACCAATGACACATTGAAATCAATAGCCCTGTAAAGAGAAAACAGATATCCAGCAGAGCTTTTAATTGTCAAAAATTACAGCTACTCCTATCGAGACTAAAATATTGTAGAAGGATGACTGTAGCTATAAAAACAAAAGGTTTACTTACAGCGGGTTTTTTTTTTTTGCTAATTAACAATGCTAGAATAAAATCATCAGGCAGATAAGGAGACCCAAAAACCCCCAGCTTTAAAAGGTTAATGAGTTCAGTATCACGCAGAGTAACAAAAACCCCAAAAACATTCATGCTTGATACTGAGAATGTTATGGGACAGCTTCTATTTCCACTGTGGGGAATTAAAGTTTGACTTTATTAAATTCCATATAGATGGTATATATGGGTTGGATCTTTCACTGAGTAGAACTATGTTCTGACATGCTCCAAGGCATACAGGATGTCAGTTTGGTGCTTTCTGATTGTCTTCTTTCCCCTGTTTAGAACCAAGTTTTATGGCCTATTGCAAGATTTAAAATTTGGCTTTCGTCTTGCAAAAACAAAAGATTCATTATTTGAACAGATATTACTGCTTTTATTTGTGCTATATCTTTGGTTTGATCAGAATGATAAATAGGGATATTTTGAAGTAAATTTTCATGCAGATACAGAATAAAGGTATGGCAGCTCACCTTCTTGTGCTATCAGGGGTCCTGAGCCTCTTCTTGGTGAGCTGTCAATCTCTCTTCCCATCACACCTTGCCATGGTCAGAGGTAGCACAGCTCCTCTGGGGCAGCAGTACTCCATCTTTGTTACACTGCTGAGGCTAGAGGATTTATGAGTAGTACTTCAGGTGCATCCCATTCTCCATCTTTGCAGAACCTGGAAAGCAGCAGCTAGGTATTGGTTCTCACTGCAAAGATAAGCTTGAGAAGTTCCCATCATGAAGAACAAATAATATTTAAGCCAACAGTTCTTTTACAGCTTCAGAACATGCTCAAAGATGAAAGTCAGACTGAACCATTACAGGGGAGAGACTATGAAAGAGGTGCAATGACATAGAGATACCTATTCTGCAGGGGAGTCAGACTGTATGGAGGAGCAGGGAAGGATTCTGATGACATGAGAAGACTAATTACTGGATCCAGCCTCTGAAGCAAGCTGTGTAATTTTAATCAGATGGAGCAAGACTGGAAAGAGAAGGACATCATGCAGTTAAGAAAAAGAGAGTTATCTTTGAAAAAAGAAAAATACTGGGGAAAAAAAATAAAAATGGTGGAACAGAACTACAATAGAACTGAGTCATAAAAGACCAAAAATGAAAAGAGTTTCTTGTAAAGGATGTCTTAGTTGGTCTTTCCAAGTGGATGACCACAGAGAGGATAGAAATGAATTGTACTCTAAAGAACTTCTGTAGCTGCATGGAAAATTTTCCAAAATAATTTAGAGGGTTTTTGTGTGCTTGATCTCAGAATGTGAGCACTATAAGGTGTGCAGTTTCATAGTAGAATATTCTTACACAGTCCTTCTCATAGACTACTTCTTGCCCTCTCCTAAAAAGGGTAGCATAACAATGACTGCACTCTGAAAGCCTGAATAGATGTGAAGTCCTTTTTCAATGCAATGAATTCACTTGTTTACCTATTACCCCACATGCACTTCTCACTTCTAGCAGCAGATTTAGAAACGATCTTCATCCCTGGTCTTGCTCCGTGATGGAGATACCTGAGGTGCTTCAGAAGGAGCTGGTGTGCCTGCATTGTTCATCTGCCACAACTCCAGTCAGACACTGTCTGGAAGCAGTGTGTTTGTGCTTACAGATAGTGTAATCCTGCCTAGATAATTAATCCAGATTCCCAGGAGCATTGTGTGCTTGAATTCTGAAGCCCACTCCTTTGAGGGAGAGCAAGGTGCCATTTCTATACGTAAGGGTGGACACAGACATCTCTGACTCCTCTGAACACTGATGTCACTTCACCTTGTAAGCATTGGGGAAGAGTCAGAGGTTGTCTGACCCAAAAAAAACTCATCACACCAGAATAGAGGCATCTAAAGTTGAGAGGTGTATTTCACAGTAAGTAACTCTTTCTTATAAATTGAAAGTAAAAGACATCTAGAGAGAGTGGTTCACCTGATTTGCTTCCAACACTAAGGATGAGATGAACTGCTACGTGGAGGAGGCCTATTTCTGTAGTGACCATAAAAGGACAGAGATCAGATGTAGATCAGGCTTCAGATGCTCGAATTAGATGATGACTCATCTCAACATCCTATTTCTACAGTCAATGAGGAAAAACAGGCACCTCCAGAAGGTAATTCTCCCATCAACTCAGAAAGGTGCTTTTTTTCCCCTATATGCTAAAACTGTCACCCGAAAACCAGGTTTAAAATGGAAGCCTACATGTTGAATAGCTAAAAGAAGCCACATGACTTCAAAGGAAGGTGGACACTTTTTTTTCTCTATCTACATTTATAACAGGAATCTAAGACTGTGTTTTTCTTGGGATTTCTGTATTTATAAAATTTGCATGTTCAAATTAACAATTTTACACTATGAACAATATGCAAACTTTACTAAATATAAAGTGATTGTTACTTTCTTTTATAACCTACATGGTTATAAACATAATGGCATTGGATCACTTTCCCTCCTTCATATCTTCTTATTCACCCACAATTTAAAACGTAATTCTGAAATAAAGTGAGTAGTGTATAGCAATAAGTTCCATCATAAACATTCTCTGAGTGAGGAAAGATGCTGGAGTGCCCCAATGCTGAAGGATGGAAGGCAACAGTGAGCAGAGATTTGCACTCATGTCTGTAATGCAATATGATGGGATAAAAATCCAGCATCATTTTGTGGATGGCTACCCAGAGAACTTGTGAAACAGGAAAGAAGTGGCTTTTATCCACTGCACCTTCACTGCTTCCTTACCAAATATAAAAAAATTGCCAGAAAATTGTTGTCAGGCTGGAGAGGTTTCGAAGAAAAAGGGCTACAAAAGGGTGCTAAGGAGTTAAGTGCAGTGTGGTAAAACTAGGGAAGACAACAGTAGCAATCTAAGGAAGAAAGGTATCAGAAGATGCACGAGGGATCCATCTGGTCTAGCATTAAGTATCCTATCATGCACATTTTTTCCCAGGGGCATTCGACTCCTGAAAATTAGTATGAACAGGCACTAAAATGGAAGAAACACTCTTTTATTAAAAAAGTTGGGACAACCCAAATCGTTCTCTGGGCTACAAGCTCCTGCTCTATTATCTGCTGCCTAATGTGATTTCCTCCTGTCAGTGAGGTAGCAGTTTTTATGACTTTCTTGTTTACTCCAATGGAATGGACTTTGGGCTTTCTGCCCATTTTGTTCCTCCAGTTTCTTTACCGATATGAGACATCCAACAGCAGCTGACTAACTTCTTTCTTGCTACAAAATGAGTAGCACATCCCCACCTTTTAGTGTCACTGTGGTTAAAATCATAATCTTACCCATAAGGCACAAACACAGTCTGAACTATAACGGGCAGGGTGAAGTTTCGGTGCATTTCCTGGAGGCAGACTGAGATGCCAGATTTTCACTCAGTGAAGACCAGAAACCATGAATGACTTGAGGAAAAATTGCCTAACTTAGCAAGCTGAAGTCAATGCAATAGTCTGATGGTATAATCTGAAACCCAGGCTTTTATTGATGAACTAATATTATGACAACACCAATATTATTTTGCATTTTTATGTCTGGGTTTGGTGAGGTTTTTTGGTGGGGTGGGAGAGGGATGTTGTGTTGTTTTGATTTGTTTTGTTTTGTTTTATTTTATTTTGTTTTTCTAGAGCTGAAGAAGCTGGAGTGTTCTCCAGGCTGAAAACCTGGGACTGACAATAGGGTGGGGTTGATAAGTACTTAAAGAAGTGAAGAATAAACAACTGCCCTGGGAGGAAACTAAAAATCAAGTTTCTGAGAATAGTTTCTTCCATATTGCTACAGAACATAAATATTTCCCAAACAGGACCCATACTGGAAAAAAGCCAGAAACACCGCCTGCAAATATTTACAAAAACGGGTAGGCATCTTAGCAATCTGAAGTCATTGACCTTTTTCTCAATACAGCAAATGGAGTGTCTATATAAACATTTAAGACTTAAGTGTCTTGGAAGATATGCCTAGACTTAAATATGATTATTGGTGTAAAGAATTACCAAATCATTATAATGCAGTCATTTATATAAATGTCACGTTGTACAGTTTATGGTAAACTGTGAAAGGAAGTCACATAAAACATATGACCAGACAATCACTTCAAAAGTATTGCTAACACAGAACTGATGAATTGCACTGGTAAGAGCAAGAAAAAATTTGTTGCAGAAAGTGATGTCACAGCAACATATGTGTATAAATGCTGGTCAATGAAAAGAACCAAGGGAATAGATGGCTGGGATTGGATTAATCTGGCTTAATTTTGTTGTCTAATTTTGATCTCTCTTAGTTCCTATTAGTGTTAGCAGAGATCTAGTAAACAAGCAGTGGTATATATAGGGTGTTTTACACAGTGGCTGTTTCAGACAGCAGTGAGGTGCTCTTGCCCTTGATAGTTTGCCATTGACTAGGGTGAAGTCAGGCCAATTGCTCACATGTAGGCATTTACCTTGTAGCTCACTAGGTTAGGAGGAGATGAAAATAAAGAAGAAAGGGAAAGGCATGGGCTGATAGAGTTATATTATAAAAATAGGGTGAAAGAACCAAAATATAAAAAAAAATACTTGAAATTAACTGTGCTGCTGGAAAATAACTGTGCCTCTCCATTCAACAACTGTCTGGAATACCAACTTCATTTTACCCACTGATTTCAACAGAGATGTGATTATGTGGCTAGCTTAGCCATAAATTTTTTATTCAATTTTACATTTATATAATGTGCACAATTACATATAATATAATTATAATTAGATCATTTTATAGTTATTTTTTGTCACTGGCTGTATTTCTTTTAAATTGAAATTGAAGTAGTACCATAGCTTCATAAATCTCAGGAACTGTTCTTCATTTGATTTGCTTTTTTAGTTCCCCAACACATTAAGACTTTATGCATTTTTTTGTAGTTATTCAAAAAGGAAATAGGCTCTTGAATGACTTAATAAAATTAAATAAATCATAATTGCACAATTAGGCTGCAGAGTAGATGAGTATTATGAGGGCAAGTTATCTTCTAAAGATAACATTTGTTTGCTATAACTTGAGATTTCAGAAACCAAATTCAGATGTCCCCAGGTGGTGATTGAAGACCAAGAATTTTCCTGCAAATTTTATGAATCAGAGAGTCATACAGTGATTTGGGTTGGAAGGACTCTTGGTTCCATCCATCAGGTCAGGTCACTTAAAGCCCCATTCAACCCGGCTTTGAACACTTCCAGGGATGAGGTGTACGACTTCTCTGAGGACACCGCAATTTAACCTGGCTAAGGTTAAAAAGATCACATATTTTTTAAAATTATGTTGTAGCACGGTTTAATTTTTCTACTCTCCTGCCTGTTGTCAGAGTGAATTGTGTGCCAATGTATCAAATTTTGTATCATGGGATGAGGACTACAGATGAGGTCAGATCTGCCTAGTAAAGACCTCAGTATGCATGACCACTCCAAACTCTGAGCTAGAAAATAGTGTGGTCCAAAAGGATCCAATATGTAGAATGAGATAGGTGGTGAGGAGGATCTGATATCCATACTGTGTACACTTTCCTCCCCACAGAGTGGCTCTAGACTCAGCCCAGGCTCAGTGACGATCACCACCTGAAAAGCATTTGGTACATTTTGGGAGTACATCTCTTGTTTAACTCATCTGAAAGGAATCTGCTTTCAGCCTTGTGAGAAGGACAGCAAGGAGATCAGCTTCCAAAGCACACCCCTGACTGAGCTAATATGCTAATATAGATATATCCACAAAAGACAGGTGTTACACCAAGAACAAACGTGGCCAGTGAGTGTTTCAGCCCCTACAGATGTCAGAGAGTTGGATGGGACTTTATAGGTCATAGGTTTGAGCTCAGGCATCTACCTGTTGTCAGTCTGGTTTAAGGAGCCTCCATTCCTCTGGTGTGAGGCGAATTTGATGGCACATCTCCCTATTCAAGGGAAATTGTGAAGATGAGGAAAAAGACTGTGAAGTACTTAAGAGGTTATGGTGATGAAAAATAAAGTTAAAGTTACTGTTTTCTAACAGTACAGAAAATGCTTCATTAATATTTTTTAAAAGCTTTTCCACTGAAACATTCCAGGACTAATAAGCCAGGGGAAATAAAAGATAAAAGGATAAATTACCTGTGGGGTAAAGCAATGTGCAAGGATGCAGAGCAAGGTCTGCTGTGTTGCAGATCACAGGGAAGAGCTTCACGAGGGACCAGCTTTGAGCAACACCAGTGTGAGGCCATGCTACTCTTCTGCTGTGCCTCCTGAGACCACTGGCCTGGCAGGTGTGGAAGTCCCACATAATAATATCAGTCCCACATAATAATCGTATCAGTCCCACTGATAATTGCCCATTGCAACAGGCATGAGACCATAGCACAGAAAACTGTTTATTCAGGCATTGCAAGAGTGTGTTTTCTTTGGAAAAGACTGAAAATTGTCAGTAAGGTCTAATTTGTGGAAAATAAATTTCCAGTTCACTTTCTTCCAAATGGGTGATTTACTTTCTCCTACATGGAAATACGGGATCTGGCCCAAGCTAACAATTGCAACAGTTTGAACAGCGAACAGAGGGGCAAGGGACTAGACATTATTTTACACGTTCTGTGAATAGTAAGACACTTAAGAGAGTTTCCTTGCAGATGATATATCAACAACAAGCAGGATTTAATTCCTTGATTTATCAAAGTTACATTTACAGATCATACAAGTCAAAAACTTAATTCTGCTGGAATTGTTTCTTTCATTGAGATATTTTGGAAAGCAATGTGCCCTTCACTCAGAAATTAAAACAGACAGCCTCTCTGTTAATTTAAATTTACCATACTCATTTGCTATGCTATCACTTGTTCTCATTTTTCCAGACAAGCACCTATTGTTCACCAGCCTGTGCACTTGAACTGCAGATTTTGTCTGCATGAAACCCATAATTCAAACCACAACAGAACGCAAGAGTCCATTTGGAAAATGATGCCCATCAGGAAGAGATTCATTTCTCTGCATGAATTTTCGGCAACACTCTATTCTTCATAATTTGTACTGCAACTGTTCTCATTTACTGGCACTACAGGTGTACCTTTGTGTTTTCATTTTTAACTGTAGGTAATTAAGGAAGAAAAAAGTTCCCTCAGTGATAAGTCGTCTATCCCATATTTGTCAGATTTCCTAGTGTTTGATTTACAGCTTTTTCAATCTGAGTCAGCTTGACTATTGGATTAATGATAAAATTAAGCACCACCAACCCTAGGTCTTGAAACAGATCATCAGACTGCTATTTGGATGAGGAATGATTACTGTGATCTACAACTGAATGTGACCAAGCCAAGTATGATGCCTTCACAGCATATAACCTGTATCACACAAAGGCAAAAACACACCTTGCAAGAGTGAGACTTCATTACCAAAAAACTTGTCTGTCCCCCTGGTCTCCTTAAACAGGGTTATTTAAAGATTCTGTGCAGGTTGATTTAGTCACATTTCTTCAGTTGTTTATACTCAGAGATTCCATATTTGAAAATAATGGACATTTATCAAAAAGAACTTTTCCTTGTGTTTCATACCAAGGAAAAAAAAAGAATATGGAACTAAATAAGTATGCTTTAAAACTGATTCCTAGCAACTTATTCAAATGGTGTCATGGACAATCAAAAATTGTCCATGATACCATTTTTTATACAATTTTACATTTATAAATTCCCCTCGTGCCTAATTCAAATGGCATACCAGCATGGAGAGAATTACCAAGTTACCCACAAGCACTGAAATTAGGGGGCTCCACTGTTGAAAGTTTTTCTATAGGTTCTAGCAAAGACACAGTCTCAGGATGATGAGAAAAAATGCAGACCACTTTTTTTCTCTGGAGGACTTCAAAATATAAACAAGTATTTAAACTTCTTTTGATTCAGTTATTATGGGTGCTTACAGTAAAGCATCAAATATCTCTCCATATATTCTCATTGCATAAATATAGAACTCTTGAGACGTATCAGTGGGAAAAAAATTACAACTGGACACGTATCAGCAAATGTGAATTAGCATCTTAAATAAATGCTGACACAGCTATATTGACTAATTACAATCACTTGGGAGGAAAAATAAATCATATCTTGTGAATAGATCATGTTCTTACCCATCCCAGATACCTCCTGCTGAAAATCTATGTTCACTTTAAACCATTCTCTCTTAAAAAGGACAGATGTTTCAGATCAGTGCAATTACACAAGAGAAGGAAAATCATAAAAAGGAACTCTGTCTTTAGAGAAATGCAGGCTAGATGTTGAGTAGGGGAAAGATAATTCAGACCTGCATCGCAACCAAGCTTTCTTAAAGCTTATTTGGATATTTCATTTAAAGCAGAAGGTGCATTGAATCACATACAATTTGCATGTTCTCTTTACTTTTTTTTTTTTTTTCTCTTGGTGGAAATGAAATGGTAATCTCAGCAGCAAATTACCTTGATGGAAATAATGCACTGGAATGCACTTCAAAGCAGTGATTTTACAATAACTTACAAGCATTGTAAGTAGTCATATTTGCAGCTAAATCACAGGTTATGTGAAGGAAGATTTGAAGGAAGCATTGGAAAAATCCATCTGGATACATGTGGTTGACAATGTGCTGCTAGCTGGCTTGGAAGCACAGCGACATGCACGTGCAGCCTCACTGGATTTGGGACTTGAGCTGACTCCTCTGCACAGTGCTGCGCTGTACATTCTCTTGTCCTTGGGAAGGCTCAGGTACTCAGGAGGAGATGCAGCAACGTAGCTTTGATAGCTTTCTATGCAGCCACAGCTGCCATTCCTGACAGACCTTTGAGCAAGTTCAGACAACCTGGCAGCATTAGAGAGTGGGACTTAGTTTTCTACCTGCCTTGCCATGCCTGGCCTCCAGCAGGCCACTTTGGACACCCCGCTGTGGCTGTGGCATCTGTGCAGGGTTGGGAAATCTAACACAAGAGATGCTCTGCCTTTAGAGTGGCAGCTGGAGGACAAGGGGCTAATTGCATGGAACCTAAGTGTCATTAAAGATCTAGGACTGGATTTTGGAATCCTTTCTAAAGTGTCAGAGTGCATCAGAGTAGTGACTTGCTTCAAAATAAATCTCAGAACTAGAAGAAGAACTGGAAAAATAAAACACCATTAGGGTGCACTTTTTTTCTTGCAGGTTTGTACTTCTGTTATTATTGTGATTGTGGGAAATGACAACTTTTAAGAACATGTTTTGTCTTATTGATCTTATCTTCTTAACTAAAACATGGGTTTTATTTTAAAATGTTGGGGAATAGAAAAACAACATTAATAAAGGCTGTCTTATAATGATTTGTATTTTCTTTTGTCAACCTTCCCTCATTAATTTTGCACTATTCCCTTCATATTTACAAATAATTCATGGAATACTTGAGAAATCTCATTGTATATTTTAGCCTGGGGCCCAGTGGACAGAACATGCTCGAGCAAGGCATTGAACTTGGGTTTTCTGATTCATAATGAGTTATTATAACTACTAGGCTGTGGTAAGAAAGGGGATATGTAGCCCCTGTCATTTGAAGCAGTGTGTCTTACTCAGTCATTAAGAATCTTCTTGTAGCATCCAGCTCTTAGGAAGAAAATCAGGCTCTGGATTCTGTATGAACAGAGTATAACACTCCTTATCTAGGGTTCAAAATGTGAAGCTTAGGCAAGTATTATATGCTCAGAGGGTCTCCAGATATTTTGCAATCTCAAATACTGAGCTCATCCCATGAACTCAGGCAGGACTGTTTGCTGACAGCACAGTCTAATAACAGGAGCCCAGGCAATGTGCTGTTTTACCTCCCTTTCATATACTTATGATCTTTACTGGACTGACTCCAAATCCTCAGCAAGGGTCGGTCTTGTACCCATTAAAAAGAATAGAAGTTTTCCCACTGAAATCAATATAATGAGAATCAAAGTCATTCTTATTAAGTACAATTCCCAGAGATTTAAGAGCCCATCATTTTATACTGACTGCTTATCAGTCAGTATAAGAAATGGACCTCATTATGGAAAAAAGCTGCATTGAGCTTTGCATTTTCAAAGCATGGCTTAAATATCAACCAATTAACTTCAAAGTTTTCACCTGATGCAGTGACAAATCATGCTGACAAACATGCTAGTGCTAGTTATGAATCTCCCTAAGCCAGTCTCCATGCCTAGGAGTTAAGTCTATAAAAAAGTTTTGAAAGAACCAAAGTTCTATAGTCATGTTTTATAAGGGAACATGAATGACTTATACAGAGAAAAATAATGAAAGGATTTTACTCAGAAAGGTATTTGCCTTTATGTACCTTGATGTTAAAGCACCAGTAAGTTTATATGCTGCTAAGAGAAGTGAAGAGAATGGGCTGGTCTCTGAGGACATAAAAGAAGCTTTTCTCGCTCTCCCATGGCTGCCAGAAATTTTGTGACTGATATTTTTTTAGATAAAAAAAAGGAGAAGTAGTCTACAGTTATCTTCAGGGTTTTTTTTTTTTATTTGATTTTTAAAATATTTCATGTGTAAAACAGCTTGTGCACTGCTTTCAATGTTTCATCTTCAGACTTTTTTCTTTGCACATGTCCTCAAAATGTCACCTTCTTTAATGTGGAATGAATGCCCCTGACCATTCCTTGCTTTTCTCAAAGTTTTGGAAGATGGATTTGCAAGAAGTCACTTCAGTGAATTCAGAAAACCAAACTGTAATAATAACCAAGAACAGACAGACATTTTTGAAATCAAAACAAAACAACACTCTAAAAAAAAAATCAGTCCAACTCCTTGCTCCTTGCAGGACCCCCTAAAACTAAAATTATATAACTTGGGCCCATGTGGTCCTTGAATTCTGACAGTCTTGGTGCTGACCACTTCCCTTGAGAGCCAGTTCCAGAGACCAACCATGCTGTGTGAAGAACCTTTTCCTAACATCCTGTTTGAACATCCCCATGCAGCTTCACGCCATTTCCTTGTGTCCTGCTATCATTCACCAGAGATAGGAGACCAGCACCTGCCCTCCACTGACCACCTCGGGGAAACTGTACACTGTGACAAAGTCACCTCTCAGTCTTCTCTCCTAAGTTTGAAAAACCAAGTGACCTCAGCTACTTCTCCAATGTCTTCCCCTTGAGCCTTTTCACCATCTTTTTTGCACTCTGGACACACTGTAAGAGCTTTTTATTCCTCTTGTATTGAAGCTGCCCATCACACTTGATGCTGGTGCCACACGATGTGTGTGGTGTTCCACGGCACAGCCCCTGCCTTGGCCGTGCTGTGCTGCCCAGCTGTGCCACACGAAGGCTGACCACAGACTGGGCCCTGCTAGCCATCCAGGCAGGGAGGCAAGGAGTCCTTCACCTCTCTTCAGTACCTGTGGGACCACTTCTGGAGAACTTCGTGCAGTTTGGGGCTCCACTGTGCAAGAAAGATTCTTTCATACTGCAGTTAATGCAGTGGAGGCCCTCAGGATGGGCAGAGGCTGAAGCACACAACAGATGAGTCCAGACTGAGGAACCTGTTCAGAGTGGAAAAGAGGCTGTTTTATGAAACTTATTACTGCTTTTGCTGATTTACTAGGAAAGTGAAGAGACAAAATTTTCCATAGAGGTTGTTGAATTTCCATCCCTGGTGACATTTAAATTGTAGCTGGACACAACCCTAAGCAATATGGGCTGACTGTACCTTCTTTGGTGTTGGACTAGAAGAACACCAAGGTTTCCCTCCAACCTAAATTATTCTGTAATGCTATGAAAAGAGGGCATAAAAATTGTGAGATCTGGAGCATATCCTCCCATGAGAATAATATTGGATAGAGTAAGCTGTTGTATAATTTTGCCTACTTTTAATGTGCATCCCCTTCTGTGACAATTCAGATTCTCTGGTGAACAAGCAGTTTGCAATGAAAACTAGTTTCAGTGCTTCTTTTTTTTTCCACTTTGCTTTACCTTGTTTTCTTTGTGTGCAGTTATTTTTGCACTTCCATAAAAACAAGCATGTCTACCAAGGTATGACTTTCAGCTTTAGGACTCTCTCACCCAGTGTCTTAAAGACCCAAAGAAGCTGCAAAGTGGCAAATGGACCTAATAAAGAAAAGCTTGTGTATAGAGAGATAGGGTAAATGAGAATGAACACAGGTATTATTACATGGTAAGTTCTGAATGGTACCTGCAAAAGCAGACTGAAAAATCAGAGTATGTTCTCATTCCCAGAAAAGGAATGATAATTTTATATTGAAGAGCAGAATAATCTAAAAAAAATGAGGAGCCCTTTAATTTTGCATTTGAATATGGCTCAAAAAAAGATGCAACATAGAAAACCTGGAGCTTTTTTTGTCCCTGAAGTTTTAGCTTGCAAAGCCATTACCATGAATATCTTAATCTCTCTAAATTATCATTGTCTTCTTAATATTCCTTTACATAATACACCATCAAAATTCAAATTCAAGAGCAAAATTTTTAGCCATGAAGCATTTTTCTGCTGGATGTCATCATCTGCAGTCTGTATACACATCATTTTCCTGCTTCTTTCTTGCTTGCAGATGTGTAGTAAATTGTAGAAATTCTTTTCAAAGAGCGATATTTTTCTATTAAAAAAAAATCTTATTTTCTCCCCTCAGCCATCCCAAGCTGAAAACTGTAGATTAATATAATTTGACTTAGTTCTCCAAGTAGCTTCAGACATTTTAGAGTCCAGAGGTGCCACTAGGCTCACTCTGTCTTGGAGACAAGGCTCTTATATCACACTCTTGTGTCCCCAAATTAAATACTACAGTCTGTATTTAACTAAACTATTTCTTCCAAAGAGAAAGAGCTTGATCTTCAAGTCAATTTATTTTGGTAATTTTATCTTTCTAATAAAAGCTTGCATATGAATTCTTACTTAAATATGTCTGACAACAGGTTTTGGATACTAGTATTTTCTACTCCCTGTTAGATTAAGCAATATTTTAATATATAACATTTTTCTTCCTCAGGCAGGTCTTAAATATTACAATCAAATCATCTTTTGATCTCCTTTATGGCAATTTTTTTTCTATGTCATTACTTTGTACTCTTTCTAAAATCTCACCCTAACAGGCGTCTTTTTCAGCTGCTTGAACATTTTGTGTTTGGCATTTTTTGTTTCCTCATTGTATTTGATATCAGAAGAGGAGAATTTTTTTTTGGTCTTACATTAAATGCCAAGAAGACTGTTTCCATATTGTTGCTCATTTCTTTTTACATATCAGTGTGAAGATCACATCAATTCTTCACTCATAACATTATACAGTGATACTGCCTTTACTCTCCCTGGAGTCTTCTGAGAGCGCTTACTTTCTACAGTATATTATATATATATATATATATATATATATATATATATATATATATAATAAACATATATAAAACTATACTCATTCCCTCAACAGTCTACAACATCCACAGAATGCATTGGCAGTGATATTACACTTGCTTACTGATGAAGCATGAAATTCAACTATGTGATGTTTAGCAGCTGGAACTGTCCTCTACTCCTACCAAATGTCATCAGGTTATGGACACTGGTATCAAGTAGCAACCAATCCCTAGTGAGGTAGTGAATTTACCTTTACCCTTCAAAAGAAGGTCTGGAAGAGCTACCTTTTGTTGTGTCCAATATGTTTTGGACATGAAATGTAATCTTTGTCTTTTAGAAATTGATATGAACTCCTGGCTATACACAAGTTTTTTATTTGTCTCCAAATTGAAGCTTCAGATGAAGTCCATCTAATTTCTTGCCATGCCTTACAAAGGGACAGTGAATCTTATCTCTTAGTGTAGTGGTGTGTTTTTGGTTTTATCAGTTTTATGTATGTTTTTGTTCCTTGTTTTATATTGTTTTTTATAAGTTGTAATGGCTTGTCCCATGTCACCCATGTTTAACATTTCTTAGTTTTACCCCAACCCTCGTTATGTGTCAGTCATAAGTTATACAGCCCCTGGGGGTCTTGTCTATCACTTTGAGCCTCCCCCAAAAGTCTAGAATGTTCCAACGAGGGTGTCGAGTGACGAACAAGACTCTGGCTGTCTCTCCACCTTAGTTATTGATTTGTTGTAATATGTGTCATTTACCTGCAGAGCCATACCCACATGATCCCTGATTTGTCCTCAGTTAAACCCATCCCCAAGTTCCTCCCCCAAATGTAAGATGTTACTTTTGGGTGCCCTGCCTCTTTTTCTGCTTGGGGCTCCAATTGGCAAGCGGTCTCTGCCGAGGCAGGCACCCTGAACAGATGAATAAAGCCAGTGGTTGAACCCTGAGCAGACTCTCTCCTTCTTTCCTGCTGTCGTTGCTTCATTTCTGCAGGCAAACCAGAGCCCCCAGGATGGGCAAGGTTCATTCAGCTACTGAGCCGTGCCCTTTCTTGCCTGGTGCCAGGGCTGGCCGAGGCAAAGAGACACTGACACCGCAGCATCTTATTTATGTTTATATAAATATATTTATATATTTGCTGTGCTCCAGTACACTCCTACTATAAAACAAGAGCCTAGAAATTTAAAAACTCCACATCCCTAGGTAGGCAATAAAAATAACTGGCTCTGTTTTAAAGTTGAGGACTCTTTCAGTGTTTAACATAGTGATTGGTATAAAACACACATCCTCTAAAAGACAGAGATAAAGAAATCCACAGTAGTAAATTTAGTGCTAGGAGAACACACTGCATCTTTCCCAGCAAAGTCACTGAGGTATCTGTGACTTATTTATGTGCTATCAAGGGACAGAAGTGGGCGGATTAATCTGAACATTGCTTACATTCCTCTGGTGTTCAAATTGACCTTGCTCACCTCTGGAGCACCACTGAGATAACTTCTTATTATCTGTTAAACCCTCCATTCATTCTTTCCACCCTGGTGCTAATTGATGTGAGCTGCAGTGGGTTGGCACTGTGGGTTGGAGTCACCTCGCCTCACCGTCTAGAGCTGGCTGTGTCTTCCCAGGCTCTCTTTGCGGTCACTGGAACTTGGTTGCTCTGACTTATTTTAAACATCCATGTTAAGGCAAATCAAACTGCACACAGAAAAGCCTGCCTCTCTCTGTGGGTGGTAAGCCCAGGCCATGAAAATCTACAGTGTAAATCTGGACATCTGGTCAGGTGAGCCCCGCACAGCGTGTCTGGCTCTAATTGGTGCTGGCTGCAAGGCTCCTGCCAGTCCCCTGCTCTCGGTGATAATGGGGATGGCAGGAAGAAAAACACAGAAGGGGCTGCTTTGCTTTGAAATACTAACTAAATACAGCAGTGGGTCAAAACAAGCCAGTACTAATGCATTCTCAGTGGGAAATGAAAACTACTGTAAGTCATAGCAAAAGTCCTCCCTTAAAAGTCATAGCTACTGAAATCAAAGGATGTTCAGTTTTCAGTTTCAATTTAGAGGCAATATTTTCAGCTGCATGTTTTGATTCAGGTAAAAGTGTGGGCTGGTTTTCTGTTCAGAATAAAAAACCCCAACTTTTGACTGATTTATTTAAATGTTAACATTTAAAATCCAAATTCTCTGTCTGCGCAAGAAGGCTTTTATATATTTCCAAAATGTGTCTGAAATAATTCAGAAGGCATCAACACAGCTAGAACAGACTATTCAAGCATGAATTATTCAGTTTAGTTCTTGGCAAACTGTAAAACAATAGATATCAGTGAAAAGAGCACATTGCCAGCATTTATTATTGCATAATCATTGAATCTTCAAACATTTGTATTGTTCAGAAGGAAAAGGTAAGTTATGCCATTAGGCGTGATCCTGCTCACATGGGCCCTGTTTCCCATGTCAAATGGTCTGGACGACATCAGCAAGTAAGACAGAAATGGGATAGTAAATGATGCATGTGTGCATGCAGTGTATGGGTCTAACATCCTCACTGTGCAGAGGCAGTAGTGCTGAAGAGGAAAATGTCTGTTGGAGTCAATGACAGCAGGGAGTTGCACAGACACTTTTGAAATCTGCTTGAAAATAAGCAAAAAAGAAGTATAAAGTATTTGTGTATTAGGAGAGAAGGCATGGAGTGGGAACAGAACACCAGTGTGGCCCCATGGCTCCACTGCCCCTTCCCAGGCAGATTCCCTGGACACAAGGGATGGGGATTCAGAGAGCACCCAGAGGGGGTGACCATGCGGGTGGAGTGCAGGGGGTCCCACACCCCAGGATGTACTGGGGGGCTTTCCCACTGTGGAGTGTTGGGAGCAGTGAGGGTGATGTAGTCAGAGCAGCCACATCTCGTGTGCAAGCATATCTGAGATCAGAACATCCTGGGGTCAGCTATAGGAGGGCAATTTTAGAAACTTGTAGGTTACATCAATATTTTGTAACTGTCTAGTGTTTTTGTTTTTCTCTTACTTTACCAATATTGATTCTGCATAAATGGTTCATGGATTTTGTGTCAATGATCTGTCATTAATAAATCAATAAATGGTTTCAATGCTGAACTACTTCAAATCATGGGAAATTATGTTCACAATTTTTTATTTTGGCATCAGGAAGGTCTACAAGTAAACATTTCAGTCTATACTGCCATCCTTACAGTGTTTTTGTGAGCTGTTTCAAAATAAAACTTACCTTCAAACAGTGCATGAAATCCTTTAAAAAAATAATTAAAAAAAAAAGCCAAAACCCATTAGATTTCCAAGCTCCCTAACGCTGCATCTGACACTGCCCACAGAGAAAGAGAGTGGCCTGTGGATCCTGGAAGTGCAAGCACGCAAGGGCATATCTACAAACGACTGGAGTAAGGTAACTCTAATCTGTCTTTCTGCCCTGTGCTTATCTGTTGATTTGCCAGAGGTCAATCTGGCAACCAAGCATTGCCCAGATTCCTGAGGACTCCAGGAAGTATTTCTCCCCAGACACTCTTGATGTCACCTTGAATGACCCCTTCCAGGAAGCCTGGTCTGCTATCACTGTGACCTTGTCATCTACAAAAATGATCTACAAAAGCAGTTGAAAGGGGTTGACAACAGTTTTTTGCTATACTGGAAGAGTCTGGTTTGGAGAAATCATGTGCATTTGGGATAGGGAGGATCCAGGCACGGAAAATTTCTGGTGTTTCTGTACAGTTGCAACATTCTCCTGGGCTGAATAATTTGTAAGCAGGATTTCTCTCTTTCAGTAAAGCACTATTAACTGCCAGTGCTTTAACACTGTAGCTATATTTTTTTCACATTTTCCTTTTTTTCATTTTCTTTTGTGACAGTGATTTTGAAAGAGAAATTAATGACAGTAGGACCTGCCTGGTTCTGCAGGTATCTCTATAATGGACATAAGTGCACAGCCAGCAGCTACTTCAGCACCTTACAGATATATTAACTAGTAACAGCCTTTTCTGGGAAAAAGGTATGATATCACTAATGGAATAAATATATACATTTGTATGTGTGAGTGTGGAAATACAAGAAATCATAGCAGAGAAGAAGCTCAGTACTACATAATTGTAATTTTCAGAGGGAAAGACTTGTGTCGTGTTGGCACTATTTTGGCACTATTCTGGCGTATCTAACCTGCAAGACCATGCAAGAGCTGTTAAAAGAGACTTCCTTAGAGGCAACAAGTACAACACCCTCTCATGGTGTTCCTGTTCTTCAGGCACAGCCCTGAATGAAATCTCCAGTCTTTCATAGCAGAGTAACTGGTGCACAGTCCCTGTATAGAAAATACCCACCAAAAAAGCACAGTAATTAGTAAATGACCCCTGCATTTAGTCAGCCAAATATAAGCAGTTGCTTGCTTCTCTGTTCTGTTTCTTCATTCTTCTCCTATGAGCATTTCCATTAAAGTAATTGCAAGGCCATGGCTGCCTGCCTCCTTTCATACATACAGCTATGCTGTTCCCAGCCTCCCTACTCCTGGAGATTCCCAGGATCATTTCAATCATTTTAACAGGATGTCACCAGTAGGTTTGATTGTTATCATCCACAGTAAATTTTTATGGCTTTGATTCTACATGTTCCCTGTGGGAAGAAGAAGCTTCCAAGGTTTGGGCAGCACAGTCTGTACAAGCACATCAGCTTCTGCTCTGATGGAAATCAGAAAATTTTCTTGGTATCAGTGGTGCAAAATTCGGCAGGAATACACTGCACAATTTATAGCAATATATTATTTTGTGACTGTCTCAGTTTTCTGTTACAGGTAGATTTTGAAGATGATGAAATCCTGAATATCAAATTGAAAAGAAGAGAATGACTTTGTGGAAGGTTGTTAAGCTACTTATCTCCACTATGGAGAGCAGGAGAGGGGCTAAGACTTCCAAACTGGAGCACTGATGCAAACTGGGGCTCAGCTGCAGGAGGGTTGTGAACCAAGAGATGTTTAGTGTTCAGATGCTAAGTTACTAAGATGCAAGTCTCCTCGAAGCGCGAGATTAGGATGTCAAAACCTGACAATCCAGACAATTAAAAGCTTCTGTACTGGAGCTCATGAAGCAAGAGGAAGGAGGAAATGGGGAGACAAAAGGGAGGAGAAAGATTTAATTATCCCTTCAGGGAAATTAATTTCCATTATAATTTTTTGTGGTTTTGCCAATTTCTGGTTTACAAATGCATGCATAGAAAACAGGATTTAAAAAAAATCTGTATGACAACATTCTTTTCAATGAATTTAATACTAACTCCTTGTGGGCCCTAGTAAAGGTTCTAAATAAATAACCTTCTGTAAGTCTGTTAGGTAAAACAGCTGTATCTGGAGTGGGAAAAAGACTGTAATTCCTGATACATGAGAGATGTCACAGCACTGCCTCAATTATCACAGTGCCTGTCCAACAAATGCTTGCAAAAGGTTTCACCTTGAGACACATTTACAAGTTTCTTAGAACGAGGTTTGAGTGTCTCCTGAAAGTCTTGTGAAATAGATGTCTCAGCTAATTTTCTACACTTTCATGAAGCCCCCTGTGGTCTGACAAGTATTGCACTGCTGACCTAAATGAAGACAAGGTATTACTGAGATACTTCTCCACCGATTTACAACTAAATCCTTTTCTTTTTCTTAGCATGCAGGGGTTTTGTTTGTCAAAACATATATTATTTTGCTAATCTAATGTCTGGTTGGTGTCCCTTTTTCCAAACCATTTAATCTGGGTTTTGCTGTTTGACTTGAGGATGCTTTTCCAATGTTCTCAGAGTCCTGCAGATCCCTGCCAAGTGTCTCAGATCCTCCCCGCTGGCCTCTTGGGAGAACAGACTCAACATCATGGGCAGTTTTCCACTTCCTCCCACCCTCTGATTGCAGCCTTTCCACTCTGTTCAAAGGACTTGAATATACCAGGACCATCTACTCATATTATGGCAGATCTTCAGCCAGCTGCACTGGGGACAGAGACCACTTGAGTTTCAGCCTCAGTCCCCCTGAAGAGTTACACAATTTCCACATAGCTGAGGGGTTTCAGCAGAAGTCAAGAGCATACTCCAGTCTACATACCAAGCTGTCTGAGGATAAGGCTCTTTTCTTGGAGTGTGAGCACAGGAGAAAAGAAGATTTGTGCTGTGGGGGTGAAGTTTCAGCTGAACTGAAGTTTTTCTCCAGGTTCCCTTTCCTCCTAGTGAATTATTTAGTCTTGTGGCTAATGAAAAATTCATTGCTTTTTGTTGATGTAACTAACAGTGGGGCCTGACTCCTGTCTTATTATCAGATTCAAAAGTTCATAGTTCATAGGTTTTTGTATTTCATTTCAGCTTTGTTTTTCTCCATTTCTCATGGTTAAGAAAAGAGAAATAATAGGACAAGGGTAAAAAACTTATCCATCAATAGTTTCTTTCTCTGACAAATTTTGTCTTGCACTAGCTATACCCATAGCAAACATTATGTAGGAAAAAAAAGCCCCAAAACAAACACAAATCTGGGAGCTGGAAGAAGACTGTTTATGTATTCTTTTTATTGATGTACTTATTTCAAGACCATTACCCCCCAAAATGCCAAAGTCCGTTTTGTGAGATGGGATTCTCAAACAGAAAAGAGGAATAATTAAAGATGAGGGATTCTGTACTGGAAATTAAAATTTCTCATTAACCATGCTTAGTGGGCCTTTATGGATCACACTGCTTGGACTACATCCATAGTACTAGGTTTGCTATTTCGCTTTCCTGGTCCAGGTTAGGGTCATAGAATGGGGTGACAGGACAGAATCAGTCATATATGTATGCCCACTTGCCTCATGATGTTGGTTCATACAAGGAGGAAAGCCTAGTGTGAGGGCTGATGTAGGTGCAAAGATCCCCTGCAGCAGAGAACACACATAAACTGCACATATAAACTGTCTTGAATAGAGCAGAATATAACTGTATGCTGTCAACAGTTAAATTCTAGCCATGGAAGAAGTAGGTCAGTGCCTTTTTAACTATGGACTTCTTTCCCAATGAAAAAGTGGATTATCTGAGTTAAGAATAAGTTTTACTCCTTCATTCAAGTCACATACCAGGAAGGGATCTGTGTGCACTTGATTGATGCAGTGTCACAGCAGTGCTAAGTTACATGTTTGACTGTCAGTGGTGCTGCTGAGGTGCAGATGGAAAGTAAGAGCTTGCAATGTGTCAGACAGTGAGGCAAAGGACACGAGAATGAAAGATTGAAGTGGAAATGTCAGTGGGTGTCTTGCTTGTATGAAGGCCCCAGCCCCACATGAACTTTTGTAGTAGCTATGAAGAAAACAATTGGAGGAAAATTACCAGTGGCATAAAAACTCTGGCACTAACAAAAGAAAAAAAGCAGTAAAATACACAACAAATAGCCAGTTTTCCAGCCTTAGTGTACAGAACACTGCTTTGGCCATCTTAGACCAGATACCATAGGGAGAAGAAATGTCAATGGGAAATGGCACAGACATTTTAATTGCTACAAGTTTTGACTTTTTGTCATGGTCCTCACTGGAGGACCAATTCACTGGACCTTTTCAAGGAAAATAAGATCCCATATGCTGCTTTCCTAACATCTCCCCCTTCCTAAATTTTTTCAGCGCCTAAGACATCAGAAGCTGTTCCATACCCTTGTATGGTCACTGAGTGAGACAGTGAGCAGGTGAAGCAAATGGGACTGAACCCTCTGCTGGTCTCCTCACTTCTGGGATCCCACAATTCTACTGGAGAAAGGCTCAGCTTGGCCTGTCCTACCTGGGCTTATACTGAATTCCTGCTTTGTCGTGGCAGAACCTTAAAAAACAACCTGGTTACCACAGGTGAATCTCAAAGCAGATTTTTCCTAAATGGACAGTTTTCTCCAGACTGGTAGCCTGGACCAGGTGCCATATAGCCATTGAACTGCTGAGCTGTGGGATCAGCACTAACTATGCCTGGTGAAGAAGCTGCTTCTTTTAGCATGTAGTTATTTTTCAATCTCAAGGATGATGTACCTAAGTCACATGTACATAATTGTATTTCAGCTTTTACTGTAGCATATAAATCCATTTTTTAGGGTCTGACCTTGGGAGTTTAGATGTAATTGACTTAAAGCGGTATTTAGGATCCCAATAGACTATTGAAAGTTTTAAGTTAAGACTTAGGAGCCTAACTGGTTTAGGCTTGAAAATGTTACCATCAAATGTCTCTGGTGAGGTCAATAGAATCTGCCAAGCCAACACAGGTCAAAAATCAAATCAGAAACAAAAGTGTCAGTGGATTCTCACTTTTTACTGTCTCACTTGTTCTTTTTGAAGTTTTGCTTCCCTAAAGGAAAAAATAGAAAAGTTGCTTGCAGCAGTTGTTATATTATTTTTAATATTTTTTTAACATTGCAGTGGCACTCATGCAATCTTTTTATCCATTCCTCACAGCTGTACTTGAATGCTCATGGTGGATTCAGGCAGTTAAGGTGTCCTCACTGACTTACTTACGGATATTGCCAAGTCCAGAAAAAATTAAAGTTTTCATTGCAAAGAAATATCTTTCGTACATCTCTTCATTATGTCCACTCAGGTACAGCTTCATTTTAAGTATCAGAGTTAATTTTAATAGGCATCAGGACGGGAAGACTCATAGTTAGCAAGCAGTCCTCAGAGGGAATGAAGAAAATCCAGAAACATGGGTTGGCAGTATGAACCTTTCATACTGCATATTGCTGGCCAGCCACGTTGACTGAATATTTTTGTTTCCTGATGAAGAGTATGTTTTTCTCAGTTGTGCATTCTCTTTGAATGCACACCCGCTCTCCAGATTTCAGCTCTGTGTGTGCAACTGTCTATACCTCCACAGCTCCTAAAAAAAATATCCAGGAAGCAGCAACAGGGAGGAATGCAAAAACCTTTATAAGCAGCTGAATTTCTTTACCCTCAAAGTTCTAATTCTGGCATGTGGTAGAGACTGTGTGGCCAGAACTGGCTCTGCTATCAAGTTAAAGTTTGCAGATTTTGCTCAGTGTTTTACATTAATGAACAGGGATTAATTTTACTGAGGAAAGTATCAGTGCTGCTTAGAGATCTTGTGGGAGCAGTCATGTACAGTTCTTTGCAGAATTCTTTCATCATTCAGTTAATAACTTTAGATTCCTGCACTGTTGACCCAGAGATATCTTTGAGGAGAGATGGATGATGAAAATAATTTTTCTTTTAATCTTTGATTAAACATGACAATAACATACTTTGGCTGATATATATATTGCAAGAGCTGTTTCAGGGGAAGAGGCCATGAAAGGATGGAGTACCTTTCATTAACAAAGCCATTCTGTATATGTTCCTGGTGAAACAAATTTCTCATTGTGGTAATTGGTTACTACAGGCTCTTATTCTAAACTGAATGTTAGCTTTGGGATCAAGTTTAAATTATTTTGTCAAAGGAGAAGATTACAGTTAATCCTCCTAAGTAGATTTTAGTAGTTTTCTGGAGTTAATACAACATAATATAAGGAACTTCATGAAATCACATGGCAATGGCACTGTTGTCTTCTGTGTTCAGTCTCTCTTTTGGAATTTCCAGGAGCTAAGTTTGAAAGTGATATGAATTCTGCTCTGTATGAAGCAATTGGTTCTGGAGACAACTTTTTGAGCACTTCTCAATCTGAAAAAAATGTCTTTCACATGGCAAAAAACCATTAGTAACTTGGATCATTTTATTTCCCTATATATAGGAAAACATCCCTACACATCTGATATACAAAGCAGGGCACTGTGCAAAAACTCAGCAGTAGCAGTGCCATCTATTCCCCATAGCTTACCCTAAAAATTCATAGTAACTGAAGAGTACAGAGATCCAGACCCTGATTTTACTTCTGTTGTGTTAGAGATTACCGAGAGCAGAAATATCTATTTTGGATAGATAGACCATGCTGATCTGTCAAACACACTCATCCAATAAATTTGTCAGAGGAAAGAGCTAGAAAGGCTCTTCTTCTCTAGAAATTCTTGAGCAATAATTATTTTTTATTTGAAAATACAGAGTTTATTGCATTAGTACTGTTTTTCTTTGCACCATGGAAGGGAACTGAAGAACGCTACAAAATGTTTCCTCTCTGTTTTAAATTGACAGTTTTCTGTGATGGGGCATTGAGCATCCTGGTCTAATGGAAGGTGTCCCTGCCCATAGTGGGGGGTTGGAACTAGGTGGTTTTTAAGGTCTCTCAACTTTCAATTATTCTGATAAGTGACCAATAGAATTTTAATAACCTTCCAAAATCCTGTCTGCTTAGCAGTAAGGTTTGATTGCTCTCCATTCAATGCTAATTTGGCTTCCATACATCAAGATTTAAGTCAGCCACCCAAACATTCAGAATCAAATTTCCAAATACCCAAAATTTTCCAAGACTAAAATAAAACCAATCTAAAAAAAATATGATTTCTGAAAGAAAAATAATTAAGTCTTTTACTAAGATTAGATCAATTAATTTATTGATCTTTTGTAAACTGAAAGAAATGTCTAAAAAATGAAATTATTTTCTAAAAAAATGTTGTAAGTTGCATGAACATGCTTCCTTTTTTTTTTTTTTTAATTTCAGAAATAAATTCTCTCCTATGCTCCTCAACATAATATTTGCTGTCTGAGAAGATTCATATAAAACATTTTATGTTATATTATTAGGCCTTTTCATTGTACTTTCCTACATATAAGAATAAATTGGAATAAGCAATTTATGTCAAAACTAGGGATGCAGACATGAAGAAATGAAAAAAATTAGTTGCTAAATTCTTAAAAAATGTCTTATTTTTGTTTACAAATCATTGGCTAACACCTCCTGAGACAGACATGCAGTAATCTGTCAGAAAAGTCTATGTGAGATAACATTGGTACAGGTGTATATATGATTACTGCATGTTTCACTTAAATCCTATTCTCTTCTCTGCTTCCAGTTTGTGTAACTGTTGTAGATTTTTGGAAACCAAAGCAATGGTTAGTGATTAAGAACACAGTTTGTTGGATGAACTTTGTATTAAGTAACAATTCACAACCTAGAAAGATTTGGGGGGCAAACCTAGGGCTTGTTGAATACCCAGCAGATTAAAGGCCAAGAGAATGAGGTAGCTGCATGCATGAAAATGTTAAAACTATATGTTTTAATATGTATGATTAGCTCTTATAACAAAACTGGAATCTAGGAAGAAGCTTGTGAAAAGCAGAAGTATTTCAGGCTTAGGGAAATCGTGTACAAACGTGAATGCTTTACATGACCTCATTCACATGGCAGAGAAACCCATCTGTTTCTGTTTTCTTGCTTGCTTCCTTTCAGTCACACAGAGTTCTCTGATGCCACCCAAATAAAATAACCACCATCAAAGCAAATAAAGGCAATTCCCTTATCTGATAATTGTGGCCTCTCTCATCTCCTGCTGTGTGTGCTTCTTAAAAAACCAGTGTCATTGACATCAGTGGCTCCCAGTACATGATGTCTCATTTGTACACAAGAAACAGAGCTGTAAGAAATGTTCCCAAGAATTAGAAGGCCATCCATTGTCAATTAACAACACACTTTAATGGGTTTCTTAGCAACAACGCTTGCTTTAAGCATAGGGCCCTAAGGGACATGTTCTGTGTTGTCAGACAAACAGCAAATGAAGGCAGCTATTGATCCTTACGCTGTTGTCTGCTGAATTACAACATACAAGGATAACTATTTCAAAATTACATTTGGAGTCAAAATGCTTATAGTACAAGATGTTTCCATTAAGAATGAAATGTTCCTTCCATTACCCCAGTGGGATTTGCATCTAGAAATATGATTTGCTGAAGGAATTTCAATCAGAAATTGCCAAAATGGATGTCAAATCTCCAGTCTTGAAGTTATAGAAACATGGTAAAACTCCAAAACCAGTGGAGATCAAAGCCAGGTGCAAACATTTAGTAAGAATATTTTTAGGGAAGATACAGAATCAAGGCATTGAAAAGCTTTCAAGAGGCCATCCAGTTCTAGAAAAAATTTCCAATCTGAAATATGCATAGCTCCAGGGCATAACTTTACCTGATGACAAAATTTCTCTTAATGTTTCACATCATTTTTCATCTAGTATCTGATTCAGCCTTCTGTTATTCAGCCACCTGGGCACGCAGGACTGCTCATTTCTTTCTCTTTTTTTGGCAAGCATTGCTTTATGTGTGTAAGAATACTATTTTTTCTGAACTAAAAAATTCCATTCCTGGATTCATTCTGTGTACAACAGGTTTTGTACACATCTGTTTACTTTTGCTTCTTACTGAGCATTTTTTCTTGAAGGTGTTAATAGAATCATAGAATGATTTGGGTTGGAGGCAACCTTAAAGATTATCTAGTTCCAGCCCTGCTGATGTGGCCAGGGACACTTTTCACTAGCCCAGGTTGCTCGGAGTCCATTCCAACCTGCCCTTGAACACTTCAAGGGATGGGAGATGTTGAACAAAGTCTAATACTCTCACTGAACCCTAACTAGAGGGAAAGCTTTACTTAGTACTGTATTTTAGAATAAAAAACTCCTGTTTGTGTATGCAGCTGTGGCTGTACATCATACAGGCTCTGTAACCACTTCCCCTTCCTTGAGTCTGCCTACACGTGTTCAGGCCAGCTTTGATATGGCTTGGCTGAATAATCTGTGATCACATTGTGGTAAAAGAGCCAGCACAGAAAGAGCTCCTCTTTCCCTGGAGCTGCATTTGAACTCATGGCTTCTCTGTCTGACCTTGCCCATTGCCTGCCTGACTATTGCTGTAGGCGTGGCTACTCCTGGACATGTACCTCACTGACCATGGCCTACAGACTTGACCTGGCTGGATCTCAGCCCTGTGACCATGCTGAGCAGCCACATGGCTCTTGGTTTACCTGGTCACTATCTCCAGGCTTGCTGAATCCGATGAGACCCTGGCTGGTGAGGTCAGAATCCTAAGGCCACCCCAAGCCCCCTGCTCCTGTTGCAGCAGCTGGTCAGTGCTATGATCTGGCAGCAACCCAGAATGACCCACAGGGTCCTTCCAGACCCAGTCAGTGTCTAGAGATATGTATTCCCTACTCTGTAAGATGCAGTTGGCTGTTTCAGGGGGAATGCTTTCCCTGTATTTTAGCTGACTAAATGCGAGATGGACAAGCCGATGTTTCTTCAGTCTTTTGGGCCACTGTAAAAAAGGTAATTGTACAGATTTTAAGAAAGTTATTTTAAAGGAGAGCTTTTGATATCTACAACCCAGACACACAATAGTCTTCAGTTAAATAAAAATTTTCATTTTAGCTAGTTGATGTTATTTCCTAGATGCTTAACCAGAGGGTGTTACTCATCTCTGACGGGTGATGCTTGCTGGATCTGCCTTGTTTTCTGGGCTCATTCACAGCTGTCAACAATGTTAAGCCTCATTTCAAATATATCTTAAAATAGTAGTAGTTGTTTGGGCACTATTTTTGTTATGTTTCCATTGTCCTTTTAACATTCATGCTAAAAGGTAAACATCGAATGGTGGTGAAAATAAGCTATATGTTACTTTATGGATTTTACAAGAACTGTGGATAGACAACTTGTCTTCTCCTGGGTGGACTCTTCTTTCAAGAACTATTTTTAAAAAATAAAAAAAGTGCATTATAATTCGTACAAAATGCGTACAACACAATGCAACTTCCTTGATAATATGTGCAAGACATTTTATTTTAAAGCCCTATTCATCTTTCCATTCTTGTTAAGTAGACATTTTGACCAAGGTAGAAAACTAAGGTTAAAAAACAATTATGAAAGAGAACATAGCCAGCATCTACCCTGGTTTTGTTAATCATTGCACTGCCTGGGCCACTGCCAAGGTGCCTGAGAGCCACCCCCGTAGACTGCCCCTGGTGGCCTCCCACCTCTTCCCCTGCCCTGCCCATGGCCCAGGATGACACATCAGCCCACTGAGGCTGTCAGCCCCTGCCTCTGCACCACCACAACAGTGCTGGTCCCCAGCTCCTCACAGCCCTTCTTTGCTCGGCCATGGGCCCTGCCAAGCTGGGCCCACCCACAGGACCATAATCCATTCCTGTCCCCGAGGAGGTACCAAAGCCCAGGGCTGGAGGTGAGCCAGTAGCTCCCAGGCCCCTGCTCCTGGCTGGGGGTGGGATGAACTTCAGCTGCCAAACATTTGTGGAACAAAATATTGTTTCCTCTTAACAATGGCTATTGTGCAGATATTTCTGCTGCCCTCATTAGCTCTGTCCCAGCCCTTGAGGTCAGGGAGAAGCCATTGTTCAGCCTTCTAAGTATCATAATTGAGATGGCCACTGTACTTAAAATGCTTCTTTAAAAACTTCAGAAGGCCTCAAGTATCAGCACCATATTATATAGAAGTCTTTCATACCTTTTCTGTGTAGCAACCCTATAGGCAGCTCCCCACAGTTCGGGCTCTTTCCCTTGTTCTCTTCTACAGCTCCAGCTCACTGCTTCCTGTCCCAGCCACCTAACCCTGTCTGTCCCTCCTACAGTGGCTTACCTTATCTGTCCCTCACACAACCTCCTATCCCTTCCTCCTCACAGCACATGCAGCAGACTCCAACTGACCCTCTACCAACTAACTCACTCTTTTATCACACCCATATCTGTGAGAGCAAGGCTGTTCCCACTCTTTGGTAATTAACACAGCTGCAATATATCAGAGGCAGGATTGCCTTTAGCACTAGCTCTGTTTTCCCACATCTGAGGGCCTTTTAGAAAAAGGATCTCCCAGTAGTTTTGCAGAGTTATCATGATGTGTTTCCTGGCTGTGCAATGTATATGTGTACATGACTCCAAAGGCAAAAGCAGTCCCATGCTGGATGCACAGATGAGATGAAGGAGGCTGGCAACTCATACCCCACTGCCATGTGACCCAGGTGTCAGGGGATTTTTTTTCTTTAGGGTGCCCAAGGCTACAAGGAAGTGGTGGATTTAGCTGCCCTTTTCACAGGTCTTCAGAACTTTTGTTTTCCTGCTTTGCCTTGGTAGCAAAGGAATGGTTTTGCCTGACTGCATCCAGGGAGGGACCTAGAATTTCATATCTAAGCCTGCCTACAGAAGTGTTCCTTGTTGACAACGGGATTTGAAGCAGGCAACTGACTTGCATGACTAGTCATTGAATAATAAGTTTTAATAATAAGTTTTCTACTTTATTCTTCTTTATAAATCCTAGAAAAAAGTTTCTGTCGTGTTTCTTCCTTGCCTTAACCACATCCAGAAAAACGACGCTGTAGGTGTTCAAGGCCTTGCAAAAACTTTTAGAGTCAGAACAGTTCAGGAACTTGATTTCACTGCCCACCCTATATTTAGCCTTTGAAGAGGTTTATGGACAGACCAGACTGCAAGTGCAAAGTTATATCAGTCAGAAAAAAATCTTATGAGGCACTTTCTTCATCAGATATTCTACTGTACCTCTGTGTGTCTTGATCCCACTGCTCTTTAAAAGAAGTCAGAACCAAAATGGGGACAAGGAAATGACAATTTGAAAAGGTTCCTTTATTTACAATGGACTGCCTGTCTGCATTTTAGTTTAGGTAAACTATTCCACAGAAACAAATAATTTAAAAGAATCTTTTAAAAGTTAAACATTTTAACACCACACAGAAAAAATACCAGGTTGTTGCTAAACATGTCTTGTAGGGTTCTTGTGGCCTAAAACACAAAATTTACTTTTGTGATTTGGCAAAGACTGCATGGCAGATTTGTCAGTCTTTCTGTGCAAGGATGTTGACTTTGTTTCAAGTGGCCTGATTAGCAAGCATCAATACCCAAAGTATTTCTCTCTTCAGACTATTTGATAGTCATTGCTTAAGTTCCTTACCAACAGCCTTGTCTTTTTGAATTCAGTCCCTCTGCTACCCTTTTCTGCTAGTTAAGAACAATTTTGGGACTTTACAAAGAGTTACTATTTTCTTTCCAGTTAATGTGTAAATTTACCCAATTCTGCCACTGAGTTCTGAAAGAAAAATCAAGGTTAAAAATTGCAAGATTCTTGCTTTCTTTACTCTCGTTACAGGTCAGAAAATTGCATTTTGACAAAAAAATACCCTCTGTAAGAACACCCTTCTTCTGAAAAATGTCTTCTGAATTTTGCATTTCAAGAATCTTCCTCAAGTTATGAAAAATATTTTCTCTCTATGAAGAGATGGAGTCATCCACCCCCCACAAGTTTGGTTTACAAAACGGTTCTGTTTCCTAGGTAAAGAAAGAAAAAACCTTTCAACATTCTGAAGAAAACTGGTCATGTTCTTTTGGTTATGAATCATTTCTGAAAGTCAGGAGCTCTTATAACTCTGTTTTCTGGCTCTTGTTCTGTATTGTATTGTTTCCAGAGTGAATCTATATTTCCCATTAATTTAGTAATCCAAAAGTCCCTCTATTCTATGCTGTAAAGTTTCAGAGGCTATAGTGGATATCCTCAAGAGAAAAAAGTCAGCATAGATACAGGAATGTAATTCAAGCTCTATTGATTTGTATTTGCTGAAGATACGCTGGTTAATGTGATACAAACAGGGAATGTACTCTTTGAAAGAGAGGACAATCCTGTAAAGAAACTAATTGAAATTTCTACTTGCCAAAACAGTTCTTTTCTATTGCATTGATAGGTAACAAGTATTTCAAAGACAAAGAAAATACCACCTGGGAGTCATAGAACTCTTATCTTACCCTTGACTTGTCATACATGTTTTCAAAATTTTTAAATGGTACTTTGTGCCATGTGCCTGATTAGTAGGCTTCATTAGAAACACCTCAAAGGGTTTATTTTCAGAAAGATAATCTTATATCTCTTGCCCCCATCATCACATTAAAAAAATCAGAAATATATTTCAAGGGTAACTCTGGATTAAATATCTGTCTTCAGAAAATCTTGGTCATGGACATCACCATCAAAAAATAGAAGTCTGTTGGCTCTATCCTTTTGTCAGCTTTGTCTGTCTTGTGCCCCTGTATTTAAGAGTTAGAAGGCCATGGAAAAAGAATTTGGCAGTCTCTGTCTGCCAGCAAATCCAAAGAAATTTCCTAACTTCTTAAGACCTTCAGCCTCAGTGAAGAATACATTTCTGAGGTTTGGCATTGTCCTACTACCTTCACACAAGTTTCTGTGTTCAAAAAATATATGAGAGAAAGGGCATTAGCAGGAAAAGAAAGGCTGAATACAGTACTGAGCTTCCCTCTCAAAGACATATCTGTTACATAAGCTGTCCTTGAGACATGAATACAAATGTGAAGAGAACATGACAGACCTTCCTGGATGTTGGATCTAATCACCAATAACGGGACAGGGTGACTGAGAGGCGTTCCACAATGTTTTTATTTCATTATCAGTCTTAGTGAAGGTAGAGACATAAAAGATGGTAAAACTCACGCCATAACAACAGAAGCCAAAGTTCTCTTTATTACAAGGGTTTTAAAAAGTTTTTTAGCCAATAGGCTAATGCTAAATCTTTCAAGTGTCTACTTAAGCCAATCACTAAACACTACACGCATACAATAGTTGCTTTTTCTATATTTTTGCAGCTCAGAAATTTTCTATGCTCTAAATATTTCAAGGCCTAAAATTCAACTCTGTTTCAAACCTATGTAAGCTTATTGCAATGCTGTGAAAATCCTCTACTTTTTTCAGTTCCCACACCTGGACATGGGATAAAAAAGCTCATCTCAGTGTAAATCAAATGGGGATCAAAGCAGTTTAATTTATGGCATACATTTAACTGATAATCAGTGCATTCAGGACTGATATCAACACTCAAACAAATGTAAGATGTGCCTATGGTCATCAACACAGTCTGTTGTGTTCTAGGACAGGTAGAAGAGCAGCGCCTCTTTACCAACAGGGAAAACTTCAGGAGTCCCTGAAGTAAGATCTTCTCCACAGTAGTCTGCTTTTCCTTCTTTCCACATGCTGGGCTGCTCCTGGCTGCCTTACATGTTTTTCTCAGAAACAAGGAATAGCATCTGAAACTGCTCAGCATGTGGAAACAGAAGAGGTGGTTGCAACAGAGTACGGGGGTGGAGTGTGGTGTCCTAAAAATAGCTATCCACGGGCTATTTAAATGCTCAGAGTTATCAGACTGCCACTTCAGAGTGCCATGAATATCTTTTAGGATGGAGAACCTCAGAAGGGGTTGTGTCATAACTGATAGCCCATAAGGATTTCTGTCCAAATGTCACTGAATTCCTCATGGTTACGTGACAGCACCAGGCCCAGTTCCATACCTCTAGTGGAGTTTGGAGACTCAGTCAGCTTTCCATGAAGTCAATGCTTACACTTAGAAACAGAGAATCATGGAATTGCAGAGGTTGGAGGAAACTTTTGACGTCAATGAGTCCAACTGTTAACACTGACAAGTCCACCACTAAACCATGTCCTTAGGCACCATATCTGCACACCTTTTACGTACCTCCAGGGATAATGACTCAACCATTTCCCTGAGAAGTCTATTTCAATGCTTGACAACCTTTTCAGGGAGGAGATTTTTCTGGTGAGCTTGGGAAGCAACCTCCTAGTAATGCTAGAAAGAAGAGAATGGGTTTATTTTGAAATATCATAAGACAAAAAGTCAAAATAATGTCATGCGTTATATACAGTAAGTGCCTTATGGTGTTAGAAACATAGCAATATAGTTCCATCTGGGAATCAAATTACTTTGGGGAAGAGGGAGAGACTGGTAATGTCTATTCAGTATTACTGGAAGGATTGTATCTTCAAAGGCCCTCTTATTCTCTTCCTCACTGTAAGGGTTTCCCTTTGCTGGTGTCCTTGGCTTAATAGGCAATTACTCCTGCTTGTAACAAACCTACCTTATCCTGATTTAATATCCTTATTTCATACTAGGACATTTGATTTAAGTGGGCTGAATCTTCAGTGATGTACACTGCATGAGTTACTGAAAAAGTTAGTCTACCCGAACTTTGGCAGTTAAAGATCTAAACTGAGTACCTGTAGTATCTTTAAAGTTGGTTCAAAGGAAAAAAGTGCCTCCATAAATGACTCACCCTAAAATAGTTGTCCAAGACAGATTGAGTGAACTATCTCTGGAGGTGGCCATTTTTCCCTAATAAGTGTGAAAGAAGACTGCTGTGACTGGCCCAAACTTAGCCATCTAACTTTCATACCTTTAGGATACATTAGATGCCATCTGCTTTGTGGCCTCTAAGGGTGTCAAGGAAAGTGGCAATGTTGGAAAAATCAGGTTGCCAAAGCAAAAGGAGTGCCAGGTCCCTCATTCCATTTTGTCAGATTTGACTTTCACATTTCTTTTTTCTTCATCAAATCATCAGGTGTCTCACACAAAAGTTTCTTTCTGACACTCCAGATTCACAGCACTGTGAAAGGAGAGATATTCACTGCCCAGGCTTGTGTCTTAGCCCCAGGCAGCACATGCACCTCATCCACAACAAAGCAAAAACTCTTGCTTTGCTAATCCTGAAGAAAAGTAGCTCTTAATCTACTTTACCTCTGGGGATTATAACATTTTAACAGTTCAGAGAGCAGATAGTCATAACTTGGGTCATTTTAAAAAGCAGCATTTCTTAGCTTCCTATTATTACAAGGTGCAAATTTGCCAGTTTAGTTTTTCACCAGAAAGACTACAAAAGCTGTGTGGAACTGACACTGTAAGCTATAGACTAGGGAAGTACAACAATACAGATACAACTATGTAGCAAGTACACAGAAGCTTTTTTTTTTTTACTTTTCACAGCTACAATATAGATTTGTTTTGGTTGTGTGAGGTATTCATGTTCCTAGAGTCTGCTTTGTTTACAAAGAAGATTTTTTAAACAAAAAAATTATTGTAAATAAAAAGGAATCTGTAACTTTCTCAGTCAGATGTCTAAATCAATGAATCATATTAGAATAAAAATGTCATAGTGTTTGGGCGCAAAAATTTTCTAGAGGTTGTTATTGCTTTCAAATGACATAAACACAGAGACCAATACTGAAGTGACAGAGTCTCATTCAGTAAGAATCCCATGCCAAATTACAGAGACTCAGCAGAGAGACTGCTGCCATGAAACATTGATTTAACAGTAAATCCACATCATAGGATCTAGACAAGAATTGGTTTTCAGAGAAAACCTTTGCAGAGTCACATACGAGGTTTCATTCAGCCTTTATCCCAGCTGTGTACCCACTGTAAGGAAATCCCTGTGAGACTAAGAGGCAGAGTAGACTTGAAGAGAGCATCCCCATATTTCAATATCTCCAAATCCAGCTTCCCTTTGCAGAGGGTTCTGCTGCTGTGGGAACTCTCCACAGGTGTGCAGAAGAGGCCAGATCCTCCCTACAATATCTGCTCCCTTCAGAGACCACGCAGAGGGAGCAAACACAGCAAGGATGTACAAAAGCTGAGTGTCTGTATCCTCTAGTGAAAGACAGATACTGTAGGGGAAACAAGGAAGAAGTGATTACAGCATAATGACTTTCTGCAGCTTGGAGATGACAAGGTATTTAACGGATCTCTGATTTGTCTAAAATTACACCTGCAAGAATACCTTAGACCCTCTCTTATGGGAGTCAAAACTGCTTAGACTTGAGGCAGTTTATATACACATTAGAAAGAAATGCATAGATGGTTGTCCCAATAAGGGTATATATCTTTTATAATCAATACTGAAACATGATGTAAGATACACAAAAAACTTGGAATCAAAGGTAGTTCTGTGAGTGACAACTTGGAAGCTAATTTTTACATTTCCACCTCTTGACTGTTAGGAATTTAATGCTAAATGTCAATGTTTACACTTTGTACAACTGTAATTGTATTAATGATGAGTTTATGTTTGTAAGTTCAGACTTAGTATGATTGATACTTTAAATAAATTCGTTGCACTGGATTTTAGCACTCATCACTTGTTTAGTGTTCACTAAATTACAGGTTTTACTTCACAAGTCTATAAAAAAAAAATAAAACTGAAATAAGTTATTTCCCTAAACTACAGGCTACAATCTGATTAAAATAAAATCAGATGCTTAGTGCTTTGATTCCCATCAATGTTTAATAAATACTTTTAGACTTTTCCTTGTGCTTTTTTTTTTTCGCTTGTTTGTGGAAATACCTTAGAGCTAAATGGTAAGGCAAAACCTAGTCATTGAATTCAGCAGCATCCCTCAGAGAAGATTTTGGAGGCTCAGTGCAATCTATTGAAAAGGCTGTTCTATCAAAATAAAGGTAAAATTGAATGAAAACAGCCATTTCCACTTCTTTGGGGTGATAGCAGAACAGATAATCTCATAAATTTGTACTCATCTGAGCATAGCAGTTCTTGTTCTCATCTACAGATGTAATCTGTAAATGTGAATTTTGTGTCTCCACCTGCTGTTTACCTCCTTGGATGAGTTAGGAAAGTTTCAAGGCTGAAGAGCTGCATGTCCTAAGGGCCATTTTGGTGGCAGAGATTGTCCTGGTGACCTCATGATCTCCTTAGATATATCACTGCCATTTAATAGGAGATACTGCAGTGCCTTTTCATGAGCAAGCAAGGGCACTGTGATTGTATCTGTATGGTCTCTGTTAGCCACAGTTCAGTATGGATTTGAGTCAACAGTGCCTGTAGGAATGTGATCTGATTTAAAGTCCAACCCTATGCACAAGCCTGTGTCACATAAGGTTGTTCATGTCTCAATAAATTGAGTAATTTTCTAGTAACTAAAGGAGATCAGGACATTTGGGCTCAACCCTAAGGAAAAAGATTAAATACATTTGCAGACTTGCCTTCCACTAACATATTTGGTAAGTGTAACATGTTGAGACTTACAACCCTGTGGAGGAAGAGAAGGTACAAAAGCTAATAAATAATCTTTCTACCCATTTCTCATCAATCTTAACTATTGAGACAAAGATTTGACCAAAAGGCGCTCAATCGTTAGAAACCCCTATTCCCCCAGAAGAGGGTTTTTTTAACTGCTCAGTTGCTGATAGGGGTAATTGTACCAGTAACCACCAATAACAACGTCAGAGAAAAAGACTTTGCCACAGCTCCTATCCATGAGCTGGTAGTTTTCTCAGCTATGTGTTTCAGGCTGCTCCTTAGATCATGCTCTGGGTGGTACAGCTGCCCACTGTTCAGAGCAGGCAGGTTTGCCCAAGCTCCCCTTGTTCTCTTCCTCTTGATATCTGTTGTACTCACTTGGCTCTTCGTCCATTCCTGACTGCTAACACAGTCCTCAGTCCAGCACAGTTGGGTAGTTTGCTTGCTCCCTGCAGTAAAATTTCCATGGGTGAGCAGTGTTTGTGCCTCAGTTGAGGCCAATGCTCTGCAGTGACTCTACCATATGCTGAATTCTTGCTCTACTAAATACCCTTCTTCTACCTCATGACATCCATACTACTAGAGCAATTATAGGAACTCCATCTGAGGCAATTATTCTTCTTTCAATTTCCCTTTAATTTCTGAAGTTGGCCTGTTTGCTGTATTTCTGCACAGGGAAGCAAAAATCTACCCTTTGCCAAACATTAGGATAATTTGATGTCTCAGCCTGCTTCTTTGTGAATAAGGTCTAATAGACCATGATGATATCCCAGGCACAAACACATTAATAGGAATATGAATATATTTTATCAAAATGCGATCTTTCTTGTGCCATTGTCTCTTACACAACACCCAGCATAAATGCCTTTACAACTTATCCACAAGTGCACAGCTGGCCTCTTCCTCTGTGGAAGGAGCTGTGTGATTGCATGTGGTTAGCACATTATTTGCAGTCTGAAACTCGTATCTGGAAAATCCAGCCATTAGACTGTTAATTAGAGTGAAAACCAATTTGTGGATCCACACCTTTGTCCTCCACAACAATGTTCCTCTGACTTATTGTGGCCAACTCTAGTATCTATCCAGCTCATTGTTCAATTGCTGTGTTTTCAGTTTATCCTTTTTCACGTTCTGGCCATGGCACAATATTGTTGAATCCTTCTGCTAAAGTTCCTTTACATAGTATGACTCATCCAGGCTTCCACTATCTTACATCTTTAATAGTATAAAATTATTTTCTTTGGCTTTAAAAGATCCCTCTCTTTGCCTATCCATTTGGACTGCTGCTGCAAAATGCTGTTCTATGAGTCATTAATTTTGATCATAATACTCTTGCTTTGGAAACTTTTCATTGTTGTCTTTTCTGTTCTGTTCTGTCAGACACAGGCCACTTGTGATCTCATTCTTAACATCTTTGACTTTTCATTTCAGTTCTGTTCACTATCAAAATGATTTCTTGCAACTCTATTCAGTCTATTGTTGCGGTGCATAATTGAGGTTTTTCAAAGTTGTATGTGTATTTTGTTTATTTGTCCGTATTGGTATGTCCCTTTGAGCCCCTTCCCCCATTCCCAAATTCCTGATGGAACCACCCCCTCCCTTTCTCCCCATTGGCCTGAAGTTCGCTCCTGCCCAGGCTGCGTCCTGGATACTTAAGGGGAGAATGAGGGAAAACTTGCTCTGGCACGTGGATCCCCATGGAATAAAACCTTCCCAACATATGCCTAGAGCCTGCTCTTCATTCCAAGCCTGAAACCATGCACAGCCTGAGACTGGAACTCACAAACTTTCCATTTATGCTGGTATTAACTGCTTGCCGGTAAGCAGCCACAGGAACCAGCCTCAGTCTATGGCATCACCTGCACTTTTTCACAAAGTCCTCTAAACCTTTGCAAAGTTCCATCAAGATTGTCCTTCCGACCCTCCTCTTTGTGAAGATTGCAAAGACCTTGGCAACATCTAGCCTGCTGATGTGCTGGAGCCAATACATCCAGTGCCTTTGCAGTACAACTCTCTCATTTACCTCATATGTTTGTTGTTTTTCTGCATATAGTGTGAATACTGCCTGGAGAAAGGATTAAGTTTTTTGTTTTGTGCTTGTATTTCCCAGTCCTGATAGACATGATCCTCTTTCCTGACTGGACTTCCTAACCACTGTGGATTACTGCCAGACAGCTGTGGTACTCTTTTGAATCAACATATAGATATGCTGACATAAGCTCAAATGAGAATACAACCCTATTGGTATACTTTCTTGAATGGTATAAGCAATGCTGGGATAAGTACTTAGGACAGCTGCAATTGAATCTTTTATTACAGTTGCATAGTCAAAGTGATGCCTTAAATTTTAGCTTTCATATTTTCCAAATTTTGTACTGTGTTAGTATATAACTCTGAACTTCATATAAAGTGTTAGCAAGTTCTGTTCACAGCGTAGTTAGATGAAACAATCCTTTTCCAGCCCAAGAACCAAGGACACTGTTACAGCTTCAGGCCCAAAAAGTATAAACAGCAGTGATTTGAGGAGAGCAAACTGGGAGGATGGGACTTCATAACCTGAAGCTGTAACTGGATAATTAACCCCAATATATAAATTGACCAAAACCTATAAAAGTGTGAAAACTTGTGATCCAGGGGTCCATCTTGGGTGTAGCGTTGACCAGGCTCTTGTACTGCCCAAGGTGTATCCTTTGAAGGCCTTTTTAATAAATACCAATTTTATTCCTTTAATGCTGTCTAGCCTCTGTTCCAGGTCACCTCTTGAGGCATCAAAATCTACAAAACATCCTTATTTAAAAAACCTGTATGTCTCTCGGAGTCAACAATGAGACACTATAAGGGTGGAGATGGGAATATCCTGCTGTAAGGGGCATCAATATTACGACAACAAGGGCTAGAAAATACATAGGTAGATATTTGGTATACAAGATTATACAAGAAACACAGATGTCAGATTATCTGTCAGAACTAAGAATGTTTTTCAGGGGGGTGACAAGATCGTTAGTGACCACATCATCATTCATCTTTGCCAGTTGTCATGTCTATCAAATCCTCCTCCCCAGTCCCCAGCACATGCATGGATTGGTACCTGCAGAAAATTATATCTATTGCAAAAAAAAAGAGATATAATCTTGTCTTCTTTTATGTTTTAACTATTATTCAGGCTTCTAATTGTTCTTCACCATTTCCCTGTTCCATTGGATTGTTTCCCAAAGAAGCATTCCTGACACCAGTACCTTAAAGCAATATTACAGGTTCTCACAGCTTCTTTGCCATGATGGTGAAATGCTAAAGCCTTTTTTCTCACAGCTGCAGTAGGTTTACCCTGCCATGAACTAAGTTTGTTTGATCTTATGCCCACCCCTCAAGTTTTATAAAACAGAATAACCCAGACAATCAAATCTGTTTAAAAACCTGGATTAAGAGTTGCAACTAGCGAGTTAGAAGTAGGAGGTAAAGCATTTTGATCTCTTCTAAATGCCTTAGTTGAAAAGAATGAAGACTTGGTGTATCTGAAAATAAATCCTTTTCCCAGATGTCATCCTGGGGAACTGAGCTGGTACAGCAATAAAATTTAGAAAGAATTCAGGTGTGGCTGAACTCGTGAGTCTTTGTTTTCACAGGGAGAGGTCCACCACACATCCCCACCTGGAAATATAGTTGGGGCAACAGTTCCTCTAGTCTACATAAAGCAATCAAGAAGCTAAGGCCCTAACTGAGCAAATACTCTGTTCTGCTAAATTTGTTCAAGTTATAGGCCTCTGTCTTGCTAATGTCATGTCGTAATTAGTTACATGACAAGAAATGACATACAGCAATGGACAAAGAAGCTGGGAATTAGAGACTGTCATAGAAAATGATTGATAAAGCCTTTTACAGGGGTTAATGTAATGGGAAACAATGACTGGAATAAAATTCTATTCACAGCAACAGCTCCAAGCCCTCTAATTACTTCAGGTCTAATAGTGACATATTTGTATAAAACTTGGCTAAATCACAGGAGAACGAATTAAGGCTACAGAGGTGGATCCAGAGGTTAGTTAGATACTAGAATGCCATTTTTTCTCACAGATACACATGACCTGTGAGGCAGACTAGTCTTCAATCCTAAATCTTTACATCAAGACAGGGTTTGGAGCATGGCTGCTTTTTTTTTTTTTTTTTTTTTTTTTTTTTTTTTTTTTTTCCCCAGGATGAGTGAGAATTTGGATTTCTTTTCCATACACAGTCGACAAGAAGTTGGGAAAAAGTATAGATGTAGGCCAAGTCACACCTGTAGTGAATCAAGGACCCTGCTAAAATGCACATTTTCAGCAAAATTCATGTCTTTCCCTCATTCATTAAGGTAGCCATTCCTCTAAATGGAAAATACAGGCAGTGTGTATTTGCTTGGTCTGTGGTCTGAGCCACAGGAGCCTTGGCCAACTGTTCTTGACTGTGGTCTATGAGACCAAGAGACCAAATACATCCGGGTTGGGCACAGTTCTGAACCCAGCTCAGCTCAACATGCTTCATTCCCTCTTCCTATAGAAAATAAGAAAATTGTCTCTCTGAATCTCAGAGTGGGGAATGATCTGTTAAACACATCACTTTCAACATCGGTTTCCAACAAACACTTAATCAGACAGGGCTAAGTAGATCACAAAATCAAGCAATATAAAAGCAGCAGATGTTTTGACTCTAAATAGAAGTATTTTGATAGTCATTAAGTGAATGGCAACTGTCCATCCTTCTTTAATGCAGGAAAAAAGTTGTTTGACAGCACTATATCATTTGTTGCCTTTTCAAAATGCTGTTGTGTAAATGCCACTTGCATTATGGTCATTCACAAGAAATGTCACTTCAGCCAAGCAAGCTTGTGGCTGAGGCTCTGTCATTTTCCATCCAGTTTGCACAATGAATCAGGCACTGTGATAAAGGAATGCATGAGGCAAACAAGTGAGGTAAGTGGGGAGAGGGCATGCTGAGAAAGCTTGGCAAGAAAATTTCTCTCAGCTTTAACCAAACTGATAAATGCTAAGAGCATGCCATTTACATTAAACCATGCTCATATTGCAAATAAGTTTGGTGATTCACAAGCCGCTTCTGTCCTTCTGAGACAATATTTGTAGGGCTGTAAAATACTGCATTTTAAATATTTAGGGCACCATAACATAGGAAACTCCTTCTATTAAATAAAGCCTGCAATTTGCATCAGCCCAAGGACACCCAAAAATTAATTTGCCACCACAGTTGCATCCATATTTGATGCCATCACTCCCTTTTGTCTCCTCCAACACTATTGAAAGCCCTTCCAATGGAATTGGAGCTCCCAGAGACACTGCACCATCTCCTGTGAGCCTGAGGTTCTGCTGAATGGAGGAGAAATCTGTACACATTAGCAAGATTACTTCAGCCCTACCCTTGCAGCTAATAGAATAGAGTGTGGTTCTGGCCTTATTGGTGAGACCAAAAGATAAGAATGATTAGAGATTGTTTGCAGCCTTCCAAAAGGAGTGAGAGCTGAATGAAATAAAATGCTGGCTTAAGTCTTTTCCACCTCCCAATAGCTTAACTGGTGTCTCTGTAGGAAATCAGAAAAGAGTGCGTGGGCAAGCTCCTCTTTCAAGGCTCACCAAACCAGCAGGTTGGTTGATTGCTTTAGGCTGCCTTCAGTGTCAGAATTTACTGCCATGTGAGTCAAGCAGGTTTTCTGAGGTCATGTCCATCACATGCTATCCAGTCAAGCTTACAGAGTTCCCCTGGTTATGTAGGACAGTATTATACTTGTCCCTGCAATATTGTATTTCTATAAATGAACTCTGACTACCGAGTGGACTTTGGGGGCAAATAAAGACCCTGCCATCAGTCTGAGCAGAAACATAAATTCAAATGTATATGACACTAAATCCCTTTTCCCACCCCTACCTTGTTACAGCCATCACTCTAGATGCATTGTCTATGTGCAGGTGGCTGGATCATCCTGTAGTAATGTGTTAAGGGGCACAGGGCTGTGCCCCTGTAGTAATGTGTTAAGGGGCTGGAGCAATGGTATCAAAAGCTGGGATAACAATGGTCCTGTCCCTATTTGAATCATCTCTTGTAAGAATAATTTGGGGGCAGCATCTAACCCCCAAGTGACTGAAAAATGAAAGTTTAAACCGACCTAGGAAAAAACTCTACAAGCTGCAGTAAGAAGTTTAGAGTGGAGAATTAAATGCTGTCTTTGCCATGAGTGTTCTCTATGGGAATCAGTACAGTAGCAGCCAAATACATTTTATTCATGACCTGAGGAGAATTTATCCCAAGTGTGAGCATGATGGTATTTCACTGAATGTAGTCAGCTTTGCTAATCAGAACATGAGAGGCCACAGTACTTAAGAAATAGCCTGCGAGAAAGAAATGTTAATGATGTAGAGGTAATAAGGACCATTTGGATTTTGTAAGGACTACGTATTCTATTTATCACACTGACTTTTAACTTGCTCCGTTAGATGCAAAAGAAATATTTCACAAGTGGCTTTAATTCCAAAAAGTTTGTGTGTTTATTTCTGTAGTAACTTTTCCTGATTTAAATTTGGAATCTAGCTGTATCTACAAGCTTAATTCAGTGAACTGTCTGGATCATGATATTGCCAGGGTGGATTCAGCCTGTTTGGAACACATGTAATACAGCCTGACCTTCAGGATTTTTACATTTTTACACAACATCCGAACAAACTAGTAACTCATCCAAAAATATTTTTCTTAATATAATCATGCCATTTTGTCAAACTTGATTCTCTTAAGCCAGCCAACACTAAGTATGGGGTTTATTATCACGTGGTATAGTTGAGGTCTATGTGAAATATTTTAAGAGGAGGTAAAGCGTATGTTTTAATTTCCCAGAAGTAGGTGGCATCTGCTTTTGCATTCTCTTTAAATTACTCTTAGTTTATTTGAATTGTTCTTTATCTTCAAAGGTGGTTAGCAAATACATTTTGAATATTTTCCTGGGTGTATATCACAAAACTACTTCATTTATGGGCAAAAAAAAAAAAAAAGAGATACTGTATTTAGTTGTACTTCATTATTAACAGCAAAATTAATCAACTGTGACTGTAAAGAAATTTATCACTTACCATAATTTATCCATAATGCTGCATCTTCATTGAAACTGCAGGTTTAAAGTAACCTTGAGCCATTTTCAAAACCTGAAAGAAAAAAATTACAAAAACTTCTTCCTGTCTTTTGCTTTTCTAAATGAAAAAAATGAAAAAATTGAGTTATAAACTCAACCTTGCATAAAAACCTTCACCAATGACCTGCAACAACTTTCCTAAGTGTAAACATCAGGTGCCTCCAGGGCCTTGCAGAATGACATTTAAGTTGTGTTATAGGAGGAATCTGGGGTTCTTCGCTCTATACCCTAGAAGATCTAGTCATGAACCTGTCACTGGTCCCAGTCTTCTTGTTTTGGGCACTTGAATATTGTATGCTTTCTGGAAGTAAATCTGCGTTAAAAATAACACAATAGAACCCAAACAGAAGTCAAAACCCAGAAGACTGGCATATGAAATAAATTACTATTTCAAGTGGGTAGTGAATTCCAGAAGTAAACCTTGCAGGACCAAATCACTGTAGAGTACAGGACAGCATAAGCTCTACCAGAATACCAGTTACTGAACCCATGTTCCTTCCCCACAGAGGCAGGTCCTTTTACATATCTAGTTCAAGCATATGATCTAAACAATTATAATAGAATATCACAGCATTTATTTCACTCTTAAATCCATGGCAACTAAAAATAAAACAGTCTCAACCAGCCAGAAGGATCTCCTGCTTTCCTACTCCCCATCAAACCAAAAGGGATGTGTAAAAATCCCTCCACCACATAGGTGCAAATGCTCTATTTGGTGTTTGTATTTCCTTTAACAAAGAGAAACTATCTCATGTCTGAAGAGAGAGGAGTTTAAATGATTAGACACATAGATGTGGATTTTCCCAAGTGTGTGCTCCATTTACCACTGAAGATCTCAATTTTACTACAGTGTGAGTTGATTGACAAATTTTATGGAGATACAGAGAAAGACTCAAGACTGTTGTATCAACATGGTCACCTAGTTGTCCTCCAGGATAACAGACATGGAGAAGATGAATGTCTGTAAGTAAATTAATAAGTAAATTCCTACCTTCCTGTAGCTGACTGAAATGTTGAGATATGATGAAAACTGTGGGCCAAAACTGGTTAAAAGCACATTTCACAACCCAGTAACCCCTCCTTAGGGTGAGATGCATGAATGGGGGTCTTCATACCATGTGTAGGAAGGGTCTTTTTCTGGTCTTGAGTGGAAGCACATCAATCTAAATTTTCAGCACAACAGCTGCTCAGTGTCAACCTCAGTGTATTTTTCCCAGCACGTGCTTCCACAACACCTCTCTTCCTGGCAGTCAAGTTTAAGACAGTGCTGTCTGTGGAAATGTGCGAGCATATTACTAAAAATTTAAGAAAAACTCATTTCTAACTCCTGATAAGAGATTGAAAAAGGGCAGAGGAAGAGGAAAATGCGTGGAATCAACTGTGTCAACTATATATCACCAATATATAATTGTTGGACTAGATGATCTTGAAGGTCTCTTTCACCCTTGATGATTCTGATTCTGTAATAGCACAGGTGATTCTCTGAGATGAACGAGCAGAGCTGTAGAGGACCAACAGGCTTACCTTGTGTCCATAAATATTGAATGTCATCTTGTGGTCAGATGACTTGAGAAAAGGACTTGCAGTTACTCTAGACAATCAGTGTGAACATCTGGTGCATTTGCTGGCCTTGGAAGATAGCACTTATCAGTGTAATAAAGACACAATTGATTCACTAATTAGCCTGTTGGTCCTCAGCAGAACTGAGGCACAACAAGCTCATATGTGAATTGTAAAACAAAGGAACTCTTTCTGTGCTCTGTAAAGACATTAATACCATTCTTCATTCATTTCTGTTTCTCTATTCTCCCAAATTGTTTGAACACAAGTATTTTTGTTAGAGTTAAATATTTATACTCATAGAGAGTAAGCAAACCAAAAGAAATCTAGACTGGTGGAGCCTGAGAGAAGTTGTGTGCTACTTTCTATGGAAGTGTAGTGTTTTGAGGGAGAATTAAATGGATATACAATAGACTGACGGGTCTTCAGCTATAGAACTCTTCTATAAGAATTCAGGCAATAACAATTAATCACACAAAGAGATATACAAGACTTTCTTTATTTTAGAAAATACCTCTGCCTACCTCAGCTCTTTTCCAGCAGTCATACATTTATCATAGTACCAATTTGCAGAAGTTATAAATAAATCCAACTGTGCAGTGCTTCAGGATGTTCTTATCCTTAAAGGCCAACCTCTTCAAACGTGGTAGCAGTTTTAATATGGCCTGAAAAAGTCATAAAGACTCTATGGCACACCATGGTATTTCAGTTAGCTCTTCCTCTTGTACTGCAAGCAGGTTAAGCACAAACATTCTGAAAAAAAATTGCTGGGCAGACTGAACACATCCCTGAATCTGAGTCTAAGGTCCTGCACTTTCATCTGGGCAATCCCCAGGATCAGTACAGGCTGAGAGATTAATAGATTGAGATCAGCCCTGCAGAGAAGGACATAGTACATCCACGGACATCGATAGACAGTGGATGAAAAGCTGGTCAAGACATGGCAATGTGCACTTGCAGCCCAGAAAGCCAATTATACCCCGGGCTGCATCCAAAGCTGCGTGGCCAGCAAGTTCAGGGAGGTGATTCTGTCCTTCCACTCTGCTCTCATGAGAATCCATCTGTAGTGCTGCATCCAGCTCTAGGTTCCCCAAGATAAGAAAGATACAGATCTGTTGAGTAAGTCCAAAAAGGGGGCAAAAAGATTATCTGAGGGCTGGAGTAGCTCTCTGATGAAGAATACACTGAGAGTTGAGGTTGCTCAGCCTGGAGAAGAGAAGGCTTCAGGGACTCCTTATTGCAACTTTTCCATACTTATGGTGAGCTTATAAAAAAGATGGGGACAGACTTTTTAATAGGGCCTGTAGTGATAGGGCAAGGAGTGATAGTTTTAAACTAAAAGTGGTGTCTTAGGTTTTTATAACCAAAAAAATTGTTTGTTCTATTCCATCTGTTGAAACCTGTTTGGGAGGTGTTATTTTTTTCTTTATCTGTTGTAACTCCTGGAGAGAGGGGGTGACTGCCTTCCTGATAACAAGCCATCTGTTAAAACCTGGTGGGGTATTTTTCTTCTCTCTGCTCACTCTTCCACTACCTCCAAGAAGGTATCTCCTGTTAATAGGGCCATTAAAGCTCACCAATGACATGATACAATTCATCATCCTATTGTGAGATGCTCCACCCAGGGAGGAGGAGCCAAACCATTTCCACCTAAATAAAAAGGAGCCACAAGTGTCACCAGGCACTCCAGTGTTTCCGTGGGACTTCTAAAGGAAGACTGGATTCATCTCTGGACTCTTGGCTCCACAGGATCATCTCTGCTTCCAACAGGACCACATCTGCCACTCCAGGAGGGCTTACTTTTGGACTGTTTCCAACACCCGACCAACAGGGGGTCAGGTTGTATTTCTGACTCTGTCAGGGTTTTCTAGGATTTCTTGTTTGTTTGTTTGTTTGCTTATTCTTTTGTACTACAACATTTGTATTTTTAATATCCCTAGTAAAGAACTGCTACACCTATTCCCAAAATCTTTGCCTGACAGCCTTTTAATTGCAAATTTATAATAATTTGGAAAGGGGTGGGGGGGGCAGCCCTTACATTCCAAGGGAGACTCCAGTCTTCCCTGGCAGATACCTGCCTATCTAAACCAAGACAGGAGGGTAGATTCAAATTAGATATAGTAAAGAAAATTTTACGATAACATGCACAGGTTGCTCATGGAGATGGGAAATGCCCTATCCCTGGAAACATTCAAGTTTGGATTGGTATGGGCTCTGAGTGACCTGATCTGTTTGAAGATGTCCCTGATCATTTAGGGGGCCTGGAGTAGATGACTTTTAAAAATCCTTTACATTGCAAATTATTTTATGATTTTATGATAAATCCTTGAATATTACTTTGATCCTAAAAACAGCTGGGAAGAAATAGTGCTGTAAAAGTCCTTAAAGTCTCCTGCACATACAGGCATCATCTTGCTCAGGGTGATTTCAATCTGTCTCATGTTGTTGGAGCTGGGAGACGCTCTGGAAAATACCCGTCTGCATGCCTTGTTCTTCTGCTCTTGAGTACCCATAGAACAAAATTCCTGGGCTTGTTGGACTTCAGTCTGATGATGGATATTATTCCTTAATATACTTGACCTATGTCGTTGCTGATATTTGTGAATAGACCATTTTCAGTGCCCATGCTGTCTCCTCCCCAGGTGTACAACATGCTGTTGTACATGGGCATCCATTCTGCACTTCAGTAGTTTTCCAGGCCAAAACTTTGTCTTCTCCTTCCGTGTCTAAGTTCCCCTGCCACAAAAACAACATCATAGCTGCCAGTCATATACACTTTGTTTGGGAAATGTAGTGAGCAGCAAGACAGCACATTTGGCAGATGGCTGCCCGAGCAATTACCATTATAACCTAAGCAGGCAGATGCCAGGGTCCCAGCCCTCCTAGCCCTGCATCCTTCACAGAAAATACATACTCTGCCCCACTGCTTTACACTCTTGCTAAGTAGCTTCAAAGCACTGTTATGTACTTGGCACACACACACACATATTCTCTCACCAGTTTGTCTCTTGACCACATACCTCACAAGGACATCCTTGCCATGTTGGGAGCTGTTCTGTGAAACTGGGGGATACCTGAGCACCTACAGTGATGATAGGCATACCTGAACTACTGCATAATTCAGCCTCTCTTTCTGCATTTTCTCATCTGTTCCTTTAAACCTTCTGTCAGAAGAGCCACCTTCATCCTTATCATACTGTTAGCATACCAAGCCCTCCCCAAAAAAACAGAGCATGGTAATTCAATACATATATAGAAATATGAGATCTTTTGGTTACTTTGTTTTTCTTCTATATTTGGCAATAATTAATTTGATATAATTATTCATATTTTAATAATTCTTCAAATTTTAGCAAAAAACCCTGTCTTACTGAAGATGCTTAACAAGTATTTTGATGCTAATTAATCATATTAATGCTGAATTTTTGAGGGAGGAATTTTTTATCACTTGTTTTGTGGATAAGAGCAAAGTTTCCTCGGTTTGGTGTCAGCAAGTTTTTGGTTTTAGACACATGATCTCTTTGGCTCTTGGAACAGCAATGGTGGAAACATCTCTAAATCTCTCCCATTTAAATGCCAGTTAATACTTTGACCTCTTCATTTACATTTATTTTATATCCACAAAGCCTCAGGCATAGACTCAAGTGCAAACCCCTCCCTGTTCACACACTGACTAGAATTGCTTGAGGTTAATTAGTTCTTTAACAGACCCAGTCAGAGGTAATTTCTTGAGTTACCTGTCCTTGAACCTGGGTCTCTTGCTCTCTCCTGATTTTTATTTTGTGTCCTACTGAAAATTTAAAAGCAACAGCAGAGAGTCCCACCTGGATGTATTCCTGTGTAACCTGCTCTGTGTGATCCTGCCTTGGCAGGAGGGTTAGACCAGAAGTCCCTTCCAACTCCAAAGCTTCTGTGAAAGTGTATGGGCTGCTACTGAAATAAAGTGTCACTTGTCACCTTCACATGTCCCGTAGTTCCCCACTCCTCAGTGTTGCCAGTCATCCATGGCAGCAGTAAATTCAACAGTAAATGTTTTATATTTCAAAACCAAGTCAATTCTTTATTCTCTATCCTACCTTATAAGCTGCAGCCAAACCTCTCCCAGGAGCTGTGTTGAGACTTGAAGTTTGGCCATGGCATACAGGCATTTCTGGTAGTAAAGAGACACTATGAAGATTTCAAATGTTCAAGGTGCTCTTGCTTTGTGATTGCTGCTTAAACAATGTGTATCATCAGTGGCCACACAGTTGTAGGCAGAAATTTTGGCAGTTGTCCTGATGTTGTCTAATTGCTGCCTGTCACATCAGAGTGTCAGGTACCATGCCCAAGCCATGGACTGATCTTGTCAGCCACAGTGAGAGACATCAGAAAAATGTGTTTCTGTCCAGTGTGGGGGAATGGAGAGACCAGGTGTCCTAGAGTGACCTTTTGCCTTTCACACAAGTCAGCCAGAATGAGACTGAAGTTCATCAAGTCTCTGCAGAATCTGGGGGAAAAAAATATCGATTTCCAGATGTTTCTAAACCCCATGGAAACTGTAGTTGAACCTGGAGCATAACTGCGGGAAAAGAGGTTAGGCTCATATTTTCCCTGAAGAAAAAAAGTACAGAACATGAAAACTTGGTTGAAACAAACTGCTGTGCTTAGCATGTCAGCAGTCCTGTGAGAGCCCAGAGAAACGCATGCACAGGGTCTCTCCTGCATCTCCAGCTGCTTGTGAAGCTTTGTGTCAACACTGATTATCCAAAGATTCTGTCCCATGTGATCAGCTTCTGCCAGACCTGCCACAGGAACTTCTGGGGTTCTCCATGTGCTCCAGAAACCACATGGATTTATGGAAGATTTTGGTCAATCCTGACAAGCTGTGAGGAAACCAGGAGTTAGTATAGATCTATAAACATGCTCAGAGGGAGCAATTACTTCTGGCATGTGAATGATAGGATCAATATGTACACATGCTGTACATCCTTGCCCATCTGCTAAGTGCATAGGGGAGATTATTTTTAGCAGCGCAAGTTGTTTGCCAAGGTAGATTTTTGTACCTTTGGTAAAGTTACTTCAGCCTGGGAGAGGCCAGGGGAGTGACATCTGGTGGAAGAGCATGAAGAGCAAGTCTGTTTCTAAAAGAGGGAAAAAGTTTGGACCAAGCTTGCAAAGCCAAAAGCTAGGTTAATTAAAATATTTCATCCTGTCATTCTGATGTTCATGGAAGCAAACCAAAATACTTAATATTGCCCTTCAGGGTCAGACCATGCTTTGCTTCACTTCACTTGTAGCTGCCTCTCCCAGTCATTGTTAAGTGCAAGCCTCCAGCTCATAAGGACATCAAGCTTATTAATCAGATTTCAGATGAGACCGCATTATATTGTGTGGGTCCCAGGACTGTCAGGTGTTTTATGCTGAGGATTGAGTCTTGATATTTTAGATTGATCATCCATTCAGTGGAAACCCATCTACACTTATGCTGATAAGATTTCACCAAATGAGGTACACCACAAGCTGAACAAAAAATTAGCCGTATTTCATATTAACAGAGAGTATTTTGAACTTAAATAGAAACACACTGAAAGATGTAGCATGAAAGAGGAAAATATTGAAATATACTCTTCCAACAGCCACAAGTTAGGAGCAGGGAGACTGTAACAAGGTGATGCATTAAGCTTCTGCTACATCTATAGGATTTAAACATTAATTTCTTCAAAATCTTAAATTGAATCTCCCTGAAAAGCCATACGTCAAAGTGGCAGAACCTGAAGGCTACTCTTGTTGTGACTCAGAGCTGAAATGACTACCATGGTCTCAATGACATGAGAAAAGAAGCAAAAAAAGAGAAGAGTGACCAAAAAAAAAAAAAAAAGAAGAAAAAAAAAAGATAAAACTAATTGTCTAAGCATTGCACATCACAGACAGAGTGACACACACTCAGGATTCCAGGTTTCTCCTCTATGTCTTCCTCACAAGGTCCTCCAAACTGTTCTGCCTTTACCACATTACTCCTTTTTGAGCCAGAGAGTGACAGTCTCCAGTATATTCATTCAGATTTAATGTGACCTTCAAGCCATTCTTGCTCTGGTATTTTTGGTAGTAAGAAATGCAGTATGTCTGGATACTCTCTAATAAATTATGGCACTGGATGGTGGGACACAGCCACCTTGGAGAGCTGGGATAAGCATAAAGTTCAGTGTTGCACCATTCACAAGAAACAGCTCCTAGACAAAATGACTGAATTTGGATATATATGCCAGTCAAGGTTTATTTCTCCAGTTTAAGGAGGAGATTGTATTTTTCTTGGAAAAACCTGAGGGAGTATGCAAGAAAAAGAGCTGACCTCCAACTGTTCCAGGTTAAAGAGGTTAAAAACCCAAGGATAGCTCCATCTCAACAGTCAGTGGTGAGAGATACCACCTCCCTTGCTGCCTCTTGCTATTCAGTCTCAGGACTCTTGTCTCATTTATGGAGTCTGTCTGTAATTAGTTTAGTCCTGAACACATACCCTGTCTGTCCTGAAATTTGAAACCTGTCTCTCCTTATGTCTAAAAGATATGATTTTTGATAATGCTTCCAAAATTTTGAGGCAAACAAAAGAAGCTAGGCCTATTTCTGGGCTTCTATTTCTTCCTGGCTTACCAGTTAGAACCAAGAGTTGTGATCCTATGGCTCAGCTCTTCTCTGGGCCCCTTCTGGTGCCAGCCTCACTTAGTCACTCTTTGCCTTCTCTAATTTCAAATTCCTGTTCCCCTGTTCTCCTGTTTCAAGTTCCTGCTCTCAATGCCAACAATGACAAAGCAATAATTAAACAGGTGTACATCATTAGGGCATCTGAACAGATTTTTTTTAAAGAAAGAAGCATGGGAGGAGGTGGAGAATTATATGCCCAAACTCTGAGCACTGGTCTTATTCAGTTGTCAACATTCAGCTGTGAAATGAATGTTTCAGCAGAATGTGTGACTTACTGGGTCTGGTGGGGGCCACACGAGGTGGGGACATGGCACCTCTGTTGCCGAGGGGTCACAAACCTGTGTCAAAAAGGATACTGAATAAAGGAACCTTGAGTTCCTCTTCTGTTTGTAGTCTGGTTTTGTTAGTTTGTGGTTTGGGTTTTTTTATTATTATTTTTTAAGCTGTGGAGTCTTCATGTGAAACTACTGTAAAAAAAAATTTGAAATAATGCTGTTTGCAGACGTAATGATTTCAAAGATAAGCAGTGTCAGAATCAGGTGTGAATCAGTCTTTGATGACATGTATACTAAATGCTGCCAGTGTCATACTGAAAAGTGGTGTCAGAACATGTAACGGTGCTCTCATATGGCATACACAGTAGAGGAGAGGTGTTACATTTGATTATGCAAGCAAAATTTGAGTTTGCTCAGCTCATGAGTGCTTTTTTTGGCAATGATAGTAGCGTTGTTTTGGCTTCACGAGTTCCATGTAAGCCAGTGCTGGAGTTAATGAGAGGCAGTATGTACTGAACTGCATAATGTCATCTATTTTTACTGTATAACTTTGAAGCACTAATGCCCTTTAAACAGTTTATAGATTTTGCTTTGGCTGGGTGTTTATAGCTCAGTCTTTCACATGTTTAAATTCAACCTCTACAAAGTCTATCTATATGCAGAATTTTGCTAGTATGTAAGTAAGCTCATATAGATAGGTGTAACAACACATTGTTTAATCAACTTCCTCTAGTAAACTATAAATGGAACTCTGCTTCCTGGTTTGTATAGAATATATGTGAATGGCATCTGTGTACCTATGCTAAAAACAGACATATGAAGAGACAGGACATAGAAGTTTTTCTCAAAAAATATGGCTTTCACATCCTGCTGTCTGTGTTTCTCTATATTGGGAATGCATGAATGTGGTAATTTTCTTTTTTTTTATAGCTAGGTAACTCATTTATCTATATCCACAACATTTTGACTTCTAGGAACCATAATTGGTGTTCCATTAGGCACAGTGCTAGCTTCACTTCAAATAAATATAGAAAACTCTTCCAGTATGCATCATTAATGACTGCATAGCACACATAAAATCATTCTCCATGAAAGAAAAACAGATGGCTTCTTTACGTTTTTAATATTGCACAGAGTCAAATCTTGCAATTGCTTTTATTCAAGAAAAGCTTTTGTCTCCTCTGCAGTAAGATATATTCTAGCCTTTATGGGCTCATAACTTATTAGATAAATAATTACTAGATTTCCATCTATGACTGCAGGCACAGATATTCTCTAGATACAGATGGGACTGGAGTGTATTTATGAAACTTACAGATCATCTTCAATCAGTGGGTTCCTGAAGTGACCTTCAGTTACACAAATAGCTACCATCAGGTATCCAAGTCTGAAGCCTAGGTTTCCATGAAGAAAACAGAGCAAATAAGGAATGTCCAGAGGGTGAAAAGAAAGGAGGAAAGTCACTAAGTTGCTTTAAATTGTTCTTTGAGAGGAAGTCTTCCTCTGAAGATTAGGTACAGTGCCTAGGAAAAGAGCGTGAGCACCTTAACAGAGTCCCAGTATAATTATAGTCCCTGGTTGAACCCTTGTTCTTCCAAGGAGAGTAGCACGTATCAGAGGAGAGAGTATCTTGACAAGTGCTTAGGTTAGAAAATATCTTGAGTCCCAGGGTGAACCCGTGTATCTCCTCCAGCTGAATTAGATGAGGAGTGCACAAGCACACGTTCAGACTCTCTTTTGATCTCAGAGAAAGTGTATTACCTGGTGATTCTATGGTTTAACTAGAAATGCAATTTTAGTAGACTTCTGGAAATCTATTTACAGGAAGATTCTTGTAGCTCTAGATGAGGCAGAGCCAGGCTGTTTACTGTCCATTTTCCCAATCTGTGCCAAGCACTGGGATGTGAGGAAGGTGAGGTTGTCACCTTTCCAGCTATAAGTTAATGATCTCCTCTAAGATGTTCACCTAAGCTCCTCTGTGAGTCAGTGAGGGCAGACAAGTGATTCCTTCCCTTTGACTCAGACTCTGAGACACTTTGGTGAGAGAGCACATACAAAACGAGAAGGGGCACATCAGGTTTTACAAATCCTGGTTAACCTGTTGCAGTGGAGTATTATTCTCCAGACTGCTGAAGAGCATAAAAATAATAATAAATAAAGAACCTTCCCCCCTGAAAAAAAATAACAATAACATGAAAATGAAAGGTGGAGATGGTTGGTATCCACCATTACCATTCCACTCCTCAGAGAGCAGAAGAGACATCTTGTGCAGCCTCTCATTTGGGCAGAGGTTTTGCTGTGAAATGAAATTATTTATTCCAGGGAGATAAATGACTGATAGTACAAGTGCTCTGCATTGAGAATTGCCTCATCAACGGCCCAACTTCCACACTACCCCAGCTTCAGTCTAGAATTTCCTTTGATGTCATTGTGAATGAGGGCATCAAATGCTCAGTCTGACCACTCTGATCCCAAAAAAATAATCATCACTTTCTTTTGAACAGTGTAACAAAGGCATAACACATTTGGGCAATTTTCAAAATGTTGGAAAAGGGCACAAGACATTCACAGTGCTATATTTGCACTGAACTATTTTTTTTCCTGTGATTTTTACAAATTTAGATGAAGCTCAGACCATCTGTACTTCAGGGATAACCTGAACAACAGATGTTTCTTTTACATCATGAACATTTTGTTCTCCTCTGTGATTTGTCTTTTTTTGTTTGTTTGTTTGTTTGCTGTTTTCATTTTTCTATTGCCAAATTCTTGCCCCACTGAGTCTAACTTTTCTTTGAGCTATACTGGTATAAATCGGCAATGAGTGTAATGAAGTCAGTAAGGCTGTGCTGACATGGAGACAGTATTTTCTCAGTGAAAGTCTTTGGACACTGCTTCCTAATGCTGTCACACACTGCTCTGCAACCATGCAGGGGCTGTGAAAGCTAGTGATTTTCTGAACCAGCAGTTTTAGTATCTAGTTCCAAAATGCAGCCATATGGCCATTTCTGTCTTGATCCAAAGGGTCTGTATATATTTGCATGGTTCTTCCCCAGGGCCACCACAGATGAAGAGCACTTTGGGGACAGAGAACAACAATAGGAACAGCAACACTCACTTCAGGTGGGTGGGCACAGATTTGTACATTCCCATGGTATTGTTGGGATCTTCCATTTGTTGGGATGTTTATAATTTTCAGGTCATATAAGTGCATGTGTGCAAAAGGGAGAGAGACAGAGGGAAAATTCTGTTCAATGCCTTAGTAAAAAAATGTGTTAACAAAAAAGTGCTGTTTTGCCTCAATGGTACCAAATGTTTTCTTTTCCCCTTGATCTAAAAGTAGGTATTTAGGAGTCCAGCATTTATCTGAAAGTGGAATGGTGGCAACAATTTTAAGCAACATCTTTCTTTTTCTGCAAAAAATCCTGGTTTCCATCATCCATTCAGTTGCCCTGCTATTGGCTCTATTTCATTAGTATGACCTGTATCTACACTGAAAGCCCATTCCAAAATCTTTCTTGAGGTCAGTATGGCCTGGCAATGTGTCCCAACACTGTGTGGATAGTCGTGATGACTGCCTATGACCAAAAGGACCACTTGTATCCAACTTTTCTTTTTATAGCACGTTCCATTTTCCTCCTTTCTCTCTTTTAGATCTGTTTTCTCTCTAATTACAGGTTGGAGTATTTCTGGATGCCAACAGGTAAAGGTAGGAGCTTGGTAAACCTACTGCTTAAAAACAGTTTGGGCTGTTCATAAAATTGAAAATGAATGTGCCTGAAGTTCTTAAAATTCAGAGGAAGTGATTAATGGTAGGTGGTCATCTCTATCATGCTTCTCAAGCAGTGCCATGTGCAACTTTATGGTCTTTACTTGCCTTTCAATCCAAAACAAAACTTCACAACTGTGTTGTTCCTATTCCTTACGTCTGCTTACAAAATGCCTTGGGTGATGCCTGATGGCTCTTCCCAGATACATAATTTAAGAAAGGGAACCTCTGAGGAAAAAAGCACTTAACCATGCTTAACTTTTTGAATTAGATTCTTAGGAGTCTTTGACCTTCAGGTACATCCCAAACAAGATAAATATTCAGGAAGGCCCTTGAAACTGTTGAGTTTTTATTCTCAGCCTTCTTTAATTTCTCTCTGAGCTTAGAGTATTTTGTGTCACATTTCATGCAAGTTGTAATCTCCAAGGGGAAAAAAGCACTTAAGCATGCTTCAGGCTCTCAACAATTTTCTCCTTCCTCTGAACACTACTGTATATGAATGAGACTTATAGATAGTCTGACTAAACAAATCAAATCAACAGCTATCTCATGGAAACTCGAGAGGTAGCTTTGCATCCCTGCTCTTCAAAATGTCAGGGTGTCCTTTAAATATTATTGAAAGTCTGCTAGAAATGCCATCCAAGGTGTTGTAGCTTGAAAACAAACACATGAATCTAGGGAAACAAGCTTGCTAACATTCTTCTAATTATCTACAGTTTAGTAATAAGAACTTGGAAAGGTACATATATAAATTTGTGAAATAATAGATATACAATTATATTTTTAGTTTATGCACATGGTAAAGAAGTATACAAATACTGTAACAATGTAACATAATGGCACATATATTGTTAGAATTCACTATCTCTGTAGGAAAGGACTTACAAAGATAATTTGTTCCAACTCCCTGACTACTTGAGAGCTAACCAAAAGCTAAAGCACATTAGTAATGTCCAGAGAAATGCTGTGACAAACAAAATCAAAAGGCTTACTGAAATCCAGAAAAAAACTATGTTCACTGCCTTTCTTTCTTCCACAAGACAGGTGACCTTATCAAAGAAGGATAGCAAATGAATTAAAGAGGACTTTCCCTTTGTGAACTCATTTTGACTATGCCAGAGTTCTGTAAATTTAGGAACCCTGAGAAATCTGGAAACTCTAAAGAAAAATCTGTGTGTGAATAAGAATATTTAAAATCCATCCTAAATCACATTTGGAAAAATAACAGCAAGTTTCTATGTCTTAAGGTATCTATACCTGAAGTAAAATATCATTTCGTGGATAGTCCACAGACAAGTAAATTATTGGGGAAAATTATTCACAGAAGAATAAATTGCCTGAAAAACTATACATTGATGGATAGTATACAGAATGGGTGGCTTATCAAATTAATGAAAACAGAAAACATCTGTGGGAAAACCTGTTAACCTTGTACATGGGTCACATAAATTAATCACAGGAAGAATCATCGAAGTTGACATAACTAATGTCTTATGTTATGTGTATCAGACTCCATCACACAGAGAAGAGTTGTGCTGAAACTGCTTTTCGTCCAAGCTGGGTGTGCAGAATTGTGCATTCTGATATCCCCTACTATAAACTTTGGTATGTCTGTATCAGATTACTCATTTTAAAGGGAAATAAATTCCTCTTGCTGGTGTTTTGTTTGAAATTCCTCCAATGAGACATCTGTAATTTGCATGTCACAGAGGTATTCCTTCTACATTACTTTCACAGTTCTTGAGGACCCTATGGAACAACATGAAGTTCTAAAGATGTATAAAGGAAGAGTTTGGATGTAATTTTCTTCCTTTCTTTTTTCACTTTGTTTTCTTCCATGTTTTCTAGCCACCACTGAGACACAGCACAGGGTTCATGAAGAAATCTCAAACAGCCTAAGAAAGGTGAAAACAAGCTCTTGATAAGGTACTGTTGTAGTTGACATCTCTGCACTGGCAAGTGCTTACAATTCCCCTTGGGTGTCTCTAATTATAATGCAGTGTTCATTAAAAATGGCAACAAGAGTTCACTGAGCCTGCATTTTTGTGATTAATTGCAATGTTCTCCTAATCACTTTTTGTTATTTATACTTCTGCCTTCATGCAACTGATTATGCTGTACATTTGCACCATTCAGAGATTAACAGGGGAACACAAAGGGTGAGTTTACATGAAGCAATGGAGCTTTGTGGAGATATGTCTGAACTTCTGCTGACCCAAGCTTTGGGGGCTCTGTACAGCACTAGAAATTCTCATCTCAGAGCTACAAGGAAGCCACGTCAAACTCATAGGCTCTGCCTCAGAAGGATTTACTCTATGAAGAGCTGTGGAATCAAAGTTTTTCTGCTTTCAGTTAAGCTCATGTTTAACTTCCAGATGGTGAAAAAATTACAGGCAGCTCTGTGCAGGTGTCTCTTAGGAAGTCCCTTTGAGTGTTCCTCCCTGTATGCGATGTCTGTAAAAATATCAGATATCAGATTTCTGCTAAGTCCTTAAGACTCCTAAACATATCTTTAAAATTACCTATATCCACTGACTAAGCACTGATGTACTTTAAAGAATCTACTGAGCAAAAGCCCCAAAAAAGTCTCTGCAACTCCCATCATCAGGAGGAACAAAAATTTGAGTTTTCTATGATAATTTGCCTGTAGCAAGACTGTAGCTTGATTCACCTTGAGTTTACATTTGTCATCAAATTATTTCTGATTTTCCTTTGACGATTGTAGCTAAGGTAACAAGCAATTTTAAGTGCCTGTTATTGGATATTCCAACCTGAGACAGACATTAGTAAATTGATTTTTGGAGAAATTTGCAGAGCAGCTATCTTGGAAAATGAGTTAATCCCTCAGGTACACTAGATGTGGATGGCTTGGAGAGGTGCACACTTCATTGGGTAAAAATATGGCTGGATGACTGGGCCTAGGGAGTGTTGGTAAATGGAGTTACATCCAGCTGGTGGCAGGTCACTAGTAGGGTTCCCCAGGATTCACTGTTGGGGCCAGCCCTGTTTAATATCTTTATCCATGATCTGGATGAGGAGATAGAGGGCACCTTCAGTCACTTTACAGATAACTCCATGTTGGGTGGGAGTGTTGATTTGCTGGAGGGCAGGAAGGCTCTGCAGAGGCATCTGTACAGGCTGGACCAATGAGCCAAAGCCAGTGGTGGGAGGTTCAACAAGGCAAAGTAACATTCCTGCACTTGGGTCACAACAACACCATGCAGCACTACGAGCTTGTGTAAGAGTGGCTGGAAAGATATCCAGCAGAAAGAAATCCCCTCCAACCTATGAGGGAGCTGGGGCTCTTCAGCCTGGAGAAAACTTAGAGGTGACCTTATCACTCTGTACAGCTTCCTGAAAGGTGGCTGTAGTCAGGTGGAGGTTGGTCTCTTTCTCCAGGCAGCAACTGACAGAACGAGAGGACACGGTCTTAAGCTGTGCCAAGGGAAATATTGGCCAGATATTAGGAAAAAAGTTTTTTACAGAAAGGGTAATAAAGTATTGCAATGGTCTCCCTGGGGAGGTGGTAAATTCACCATCTCTGGATGTGTTTAAAAAAAGACTAGATGTGGTACTTGGTGCCATGGTTTAGTAGAGGTTAGGGTTGAGTTGGACTTCATGATCCTGGAGGTCTTTTCCTACCTAATGATTCTGATTCTGATTCTTCTGGTTTACAGCATTTAAACATGGTCCAGTGTGTGCCCAGGTGGCCAAAAAGGCCAATGGTGACCTGACCTGTATCACCAATAGTGTGGCCAGCAGGACCAGGGCAGGGATTGTCCCCCTGTACTCAGCACTGGTGAAGCTGCACCTCAGATCTGCATTCATTTCTGGACCTCTCAATTCAAGGATGTCAAGGTGCATGAGCATGTCCATGGAGGGCAACGGAGTTGATGAAGGATTTGGAGCACAAGTCTTACAAGGAGCAGCTGTTTAGCCTGGAGAAAAGGAGGCTCAAGTGAGACCTTATCACTCTCTACAATCACCTGAAAGAATCTTGTAGCAAGTTGGGGGTTGGCCTCTTCTTGAAAGTAGCAAGCAATAGGAAAAAAGGAAATGGCCTCAAGTTGCGTTAAGGGGAGGTTTAAATAAGATATTAGGAAAAGTTTCTTCCCTGTAAGGGTGGTCAAGCCTTGGAACTGGCTGCCCAGAGAAGAGGTCACTGTCCCTGGAAGTATTAAAAAATTTGTAGATGTGGTGCTTAGGGATAAGGTTTTGTGATGTTCCTGGCAGAATTAGGGTAATGGTTCGGCTTGATGATCTTGGAGTCTTTTACAACCTTAATAATTTTATGATTCTATGGATGTGCATAAAAAAATTGTGGCACTGACATGGCAGCTCAATTTTTGGGGTATTTTTTCAGAGAAGCCAAAACTTTCTGTGTTTTTAGAGATCTTTCTTATGTCTGCTTTTCCTATTAGTTTTCTGCTGGCTGCACACCTGCTCTGAAAGTCCTCTGTTCCTCAGTTTCAAGCTTTTAGTTGCAATCTAATGCTATTTGCACAACATTATTGCCTGGAGGCCTAAGTCAATGCTGGCAAGGCTCCTGCTGGCATGTTATGTTAATAACCACTTGGTTTTGTTCTCAGTGAAAGCAATTTGTTCCAACAACTGGGATTCATCCTGCTTTTTTTAGTGAGTACACAACTACACTCTAGTACAAATATTAAAGGCCAAAATCCTTAAAAATAGAAAGGTAGGAACCATCAGCATCACTGCATCCAAGCCAACGCTGCAGGATCCACGGAGCGGCTGCCTGGCCCAAACTGCACACCCACAGCTGACCCCAACATCACAGACTACTGCTTCTGAGGGCAAATTTACATTTGCTTACTTCTGACTGAGGATTTTTAGCCAGCTTCAAATATCCCCTTGCCAGCTTCAAATATTCAGACTTTTTAATCAGCCAGTTGTGGAAATTTTGGCCTGCTCTCACATGTAAATACTGCAGGAAAAAATCATGCAGATAAGGACTTGCAATATACTGCATTATTTAATACACAGTAATGGGAATTAGGGGTGCAGAGAGCATGCTTTTCTGTAATGTACCTGTTCTTCAGTACATACAAAATATGTCCCTATCATTACATGCATTTTGTATTTGGCACTACAAGGATGCATCTCTATAGCGTAAGCTTGGCATTTTGACTGCCTGGAAAGTTTCAAAATAAATACCCCCAGACAACAAGAGAAATGCTATTCACAGGCAACAAAAAGTAGTATGTTAAAATCTGTATTTTTAAAATACGTCTGTGAAATTTTGCAATCATTTGCATTTCAAGTCTGCAATTGGATATAAAAAAACCCACAACTGCAGCTGTGACAAGTACTCTGTTATGTGAAAAAAAAAGCATGTAAATAATCCTCTTGTCCTCCAGTAACAGCTCTGATGAGAATGAATTTTAGCGTAGCACTCAATAATTGCCTCTTCAAGACTGTTTTCATGCTTGATACAGTATGAAAGGTAAACCTAAAAGAATTGGCATCCAAACAAGACGTATTTAATTCTATCAATTGCTCTTGATATTGCACATGACCCTTTACAGAGCACCTTCTCAGGCTTTTAGGATGAGCTGTAGAGCATCCCCAGAGCCACAGAGGCTTTTCCTGGCACACAGGGTGATATGGCATCCCATCAGCTCCATCATTATTCAGAAGAAAGGGAGATGAAGATTTTTAGGGATGTCCATCCATCAGCTCCCCTGGAGCTGGGAGTACATATCCTCCCAGGAAGTGGAGCCTGCCACGCACTGGGCCGCCAAAGATATCAGCAATTTGTTAGGTGTGCATTGCACTGCTCTGCGCTTTGGCTGGTTGTTGCCATTTCCAATGGTTTTCCCTGGTGTTCATTATGGGTGACATTTGTAAGCATTTTTTATACTTAACTGAGTTGGCAAAAGTAGGTGCTGAGGTTTGACACAGCCCTGCCCTGAGCACCTGGCTTCACATATGGACAGTGACTTCAGTTTTAAACCCGAAGATAATCCAGTGTTTGAAGTCTCTTTCTGCCAGCATTAATGCTGCTGTTGTAGCAGAGGTGTGTTACGTCTTAGCCCCAAGACCTCATGGAGGAAATGTGGCACCTTGGAAAATATCCATTGCCTACATCAGAAAGCAAGTGGACACAGCAGGGAAAAGTGAATTACAGATGCAAAAGATGAATAAAAGCAAATGGCAAGCTAAGGACTGGGCAGGGGAAGAGACTGATGATTGTTATTGGGAAATGACACGAGAGGACATGATTGAAGGATGAAAACAGTAGGAACAGTATACAATAATTTCATCCTTTATGATCCATAAAGAGGGTTATTATACTTTTTTACTGGAAGAGGTGAGAGAAAGACTAAGATGGTGGTCAGGGGAGAAAAGCACACAATGTGACTTCAAATAGCTGAACTTGTTTCAGCTTAGCAAAAGGAAGGTTGAGAAGGATGTGCTTTCTCTCTAGAAATATATGAAGACTGAATGACAGATGGAGATGGGCTATTTGAGCTAGAGGGCAATTTTGGCAAAAGAGCAAAAGGGGCAAAATCAACCATAAATACATGTTTTTAGCTTGGAGAGCTTTCTACTCATCTGAACAGCAAGGATGTGCACTGTCCTCTCAGTTGGTGCCACTGGGGCAATCTCTGGGATTTAAAAGTAGATCTGCCTGATAGATGCCTGATCACTGCATGGGAAGGAATCAGTGACAGGACTTCCTGGCTTTGGCAAGGCAGGATGCTCCAATGTTCAGGTCTTTTGGAAAAGTCAGTGAAAATGGAAATGAATGGAGGATTTGCTGCAGCCTTTTTGTTAGCTAGCAGTTATCAATAAGACAGAATGTACTGAAAATTGCCATAGTTGGCTGTCAGACCTTTACCCAGCCAATCCCCTGAAGCTCTTACCTTCGTGTTTTACAACCACTATACAATGGAAAAGAATGCATATCTGTGAAGACAGTGCTTCAGAAGTAACCAACACATTTTCTTATTACAGCTGAAGCTACTAAATATGCTTTTCAAAATCCTTTGACATGCCAGCCAGCATTGAACTCCAAATGAGGCACCTAAATCAATATTAGACAGAAATTCTTCCAAAGTTGCTAAATTATTGGCAGCATTAAGGTAGTCCCTCCTTGGAGGCTCTCCCTCCTTTTGGTTGTTGTGATTTCTCTGTCCCTTAAACCTGTAGTAACTCACCCTGAGACTGCTAGACTGGTATCAGTGAGCAGGAAGCAGCATAAGAGTCAGGCAATATTTTTAGTTTTGTATATAAGAAAGTTTCTGGCCAAAAGTTCTTCACTTCCTAAATGAGAACCGTCCCATAAATGCAGCGTGGTTCAAAGTGGTTAGGTCTCAATAACATCTCCTTTCCAACAAAGCATGTAATATGTCTGATTAAATATCAATAATACTTTAAATATTATACCAACATTTTTATTAATAAAGAAAAATTAAAATACCTATGTGTTGCAGTAGGATGCCAGCCATCTGGTGATGGGGAGAGTTTTCTGACCTGCCAGATGTGGTCTGCTTCCATTTTTTGGTGGTGGTTTGAAGGGTTTTTTTCATTCAGTTTAGCATTTTGCTGCTAAGGGGTAAGCCTGGGTTTTGTGGACAACCATGGACAAACAAAATCTCAGCCTGGTTTTTATTCACCTCAACAGCAACAATGTAGTAGATAAAACTAAAATCACAAAAATTCCTGTCCCTTGTGTCTATTGCAGTTCCTGGTTTCAGTTCACTACTGTATTTTAATCTTTCCTATAGATGTTTATAGTCTGGCAACTTTTGTGTCTTGATCTTCATATGGTCAATTAAGATGTAAATTTTTCAGCAGTCTGGTTAATATTAATTTCAGGTGATATGAAAAGCTTGTTGAAACCTCTGAGAGCTTTTCTTTCAACTATAATGGGCTTTGGATCAGGACTCATAATAGCAGTAATTTGCTTGAATCTATTCTAGCTAATGAGTGATTAGCAGATGCTTTTTTCCCTCTTTACCTAACACTTGATAAACCAGAATCTATGAGGAGCTGTGTACTAAAAAATGGTGTGAATTTACAACCCTCAAATTGCTTTAGAAAATAGATTCATAAATCATGCACATAAAGGCAACGGATATTGATAAATTCTCTGCTATTAAAGAGGTGGCTTGTGAGCCTCTCAACAATAAAGTGTTACCTGTCATGGGGCACTGGGAAAAACTATCAGGTCTTTATATATCTTGGTGTCTCGTTTCTGTTGTCTTTTATTTGAGGTGATTTACATGTCTTTGGTATTTCAGCTCAAATTTCCTCTTTTTCAGGACCAAATCCTTGTTTAAACATTGTTAAACAATTGTTCCACTGTGCAGGAAGAGAGTTATGCAAAGGAATTACTTGTTGTTATTCTCTAAGTCATCCTCCAATCCAAGCAACATTTCTAAAACTGAAAGATACCAACTATCAGGATTTGTTCTACTCGACCTTTCATGATATTTAGGCATCTGGCTTTCCAGCTCAAGTAATCAAGATGATAATTAAACCTACATCTTTGTGAATGTCAAAACTGTCATCTGCATTCAGGATGTTACAGGTCTGCAAGAAATCATGATCAAGAGAAATTTAACATCAGTGAGGTCATTAGGAAATTGTTCCAGCATTGGCTTCACCAAAAACTACCTTGTCAAAGCAAATGAGATACATGGAAGCGTGTTATATCAACTGCCCCTATAGAATAACTAATCAGTGTTGTTATAAAATAAGTATATTCTTCAAATAGAACTGTCAGCAGTATTTTAAATAATGCCCAAGCAGCAGTTGCAAGTAGTGGGTATCTTTTAGAGGGTTTCACCTCTAATGTCTGGCACTATGTTCAGTTGTATATGCACTTATAACACAAATTTTTTATTTTCCTGTTGCAAATGAGCATTGTATTTTTAGAAAAACCAACACAAAACTTCGATGCTTCTCACTAAAAAATGGAAAATGAAATAGTAATTCAAAAATTAATTAATTATGCTGTAGCCTCCAGCTTAGAATATGGCAGAGTCAGGACTGTTAAGTTCATGGGAAAACGTGTCTTGAAATCGTTCCCATTTGCAAATGAAGCCATGTCACAGTTTTCCAATCCCCAAACAATCAGAAGTAATTTTCCAGTAGCCAATGTGGTTCTGAGTTTTCAGCCAAAACTGTAAACCCACACTCAACTCTCACTGATACCAAAGGGAGGCAAGCAGGGCACTGCTGGTCATGATATGGGACCTCACATCACAGGATGTCTTGTCATCTACACTGAAGGTGTTTCATCCAAAACATTATAAATATAGGCAAGTGTAGGAATTATTTCCATTTCCCTGGCATTATTTCTCTCTCATACTCCCTATCACATGCAAAATTCAAGCACAGCAACTCCAGCTGCAGAGCAGCATGCAACAGCACTTCTTGCACAAGTCTCTTCTGCTCAAATCTTTCTTTGGAGATGGTTTTGCAGCTAGTCGAAGAAATGAAACTAAAAATGTTGGCTTGGAACACCAAACGTGTGCTTTAAATAGCCAGGATGATAGTATGTATTTTCACTTGTTAAAAATAGGGTCTACAATGATGGAAGGACTAACTGGATACCTCAGATAAATGTGCCATGTGAGATGGAGTGAATTCAGTCCATGTGTTCTCTGCTGTGGCAGGAGAATTGTACAGCTCAGCGGGGCAAAGCAGCATGTCCACTGTACAGCTGTCCAGGAGCACTGGCAAGAGAGTGTAGGGAGCATTCATGCCTTGAAGGCACTCACAGAGACATGCCTGGCACCCAAAGCCTTTTCATGACTGCCCTCCATCTAAGATGCTGTTAGATGTAGTGCTTTTGTCAGCTCTTTACATCAGAGGCAGATGCCTAAAGCACTTGCCCAAAGAGTGCTCTGGGTCATGTTCCAGGATCATTCTCAGCTGAGCTGCAATTTCCATTCAAACTCTCCAGCTGCCCGGCCAAGACGAAAGACCTTTGAAAAGAAGAGGAACACACGTGCCTGACTCCAGCCTAGCTCTGGGTCAGCTTGCATAGGGAGATTTACTGTGTGCTGGTTCCTGCTCCTGCAGTTGTTTGTGCCTTTCACATTAAATATCTCCAATGGAAAAAAAGACGTAAAAATTGTTGCTAGAAATTTAAAATGCTTCAGCATTTACCTACATTACTTGTGTTTTGGACTGCAAACTCTTAAGAGTAGCCCTGGGCAGGAAATTTTGTACCAAATTACTTCTGTCCCTGTAGATTAAATGTATAATTTGAAGCAAAATGTGAGCCTGGGTGAACAGAGAGAGGTTTTTAATTGTCTGTCAGTCTGCAATTCCTCTTTATCTAGTAGTTTTCAAAGGATGGGAAAACAGGGTCCCTAGTGGCAGTGCTGGCATTTTAGGAGGAGGTGTGAAGCAGCAGCTCCTTGTTAGACTAATTATAGCATCTGATCTGTGAGAGACTTTCTAACAAGCAGAAGATCTAATGGTACCGCTGAGCAAGGCAGCACCTGGCAGCACACGCCTGCAGGTTTGGGCTCTCTGTAGGTGGGTGGCTAACCTAGTGAAGGGACAATGCAAACCCTGATTTGTGATGTGGATGAAGGATGGAGAAAATGCCCAAGAGAGTACTGCTGGACAGATTTAAAGTGTTTAGAAAAACTCCCCATGCTCTCTCCCAGGTGCATTCATATAAAAAACATCAGTATCTGGAGACAAGCGTGGTAACTCTTGAAGGCTAGAATATAACTGAAATATATTTAAATACAATATTAGAATGAAAAACCAAAGATTACCATGATGTATCTTAGCCCTTAGTCCACTGCTAGTGTACCTTCTGCTGTTTGCCAGTGTACCTTCTGACAGCTGAGGTAACAGCTACTTTATCTCCAGGTTTTTGCAGCAGGAGCAATAACAGCTGAAACCACCCAACTGGTTGTTGGTGGTAAGCTGGGGGTAATTCAGAGCTAGCCTAAGGCTCCCTCTGGAGTTAAAGGAATGATCAGTGAATGATTCAGAGCTGGGATCAGAGTCTTTCTGGAGAGCTCAGTGTAGAGAAAACCCAGAGAGGTGCTCTCCCCTTTGCCTTGCTGGAGCTACGCCAGTGCAAGGGCCACTTTCTGAGTCTTCTTGTTACTGGGGAGAAGAAAACTTGCTAACCTAAATTAGTCTGCAGTGCTGGGACAAAGACATACCACAGTGAATGCTAAAGGTAAGGGACATTGTCCAAACAAACATTGTGCTTGCTTAAGCATTTCCTTAAGTTCAGTTAATTAGTGATTTAAACTTTAGCTGATTTTAGGTATAGTTGTTTCTTTCTTACATATTCTGTCCACTTACCTTTAGTTTTCAAGTACAAGTGATGCCATATGTTAGGTAAACTGTCAAAAGGTTTGACTTTCTGAACAGGTACATCAGAGTCCACAAGTCAGCCCTCACAAGCTCTAAGAACCACATAAATTAAACACCCATAATATGAAATAATTTTTGTAGCGCTCAGACTCTGATTTGGAGGAGCTTGAAGGCACTTAGGAGAGATTTCTTCATTCAAAACTAGTTCAGAGAAGCCTTGAGATTCCCACTATTTTTAGTTCAGTTTTGAGTTACTGCTGTGCCTCTTTTAGCAGGTGGCACTTGCTGTTGTGACTATAAAACCAACATCTGTGGAAATAGTCTTGATACTAACTACTATATGGAGAAAAGAACCCATCATTTCTGCTAGAATCTGAACTCCTTTGATATAATGAGTAGTACTTAAGCAATTAAATAATATTTATCCAAACCTCATCTCCAAAATACACAAAGAAGTTAATCTCTTAGCAAATATTCCCAATCACAAAACCAAGCTTGCTACAAGGTTAATCTCTCATACTCTACAATGCAGGCTGGACTAGAAAAAATAGATCATAGATCTTACTTTCAACCTGGGAAGCATTACTAAAAGTAAGCTGAAACACACTGAAATAAGAGGGAGCCTTTCTGTTGATTTAAAAGGCCATTACAACTATGAATATTTTATCTACTTTTAAAAATTCTGACATATACTGTTAGCTACTATGAGATTTAAACAAGCATGTGATAGTTGTTCCTGCTTTCCAAATTTTCAAGGTATTTTTGTGGTTTTAGGGGAAGAGGTTTTAGCACTAATATCAAGGTATCTTTAAAACCCCCTTTCACAAAATTCTCTGTATCCTGACTCCTCTAAAATAACCTATTAATATTTAGCAATAAAAAGTTTAATGAACACAATACTTGATTACTGAAACATATAAATGAACACTGTCTTGTTTTGATATCAAAAAACTCTTTTGTGTCCTGGGTAGAAGCAGGCTTTTTCATACAAAGCACAGAATGAACTTTTTGCTCTTAACTGGCACTGATTCAGTTTGAAGATAGATTGGTTTGCTATCAAGAATCTTGCTAAGTCAGTAGATGTAGTTTTCACCTCTTCTTTGATCTGCTATATAAAGCACTAGGGAATATAGTTGTTCAATGCTTCAGAATCTCTTCTGCTATTTGTGTGTTGTTTAGAAAATGCTTCCATATTTGGTCTTTTTCTGTAAAAGGTGTACGATTAATCATTACATGATATTTAAGATTAAATTTGGTTAAACAGAGTGATCATGCTCCAATCATCCCCAGAAAAAAAACCAACCAAGTAATTTTTAAATCCTTTTTAATAAATTAATATTCATTCATCAATATTTTCATAAAGCATCTCTTCATCATTCCATTTTACTGTTCTTTTTTTTTCACTGCGGAAGAATACCAAAAATACATAGCTGTGCCTTAAGCAAAAAGGACTGGGTTTTAGTTTATCTTTACAATGGGATGAAATCAACTTAGAGTTATACCACCATAATATTTCTACTGTTTATTGACCCTTTTGACTATAACAAAGATAGTTCCAGTTTTCCTTTTTTTCAATGCCTTTTAAAAACAAATTGTGTGCAAATGTTATTCATAGTAGTGTTGAGTTACAAAGGAGTTAATTAGCTATGAAATGTATTACTCTGGGTGATTTAATTGAAATTACCATTTTTAGTCTTAAAGCAATCTATGGTTAAAATAATATACTGCAGCTAGTGCACAGGGTCAAGAGACAGAAAACGGGAGGTCAAGGCAAACACTATTCTTAACACATGGTTGCATGTGTGTGTTTTTGTGTGTAAGAAGTCGTGCCGGGACTGTAGGAACGGACTTGGCAAAAAAAGGCACAAAAAATGTGTGTGTAAAATGGAGTGTTAAGTGAGATTTTCCTGGCTTTTTTCAAGCCAAACCAAGATGTGGATCTGTTCAAGGTTAAAGCTGTTTGTGACTAAACCAATGAATGCAAAATCTTTTGAAAAAGCTGAAACGTGCAACTGCCTACTTTTTGCAAGGACAGGCAAGATAGGGAGTACAGTTCCCTGAAGGGGGCTGCAGTAACATGCTGCCCTCCAGTAGTGCAAGGGGTAAGAGAGGGAGAGTCCTCAGAGACTCAGTCCTCTTGCACGTGCAGGGCCCTGAAAAATCCACAATGCCTCTTTGCTCTGTACAGAGAGTAATTTTCTGCCTTCTTGGAAATTCTGGTTGAAGCCACCGAAGAACTGATTTCAGTGGGATTTGGAATATACATTTCTATCACACCTAAAAAGTCACTTCTTATTGAAGGTTTTTGCCTGGCCATATCATTTCTAGGAGGTGGGACTTGAAGAAAAGAGTGCTATGGTTAAATCATGAGGGCAGGACCATTCTCAAATCTGACTTCTTAGGGTAGTTCTTTAGGGCACTTACAGGAAGAGATAACTGCTTGGAGATAACTTCAGTAGGGAAATTTTTCTAAAGCAAAGCCTACCATTTTTATTAAAATCAGATATGTTTTGTTTAAACATATTTTGCTATTAAGACAAAAGCTTAGGAGATGTTCTCAACAATCCTACCTAATATGTACTTTGGGAAGGTGTTAATTGTCAGTTACTTTGATTATAAAGAAGACAATGTGCTCTATAATCCCTTCACAGTTTGAAGAGATATTGGAGAGCTCTCATTGCGCTTTACCAATGGGACTTAATGCTGAGGAGCTTTAAAACACCAAGTTTTTCTGCTCCAGCTATCCGGGCTCCTCTAAGGCTCTTCATGCTGTGTGGTTGTCTGCAGATACAGTGCTTAAAAACTGCAGCTCCAGCTACATTGCATCACTGCCAAGGATGCAGCAGGGCTGCGGCGCTGGTCGTGCCCATGGGAGCCGTGGGGTCCTGGTGAATGCTCCCGGCTGCGGATGGCACGGCAGCGGCGCTGAAAGGGAACTGTGCCCAGCCCATGCCCTCTCCAGGAGCAGCCCTGAGGATGGAACTCAAACACCTCTGCATACCAGGCTCATCTATGCTGGAATTTCAGTCCACAGCAAAGTTTCACAGTTCAGCTGCAAACAGGGGTGGGAACAGTAATGGGCCACACACGGGCAGGAACCCAAATATCAGTGCTCTATTCACAGGTAAATCAAATACTCGTGAGAACAGGGTGGGTCGTTATAGAGCCAAGACGGCCTTTTCAGTTTCACTCATATTTGGTGGTTTTGCTAGATGCATATCCACACGTATTTTTGCCTTATGAAGTCTCCAACTAGCATCCAAAGCTCTCTGTCAAAAAATCCCATTGATGTCCACAGGAATTTCACATGCAGAGAACTGTCAGGGCTAAGCCTGAATTCTGTTTTGCTAGATCTATTTATGCTACTGTATTTGTTGTTTTTTGAGAATGTACATGATAGAAACACTGCTTACAAAAAATATATCTTCTTTTCTTTAGAAAGATTTAGTTCTGATAAATAACAAATTAGGTTTACAGATCTGAAATTGGCATACCTTGATGACTACAATCTACTAGACTGAAAAAAGTTGGAATCCCAGTGAGGGAACGAACTGGGATCAAAACCCAAATGGCCACATTTGCATGAAGGGTATGTTAGAACACAGTTAATGCCAAAACAAAACATACTCTTGTGATCTGTGATGGGAGCACACTACCTTGGTAAGTGTAGGCATATACTTTCAGTATATAAATAAAATATGGAAATGCTCCATTACTGAATCAAAGTATCAGAAGTGCTCTATTTGCTCAACTCTAGAGAATAAAAAGTTATAAGATCACAGAAACAAAAATATGACATAACATGCGGTCACGATAGCAAGCACAGGAAAGAAAAATATTGAGAAAATATGCTCATATGCATATTATGCAAATATATTTTACATTAACATACAATGTTATAAGAGTGTTAAATAATATAATGCATGTTTAAAAAAGGCTACAGCTAGGTGATTTCATGTTGAAGTAACAAATAACCTGAGACATCTTCTATGCTTTCACTGGAATAACAATCTTTAAATCTACAGCAGATGTAGAACACATTGACAGTAGTTGAATTCTCAGCTAAATTATACTAAAAATGTGCTGTTCTCTTTCAAAATGACATGGCAACTGGAACCAGTCCAAGGGAAGGAAAATGAGCTGTACATTTACAGTACTTACAAAAGATTCATGTCACTGTTGATGTACACATAAAATGCTTGTTTGAAATATTATAAACCTGTATATGTCTCCAAAGACCTACAACACTCCCATGATCAGCTTGCTTACTGCAGAAGAGAAAGCAAGAGATCATTAAAAAGTATGCCCATCCAGGACTGGGAAAAGATGTATTATGACATATATAAACCCAAGAAATTTTAGCAAAGAAAAATAAATTTGGCTCAATGAAATGGTAGTTGATGGATCTGCAATATAAATAACTTATTTTAAACTTACCAGTGTAACTCTACTGCTTTATGATTAGTGTATATGGCAGCATTTACAAAGGATGCTACTAAATACTGACTTTATACATGATTACAGCTGTTCAAAAATTTCTGTGACAAAGTTTTGTAGTGATAATATACAACACTCACTTTCTCAAGACTTGCTGCTTTGACGGCACCTGCCTTTCAATTTAAAAAGTTCCTCTGAAGTGCATTCTATGTTAAAGTGTCCATAACCTCAGAACAAATGTGTTCATGTGTGTGTGCATACATATAATTTTGCTTTGCAGTATGTGCTTTAAAGTACACACAGTTCTTTGCTACATGTATTCACACATACATGAGTATGGTCTACATAGTAAAAGTTCATATATATATTTTTTAATATATAAATATATATATAAATATATATATAAACTCTGCAGGCAAGTAGTACTTCACTTGTTATAGTTGAAGTCCTTTAAAAAAACTAAGTCACTCAGTTAACATAGTATAGCCAGTAAATTAAGTTGAAAAGAGAAAATGTGAATGGAAACACCATTCTTGACCATCTGTCAATGGCATTCACATCCGTTAGATCGGGGATTTTTATTTTCAGTTGCGAAGACCTTCTTCGTAAATGGCCCCTCTTACTGTGGGAGCCTGGTCTTTCTGATGAACGCCTGCCAAGGCTTTCACGATGTGAGCTTTGTTTTCTGTACTGGATTCCTGAGTTGTCAAAGGATATAGTTGAATTTCGGGCTTCTGTAACGCTGGTGGTGACCTCGTTGCTTGCCACCTCGTTGTGAATTTCAAGCGAAGTTAGCAGAATGTTTCCATGGGTGTCCACCTAGGGGGAAAAAATAGAAACATAAATTCTTTCAAAAGACTTGACATCGATGAGCAGAATGTAGGTGTATGTAAATCTCCAAACCCATACATATCTAAAAAAATAATGGAATTATTTTTAAGCATGTGACAATCTTAAAAAAGAAATGGCACTACTCAGCTGCCTAAAATTTGGCAAGTACTTAAAATATTTTTACAAACAGGGTTATCATCATACTACCAAACATCCAGTACAAAACCACACTTGGCAAACTCCACCATTTTCTTCTCCCTCTGAACCAGCCACATTTTAAAGGATGGTGTAGTTCAGTGAAACCTCTGCACTGCTGGCAATGGAGGGATAGAGTAAGGGATAGATCCTCTCTCTGCTACAGTAGGAAATTAAATTAAACTGGCTAGCTTTTTTTTTTCCCTAACTGTGATCTGAAATAAGGTAAGAAAAAGTGCCTGTGAAGTTTGCTAAAATCTCAAGAATTGTTCTGATGGGCTGAACTCTGCATTTTACAATCACAGAGCTTATTTACAACTTATCTCTTGACGTTTTCCTTCCAAAGTCATTTGTAGAGTTCTCCAATCATGGCAATTTTTAACTGCAGGGATTTTCTGTCTTGAGTGACTGATCTTAAAAACGAATGAACTTAGGGCATAGAAAAAAAGCAGCTTAATTGAGGATATAGGAGGGACTCTTCCCTTTCACCGCCCTATTCCAGAGGCAGTGACAAGTGTTTAGCACAAAGTATATTTATCATGCTAACAAAGTCAAAGTCTTGTTGAGAGAAACTTGACAGCGATTTCTACACAGATCTTTTGGTTAAGTATTAATAATACTTTGCTTAATTTTATAGCAACTGCCAACTACAGCAAGGTCAATGTTTGTGTTAGCACCAACCCATACTCAGTCAAGGACTAGGCATCACCCTGATAGACAAAAAACCGGGTCCCTGGTCAGCATATGACAGAGAGCTCCATACAAAAACCATCAAAACCCCACATAAATTTCCAAGTACAGGGCAGTGTGGTGCCATTTTCAGTAATAAAGAAAAAGGTCCTGATCACTTAGAGTCTTAAAATCTGGGCCAGACTCTCCAGTCCTCCTGAGTGGCAAAAGAGGAGCAGCACAGAGTTGTGTATGGCTCCTTTAGTCCAGAAACCTTAAGAGTTCCCATGAGTGGCACTGAGGAGAAGTTCTAAGCAGTGGTGTCTGAATCAGTATCTGGTAGTTTCATTGGTGGGGGCAGCACAACTGCCATGCCCCAGGCCCCACATGCTGAAGAATGTGCAGTCAATACAGGTAATGCAGGGATCAGCTCCAAATTTTCTGCCAGTTTTGGGGCAAGGAAAATGATGGCTGAAGGTAAAAAAAACGCCATGCGCTGGGTATTTTCAGACAGTTAACTCACGTGTGACTCTGTTCAAGAGAATTTAGTTCTCCATGTCAGAAATAGATAGTGAATCATGGAATACAGGATAATTTCCAGTTTTACATATGCAATTTATTCATCCATAATTCATCGCACAATTAATACATTTTTCTAACCTGCCTTATGATCTAGCTGTGTGATCTGCGTAGCAGTTGAACATCTCATTCTAGAAGCATCAGTTTAAAAGTGGTTGTAAAAACAGACTATAGTCACAGCCTTCTGAAGTTTGCACAGTCATCTGATACCACGTCCTTTGCAAGCTCTGTGTGATGGATTAAAAGTATGTGCAGCCATGTGTCTGTCCATATGCATTTAACTTTTTTCATTCTTATTAAAATTTTGTGAAATGGATACTTCTTTCGTCAATTATTGATGCTTCAGCTTATCTCTTCTCAGGGAAGACAATTATGATAGTACATCAGTAATGTTTTGCCAAGGTGCTTGCAAATGGAAAAAAAGAATATAAAATGCTACGAATGATATACAGGCAAGTAGGAAAAAAATCCTAAGGTATCTAAAAAATCCTGCTGCTCTAGGCAATGGCACATTATGCTGATGAATGGCTATAAATAAAAATAAACAACGTGAACAAAAATAATGGGATAGAAAAGCCTCAGTGATGATTAAGAATAATTTATTTTCTCCATGGCAGAAACCGTTTGGGTACAAAAGTAAGATCTTGAGGTTTGCAGAAAGGAGTTCATGCTGTTGAGCAGTGTCTGTAACCAGGGAATAAATGCAAGTATAAAATACAGTCATGGATATCATCACTACTTATGGTGGTCTCTGAAAAGAACTGATTCAGTTTCTTCCATACTTTTTTTTCCCCACTAAGAGTGCAAATTATGATCAGGATTTTTTTTTACACAATGCGTAAAATATCTCAACAACCTGCTTTTTCCATGTGAAGCTTTAAACTAAATCTCTCATCCAGACCCCCATGGCATCAAATGTCATCCTTGCCATCTCCTCCTAGGCTTTGAGAAACCTCCTTCAGCTTATTAAAAATGTCATAGAGAGACCATTTTGGTGGGCCTCACCCCTAGGGCCCTGCCATCCCCTTGCAGGTCTCTACTCCTTTTCCTTCCACCACCACAGATGTCAACTCCTCTTTCCCTCAGAACTTCCTGATCTCTCCTGATTCTGTCTGCCACCTACATATACACAGATCAGCACATCCTGGGCAATTTGTCAATCTGCACTGAGCCTGGACTGTTGGGAGCTGTCAGCTGAAAGCTTGTATTATGGAGGGTACACCTATGCATTCAGGCTTCTCCTGATCAAGGAATTATTTTATTCCTCTTATTTCCTTGCATGGCATAGCCTTCTTCACCTTATATGCCAACTTCATATACCACTTTAACATGGCTTCTGCTTTTGATGTGCCAACTTTTCACTGTTTGTCACTGCATCTAGAAATCAAACCAGAAACGCAGTCAAGAAAGTTGCAACTTTTGTGTAAATTCTTTTTCTGAAGATACCAGTATGTCCTATGAAGCTACGTGACAGTATACATTCTCCTCAAAATGTCAAATGAAACATATTTGGCAACATACTTTTGAAATTCATCTCTCTGCTAATGGAACAACAGGCTTGCATGTCAGATATGAGGAAGGAGCAGATGGAGAGAAGAAGAGGTCTGCAGAAGCTAAATAAGCCCCTGGTCCACAGATACTCTTGAGATTTACTCTCTCAAATTGATTCCTTCAGAGGTTTTGAATAAACCACCAAAGCTCTTGACAACATTAGAGCACTATATGCTAATACTCTGTGACAATCTTAAGGTGATGTCTTAAAGTATGAATACTTAATGAATGCAGCATGTTAAAAAGTATTTGCACATAAACATGACTTTGGAATCATTTAAGCAATGATTTAAATTATTTTGACAAAGGTACACAAGCTCTCTCGATGAATAAAGAAGCAAACCAATTATGGCAGGGTATCCTGTGCAAGTCACCTCATGTTTGCCTGAATATACAGGGAAGGCAAAATCCTCCATGAGTGAACATGAGTGTTGCTCAGTGGCTCCAGGGAAAATGTTACCTCAGGTATACATTAAGAAAAGTAGCTGACTGGATTACAGACAGTCATGGCTACGTATGACAAACAGGGCCAGTGTCTTTGACAAAACTTTAGTTTTCTCCTTATGGGCCTTAGAATAGAATTTTATCACCTGGCTCAAAAATGTCACTTTTTGCACTGGAATTTCTCTCCAAAATGCTAATATCAGGCTTTACTCTCAAATGCTGTTATAAATCAGAGATGACACTGTGGATTTGGTCCATTTCCCCTCAATTCTTCCCATAGTTCTTTAACCAAAGTATTTCCCTTTTTTGACTTCTCTGCCAACCCTGCACTTCCATTCTTTTTGCAGCCTTCTTTCTCCCCACTTTCTCACATCTCCTCCCCAACACAAGCAGGGGTTGGTTGTTTCCTTGGAGTGTTTCCCAGTAAACTCATCAAAACAGATGAAAACTTTAATTCCCTGCTGAATCAGCATGGATACAAATATGCAAAACTAGTGCTCTAATTTTAGAATAAATTTTTATCAAACTCCATCCCTCCCACCTCTGAGTAACCACAGCTCCTGCACCAGGGTGAAGTGGCTGAGTCGCACACAAGCGCATTTTGAGAAGCAGATTCACCTTTGAAGGTGAAGGTACACCATTTCTGAACTATACATATTACAGTACAAGTGAAAAATTCAAATACTACAGCAGCCTAATGCCATTACACAGAAATGACTCTGACTCACCTAACTGAAGCCAGAAGGAGAACTAAGACAACATTCACAAAGAACCTGTTCCTTTGCTCTTGCAGGAACACCACGTGGCCTCAGCTTGGATTGTATGTTCCAGGTCCAAAACGTCAATGCCCTATTGTATCTGGGAAATCCTGAATCTACTTCTAATTCTACCCAGGATCCAGGCTCATTTAGATGTTAGCTATTCTAGTCTAAGAAACAAAATATAACAGCTGCTATTGAATACCTTTCTCCAATATTTTTTAAAAAACTTCAACATTAAAGCCAGTTTGAAAGCAGTTTACTAGGGCCAGAAAACTACCACAAGACTTGATTTATTACTAGGTAGAGTTCTGAATTGTTTCAAGTTCATTTGGTTCTCTGTTTAATATTCCCTAAATTTTAAGGAGTATGTTACAATGAAATCTCTTTTTCCTCATAAGTCTTTCAGACGAAGCATTTTGCTTAAAGATAGGAAGCGTTTTGTTCAAACCCCATAGCTATGTTTACTTGTTCATCAATCCCAAATTTTCAAATACCATGTAAACACTTCCCATCATGTGAAGCAATATAAATGCAAATAGGGGGTTTAAATAACATAATAAAAAGCTCTGTCTCTGTAGTTAGTCTTGCATTATTTTACATTGAAATTAGTATTTAGGTGTATACAGAATCACAGAATATTCTGAGTTGGAAGGGACCCACAAGGATCATCTGGTCTGACTCCTGACCCTGCACAGCACCATCCCCAAGAGTCACACCATATGCCAGAGAGCATTGTTCAAACATTCCTTAAACTCCGTCAGGCTTGTGCTGTGACCACTTCCCTGGGGAGCTATTCCAGTGCCCAACCACCCTCTGGGAGAAGAACCTTTTTCTAACATCCAACCTGAACCTCCTCTGACACAGCTTCAGGCCATTCCCTTGAGTGCTGTTACTGGTCACCAGAGAGATCAGTGTCAGCCTCTTTCACCTTCTTTACTTATGCGTAAATGGCTTTCCAACATGTAGAAAAATATGCAATCAGGCCTTAAGTTTTATCTGTGCTTGAAGCTAAATACATAGACCATATTATGCCTTGGATATTTAAAAATAATTTAAAAGTGCAGGCAAAACAAAAATTATCGTGTTGAGTGTTCTCCCTGAGTCTAAAGTTGATACTTCTCTCACTGCCATTTAAATATGCTTATATTAATTAATAAGAAAAAAAAAAAGGAAGAGGTAATTATGTTATATGAGCTACAGCTCATCAGTAGATGAGCTCAGGATACTCAGCAGAACTGGGAAGATGGAGACAGGGAAAAACAAGGAAAGTATGAAGAAGCAAACAAATTAGCAACTTTCCTATTATTATCATCACTGTTTATCATGCAGTAATGAAGTTTTACAATTAACATTGATGTGTTTCAGTGGAGGAAGAAAAGGAAACAAATGCATAGTCCTCCTTTGCCCTGTATTTCACACTGTCAGGATTATTACACTCTCTGAGATGTCCTATGAATTGCACATACAGTCCTTCTTACTGTCTCAGGATTTGCACGATTCATACTTGAGCAGAGCAGCTGCAAAATAAAACTAGTACATGTATGAGTGCACAATGAATGTCCCCACCATAAGTTACAGGATAAGTGTTCTTCCCACAAGAACTGTGCTTATCACCCTTGACAGATATATATCAAAATTTGGGACCTACTCATCACAGTGGTGATATAAAAATACCCCACAGTTCAAAAAAGCACTGAAAATGTATGCAGGAAAGATGAAGATACACCAGAGAATACTGCCAGTTTTGCTATTCCCATACTTCCCAATTTACTGAGTGATAATTCTTCCACAGAAGTCAAGATATTAATTTTCACAATAAAATCCCACTTATGAGAAGGGTTGCTACAGTTAACAAAACTACTAAGTAGATGTAAGTGGCCTGAGCCTCTAGTCTCAGCAATGCCTGATGGGAAGCTGCTGCCTTGGCCAACAGCGGGGGTTGGAGCCAGGAATCTCCACAGCTAAAAATACATGCAGACATTGCCTGATGAGAAGGGCCTTTTTATAAAGGGTTATGCATTATTCTTGTCAGAGGAAGCTCTTCCCACATTTCTGACAGCCATCGGGGGTTTGAAGCTTGAATGAGCCTGTGTGATAGTTACCCTCCTGACTGATACTCTGGGCCTGAACTTTTGGTCCCACCAAACTGAAAACGTAAATTGCCACAGTTTGAACCAAAAAGCAATGTTTTCAGCAGGGGACTTTAACATACATCACATAAGCTCTGTAGACTGGCCCAAAAGAAGCAATGTCCAAAACACATGCTCACCATCTGATTATACAAGAGTGAAGAACAAGTGAGAACATGATTGCCTTAAAGCTCCCTCATCCTGATTTAGCCATAAATTAGGCTGTATCTGAGCATTATTTAAAAGAAAAAACTTACGTAGCAAAACTGAAAGCTTCGAGGGCTACAAATGAAGCCTCAATCTGCCAATACAAACAGGATAAATGGAATTGATTTGTAACAATGGCGATCAATTTTTAAAGGAAACATTTTTAGAGGCAGCCTATTCTTTTCTGACGGTTTTTCTACAATCAGAGGACTTTAATTTAGGCATCAATACCATATCAGAAGAAATAATTTATGGAAAATAAAAATTAATTTCTTCCTTGATCCTAGAGCTTGCCCTCATATATGAAGCAGAGTGTCAAGGCTTTCAAAAGAGAGTTTTCAATCCCAAACTACTATGTGTACTAAATTGGTTATACACACAAAAAAAGCAGCATCCTCTGTTTGTCTCAGTAACTATGGTTTACTGTGATAGGCTGGAACAATTCAGTGATGAATACTATTTACAGTGCATTATCTGAAATAAAATGTGATGCAAAAGCAGTCAAAAGAAGAGACGGCTAAGTGTGAAATTTCCTTTGTAGTCAGCCACTGATCCACAGATGAGTCACTCATAAAAGCTCACTCAGGTTTCATTTCATCACCAGCTCTCAATCTTCTGAAACCTTCTCAAGAGATTCAATTTAGTCAGACATGCTTCAGCCATTGTGCCACCTTCAGCAGTGCTACACAGAAGAACACTGAGTTTTTCTCTCCCCACTGCTTTTGTCACCTCTGCAACGTGAGGACACTGGCGGTGCCAATTCCATGCTGCAAGAGCTCTTCTTTTCCTTACACCTGGAGCTATTTGGCTCACTGGCTTCAACACATGGACAGTGCTGGACAGCAAACCATAATGGGAGCATTGAAGCCAACAGACAGCTCAGCACCAGCAGCTGGTGGAGCCCTCCTCAACAAAGCAAGCCTCAGTGGTAGCATACCAGGAATAACTCAGAAGGAAGTACCTAAAAGCCTGGCACTGGAGAGGCAGATCCACAGCAGCACCACCAAAATGAGGGTGGCTGTGCCAGTTTTGGCTTTTCAAACCCATAACCTCTGATGCAGGACAATGCAAAAGCATCCATTATGAAGAGGAGTTACTGAGCATGAAGTTACTGCTCTGCAAAGCAATTATCAAATACAACACAAATATACCCACATCTGTGCATTTTATACTCTAGAACATTTTTTTTATTAAACCTCCCTTGCTCCACAGTCCAGTAAGACTAAGAAAGCATGAAAAGCCTTTTTGCTACTATAAGAGGAGTGTTTATAACCAAGCCTGCTAGGCTGCACTCTGGACTTCAGTTCTCTGATGCGTAAAAATAGACTACAATAGCAGTATCCATGCTGGTTCTACTGGTTTCCATGGGCTGAAACACTTCTGAGTGGAAATAACATGCCATTTTCCCACTGTGTTCTCTTGTTCCCTTTGCCTGAAAGACAGTGTCTCAGTAGCACTGTCAGTCTTGGGAACCATAAAAGCAAAACTTGAACTCGGGGCCTGAGCACCAGGTAATGTGTTGAGCTGCCCCTGCTCTGCAAGTGCTGCCTCCCAACACAAGAGACTGTCCACCACACCACAGCCCCTCCTGATTCTGGCTAGACCTGATACAGCACTAAGTTGTTCTGTCACTACACCCACAAGTTACAGCATTTGATGTGGAAAATAAATTTTTTAATGTTTATTTATTTATTTGGTTCACTTTGTTTTTTTTATTTGTTTTGTTTTGTTTTTCTAGTGCCCTGAGCTAGTATTCTTAATCAGTGACAGGGAGCTCATGCACATGGTTTATAAACAAGCAAATTCAATTACTAAAACAAAACAGCAACAGAGCAACCCAAAATAGTAGTCAGAAATAAACTAGTAATAACGCCTTCTTCCAGTTCTATATTTAAATATTTTTCAATCTCCTTTCCAGCACAGCATATATTTGACAGTCATGAAATAGTGGTGATAACTGTAAAGTGGGCTGCCTGCTTTTGGCACTCTCGCTTTCTTTAAAAATGTCACTCAGCCTCACATCACATGAGATTAGAAGTATTTTCCAGGATTAGAAACCTTCCCTTTCTGAATGGAATTACACTCCATGGAAGACTGAAGCCTCAGCAAAACCACAAAACCAATAATTTCATTGAACTTGCACAAAGTAGTCTTCATGTGTGCCTCTGAGCCTCCCTTACTGTGCAGTATTTGGGTACACTGTGTGAGCCTCTCCCAGAACATCCAGCACCGGAATCCCAACTTTAAGGCAAGAAGCAAGCAATGGTTATTTCCATCAGATTCAATGATTTTCAAGAGCCATCAAAGGAAAGATTGGAAGTTAATCACTCTTTACTATCCCTGAAGTGGTCAGAACCAAGGCTGCAGAGCTTTCAGGTACTGTCTTCCATAGAAAGTATGCTAAAAATTCTAGCATGACTCCAGTCCTGCTGAATGGATATCTGTACTGCATGGTAAATGGTGGACAGGATCCAGAAGATAGACATTTTCCTGCTTCAAGGCTGTAGTAACTTGAAGCCATGGAAAACTTTGTTCAAAGTAGATCTGTTAGATGTATTTTCCCTGAGATGTGCACCTTGAAATCCACGGGACTTCTTGCCTGTTCTGATCAATTCCCAATGCTTTACATTTGCCAGTGTTTCTCAAATGAGAAATTAAAATTTGACATCCTACATCCAATGAATCTTCTATCTATGTCTTGTTTCAAAGGAAGATTTCTGATTACTTCTACTTAATGTTTCTATCTGTTTCTTTTGCAGGCTGGCACTGCTTCTCTGAAGGGACTGAATCCAGAAACTGCAACAAAACTCTGCTGAATTCTCCAGCTGAGGCCAGGGGACAAAATGTTTTCTACACAGAAAGGGGCCACACCAAATTATTTATCCTGCATTATTTGAACAGCTAATATATTCACAGTCAATATGAGTCTATATGACTCTACAACGCATACAGAGTTCTCTTTGACACCTGGGGCTCCAAGGGACAAAGTAACACACTCTTCTTTAAACTCTGGTACACTGAATTTGTATCCTTGTTTGATAGAATCATAGAATCTCTTAGGTTAAGAAGTCCCCTAAGGTCACCGAGTTCACCTGTTAACCCAGCACCATGCTCACCACTGAAGCATGTCCGCACATGCCACATCCACATGACTTCTGAACTCTTCCAGTGGTGGTGATTCCACCACTTCCCTGCGCAGCCTGTTCCAATGCCTGACTCCCCTTTCTGTGAATAAATGTTTCCAAATATAGAATCTAATTCTTCCCTAGTGCAACTTGAGGCCACTTCCTCTCATCCTGTCACTTGCTACACGGGAGAAGAGACCAACCCCCGCCGCACTACAACTATGTCTCAAAGCGTTGCATCTGCACATCTTTTAAATATCTCCAGGGATAGTGATTCAACCACTTCCCTGGGCAGCCTGTTCCAATGTTTGACAACCCCTGCTGTGAAGAAATTTTTCATTCATGCTCAGTTGATATTAAACCAGCAGAAAAAGCAGAACAGTTCATGATATTTGCTTGGGATGCTTCAGAAACAAAAGAAAAGGTTGTAAGTCAAAAGCCAAGAAAAAAGATTGCTATGTGGTATGAGCAGATCCAGGATATAAAAAGGGCATAAGCTGGGTAAAAAAATATCCATTTTCATTATTTAAGGTACTTATGATTATTTTGACAATGCAGATAAACTGATCTCAAGATAGAAGAACTGTCAGACATAGGATAGTATCTGACACATTCACTCTTGTACAGAATTATGTAAATCATTTGAATGGATGAGATACACCAGATGGCTTACAGCAGGAGAATTAAACCTTAGTGCATACATCTGCATTACCTGCTTGCAGTTAAAATCTTCTCCATGACTTTCAATTTGGATACTCTTTTGTTTTCCCATCTGTATTTTTTTTATTATTATAACTATTTATTTTGCCAGTAACAAGAATTTGTTTGTCTTGATATCTTAGTTCTAAGCAGAGCTGCCAATTGTGATGAGAATCTAGTTTCATAATACGGTGGACTAAAATGTGTTTATTGGTTCAGAATTGTTTCACATATACGAGTGCTGATAATTAGGTGTAGTTCTGCATTACACTTACTATGGCAGACAAAAATCATTAGGATAAACAAATACAGCTTGAAATTACTTTTATGACACTGATTTTCATAAACAGGTAGTAGTTTTGTCACTGTGAACTCAGTTCTAATTTATAGCTGATAGAAAAAAAATTCATTCAGTCTTACTCAACAGAACTGAATGAAAAAGCCTCACTGGGAGCATTTTAGTAAAAAAAGAAGGATGTTTTATTCAAACTTACATGGCTTCTTAATTTCAGGTACTGCTGAATACAGTGAACTTTTCTTCCAAAGATTAAAAAAGGAGGTATTCACTGGATAAAGTAATACTCCAGGCAATGAAATAGGCTGGAGCATAATCAGCACAGACCTTGCCAATACCATGCTTCAGAAATCCATCTGAAAGTTTCTGTAAGACTTACATTTTCCTTCTGGTCCTAAACAGCAGCAGATGACAATGCCACACACGGCACTGAACTATGCTGGCCAATTAATCAGCACGGCAGAATTAATCCTTTTTCTGTTCTCTCACATGGTAAATGCATCTCCTCTAAGTGAAGTGAGCAAAGGTGTGCTCAGATTCTGGATTCACTTACATAGGACATGTACATAGATACTTAAAATCACAGTTAGATTACATGTGATTTAGATAAATAAATGCCTTTGTAGATCTGAGCCTTTATTTTCAAGCTAGCTTCTCTCCCACTGCCTTCTTCTTACACTTACTTGTCATACAGATCATACTTCCACATCTGCATGCCTACATATATTCTTCTGTGTCGGTTCCTGAAAATGAAAATGGCCAAGTTTGTCCACAAAAAGATGTGACTGGTTGTCACCAGAAGGTGATGTTTTTATGCCAGCCTTTTTGTTTTTTTTCATACCAATAGTCTTTGCAAGGTAAAAATAGAGAGAAGATATATAAATGAAAGAAACCTACCCGACTGCCTTCAAACCTTGAGCGATCGTTGTTTGCCTTTGTTGTTTTCTCTGCAAGCTTCTTCTGCCTTTGAGGGCCTTTTCCAAAGAAAATGTAGTTGACAAAGGCGTATTCAAGTAAGGCCAAGAAGACAAACACAAAGCAGCCCATGAGATACATGTCAATGGCTTTAACATATGGAATTTTAGGCAAAGTCTCTCGCAGGTGAGTGTTGATTGTTGTCATAGTCAGCACAGTCGTAATTCCTACACAAAGAAAAAGGATCACATATCTTACAACTCCAAGCATTCAATTTTATTTTCCTTTTTGGCAAAAACCTTGTCAGTGGGAAGAAGCTTAAAAATGTGTAAAAGATATCTTGAGGGTGACATCACTGCAAAAAACGGCAAAATTAAAACTTGATGCATCATTATTCTCTTACAATTATTTCCTTACTATGAGAGGGAGAACAGGTAACAAGGGGTTCTGGCACCACTGCCATGAGTTAACACGACTTCATGGAAGCCAGTGTAGCTCTACTGAAAATCTCTTCCATGAAGACCAAACTGATGTGCAACGACAGTGTTCACACAGATGGTGAAAGACTACTTCTGCAGTTTTAAATGTCTAAGAGTTAGGCAGTTGGTTGATGTCAGTCCTGTAATGTCTCCCTGTAGCAGATGGGGAGAGCCAGGTACCTTTCTAGAGCAGTTCACCCCATCTATTTTAGATACCTATTTCAGGAAAGGACAGTATATAAACAGAATTTGAGAGGACTAATTTGGAGCAGTAGGCTAGTAACACAGAAACAAGTAAGGTGACCAATGAGACAGACAGGTATGTGAATTTTTGGAAGGAAGAAGGAGGGAGAGCAGCATTTTTATAGCAACAAACTGGACACTAATAAAGTATCTACAAAATATATCAACCTTATGTCAAGGTATTTATCTAAGGATGGACATAGCACCTGAGAATATATTACAGAGCACTGTTTTGAAAATCTGGAAAGAAAAGCAAATTTATTATCAGTCTGCTTGAATTCACAAAAAACTGCCAAGATCTGTGTCTCTGCTGGAAATTCTACAGGAATTGCAAATCACAGGTTGCTGAAAACACTGATTTGTGGAATAAGTCTCATTTCAAGGCAAGTCATTCTATTAGGTCTCCTCCATTACTATTTTCTTTGATTCCATAATTATACCATCAGTTTACAAGCAGTCACTAAAACACAGGCAGAACAAAAATAAAAAACGAAATAAAATTGCAGCCATATAATAAAGCACAGCTTCTTTTACCTGAAGAGATAAAAATAAAGACAATATAACTCAAAATCAAGCTGCTGGTGTAAGCAGTGTCACTCCAGGGAACTGCAGCAATACCCTATGAGAGTGTGTAAGATATTCTGGATATTTAGTAGGTTAGTGTCACGTGGTTCTCAGTGCTTTTCCTCTGAACTGTGAAACAAGTGTGCATTGATGCCAGATGTCTGGTGACCTGGAGGACTAAGCACACTGAATAGAAAGATGGCTATCAGTAACCAAAGGGAAATACATTCCCTGGAAGATGCTGAAACCCTGTGGTCAGATGTCCTTCTAAAGCTCAATAATTTATTTTAAACCACAGCTGGAGGAGAAGCAGCTGACACTCCCTTGAGACAAAAAAATAAAATAATGTGATTACAGTCCTTCCCACAAAGGAGGACTCTAGAGATTACTCTTCTCCTCACTCAAAGGACTGAATTGGGGAACTTCTAGGGCTAACTAGCAAAAAGTTGGGAGAACAGAATGGATAGGTTTGAATATTCCTCTTGAGATCAGCCCTGTATCACTGACTGTCTGCAGTGTTCATAGCACATAGTCTCTGGAATGAGCTGGCCTTTGCTCTGTACCTTGGCTTCACTCTGGAGGTAACTATTTGGTTCAGTGCAACAAGGGATCAGGCACAGGGCAAAACATGGGTGCGAACGAACAGAATCAGGCTGTTGCAGAGAATACAGACTTCTTGCAGGGATTGAGTAAAAGTCTGTGTCTCAAGAATTGCACAGGGAATGCTTCCCCAAAGCATTAGGAAATCAGGCAAACCTTCTCTACTGCATTTTTCGAAGTCAATCTTATATGTCCAAAGGTACTATATTGCCTTTAAACTTTTGCACCACTTCACATTAGGATGCCATATAAGTTCACAGACACAACATAACTGGGAGCAGCTGTTGCCTCCTCTGGAGGCAGAGAGACCTCAACAAATTAGAGGACTGTACGGGCAATCACCAACCATATGAAACTCAATAAGGAGAACTGCTGGATTCTGTACCTGGGATGGGGCAAACCTCAACATACTGACAGACTGGGGAACAAGAGGCTGGAGAGCAGTGCTGCTGAAAGTGCTGGGGATCCTGGTCAGTGGAAACTTGAACATGAGTCAGCAGTGGCCTGGCAGCCAGGATGGCCAACCCTGCCCTGAGGTGCATCAGGCACAGCATTGCCAGCTGTGCAAGGGAGGGGATTGTCCCGCTCTGCTCTGCACTGGGGCAACCTCACCTTGATTACTGTGTGCAGTTTTGGGCACCACAATATAAAAAAAGATATTGAACAATTAGAAAGCGTCCGATGGAGGGCAAGGAGGATGGTGAAAGGTTGAGGGGAAGCCGTATGACGAGCAAGTGAAGTCACTCGGTCTGTTCAGCCTGGAGACCTCACTGCAGTCTACAACTTCTTCATGAGGGGAAGAGGAGGGACAGGGACAGATCTCTTCTCTGTGGTGACCAGTGACAGGAGGCAAGGGAATGGCTTGAAGTTGTGTCAGGGGAGGTTTAGATTGAATATTAGAAAAAGGTTCTTCACCCAAAGGGTGGCTGGGCACTGGAACAGCTCCCCAGGACAGTGGTCACAGCACCAGCCTGACAGAGTTCAAGAAGCATTTGGACAATCCTCTTGGGCCCCTGGTGTGACTCTTGGAGATAGTCCTGTGCAGGGACAGGAGTTGGACTCCCGTGGGCCCCTTATGGGACCTCCCAACTCATTATTTTCTGCGATTCTGTGATACCAGCTTAAGACTAATAAGAGAGGGTATTCAAAGGAACATAGGATTAGACCCATGATACTGAACTTTATTATACAAACACCACAGACATAAACACCAAGGCACTAATTGTTTTCTGAGAAGAAACTATTAGATGGATTTCTGTCCTCTCAAAAGCACTTTCTACCAATTGGAAATAGAACATTTGGTCTCCTGAGCTTGCCTTGTACTCACTGATTTTTTGTTTTAATATTTGCCTTACGGTACTTGATGAACTTGTGCTACACAGAAATGGGCCACATGAAATAGTCTTGCTCCTTAAACAAGGAAAAATCTCATGAACCTGTAACAGAAGGGCATGGAATGTCACTGGGTATGGTAACTTCTGTCTAACCATTTCTTCTCTGCAGTCCTGGCCAGTATGTATCTAGATGCTGAGAGTTGTGTTTGAAGTACTGCCCTCACTTGGTCCACCTGGGTGGGTCTCTGCTATCAGTAGCTCATTTATGAACACATCAGAGATGTTTGGGCTCTATGCCCCACTTCCTATTAAGCTACTACTTAGCTTCAAGCTGCTTGCTAAACAAACACTGCCTGCTGAGTGGTAATGCCAAACTGTGTCATGCCCATATGCACCAGCTAATCCTCAGTACACGCAGAGTTACTGCACAGTAACTGCAGTCATTCTGCCATATCTCCAGCTACCCAAATTCAGATGCTAGGGGTAATATGTTGCACAAAGGTGGCTACCCTGCCTACTTTGGTATGTGGCATCTTGGGAGACATGGGGTAAGGAAACAGAGAATCATAGGGACATGGGCTGAAGTCTTTGTCTGCTGTGGTACATTACAGAAAAATAAGAGAACTAGGGAGTTTGTTCCCGTTTTAAGACAGTAAGAGAATACAGCAGGAAGATAACACAAACTTAGTGACAAGTTTTGGGTAGGAAGGTATGTGTAATTGGGAAGCACAGGGTTGAAGACAGAATTCGGGACAAGATGAGAGGCAGAAGTATTTATAAGGATTTATCTTTTTATCTTCCTCAGCTATAGCTGTCCCTGAGTATGCCTCTGTTAAGGAAGCATGAAATATTTGCTGTGAGATATTGTTATAGAATCTGTCCTGGTTCCAGTCAGGACAGGGTTAATTTTTGCAGTAGCTGGGAGAGGGCATGGCTAGGACCAGAGGTTACTCTATACCACCTCACTATTACCAAAGGTTGTAGGAAGGGAGTCTTTTTCTGGGAGGAAGGCTTCTCTTCAGGTTGGGGTGTGGCTGTCACTGTGTCACAAGTTCCACGATGAGCATTTTTGCTTATAAATCACTCTCTCTTTGGTACAGTTTTGTTATTAGTATGTTGCTGATCCTGTTTATTTTCTTGCCTCATTGCTGTTCCCAGTAAATTCCAGCCTGGGATCTTTGCCTTTTGTGCCTCCAATCCTCTTCAGCCACTTGCGGGGGAAGGGGGACAGGGGGAAGCAAGCAGCAGCGTGGTTTTAGTAGAAGCTCTGAATCGGGGAATACCATTCCTAAACTATGACAGAGTCACAGAATGGTTTGTCTTGGAAGGGACCTTACACACCATCTAAGTTCGCTGCCATGCATAGGAACCTTCCACTAGATCAAGTTGCTTGAAGACACATCTAACTTGGCCTTCAACACTTCAAGGGATGGGGAATCCACAACTTCTATGGGCAGCCACCTGTTCCAGTGCCTCACCACCCTTACAATCAAGAATTTCTTCTTAATCTAAATCTACCCTCTGACATTTTGAAGCCATTCCTCCTGTCCTGTTACTACACGTCCTTGTATGAAGTCCCTTTTCAGTTCTTCTGTAGGTCCCCTTTGGGTACTGGAAGGTGCCATAAGGTTACCCCAGAGCCTTCTCTTCTTCAGGTTGAACAAAACCAAGTCTCTTGGCCTGCCTTGACAGGAGAGGTGCTCCAGCCCCTGATCACCTTTGTGGCCCTTCTCTGAACTCTCTCACTTCACTCCAGAAGGTCCATGACCTTACGTTGTGGACCCCAAACCCAGTATTCCAGCTAGGGTGTCATGAGAGCAGAGTCGAGAAGAAGAATCACCTCCCTCACCCTGCTGGCCACGCTGATTTCGGTGCAGCCCAGACACAGCTGACTTTCTGGACTGCAAGTGCACATTGCTGGGTCATGTTGAGCTCCTTGGCAACCAACACCTCAAGTCCTTCTCCTCAGGGCTGTTTCTCAATCCATTCTCTACCCAGCCTGTACTTGCATTTGGGATTGCCTGACCCACATGCAGATCTTGCACCTGGCCTTGTTGAACTTCATGAGGTTCATCTCTCAAGCTTGTCAAGGTTCTTCCGGATGGCACCCCTTCCCTCCAATGTGTCAACTGCACGATTTTCTAGTGACCTTCCCTTATTTAAAGGATACCTTGATCTGAAAAGTTCTTGGGCAGGAATCGCATACCTGTGCCAAAACCATGTTTTTCTGTCATAAAGTAAATGACACTTTAAGCTGCCATAAACATGCACTTAACATACCACGTACCCAGAAGGTTAAGTGGCATGATATGGTCCATAGCTGATGTGCCCCTGTGTGCTGAACTAGCAATGGTTCTTGAAGTCTGTTCCTGCCAGTGTCAGTTAAAGCACCAGGACCTCAGGAGGAGGCCTGGAGCCACATTTGCCCTCCCACACTGAGCTGGACTGAAGCCCACGCTCAACTATGATTGTGGAGCTGGTCTCTTAGATGAATTTACTAACAGCAACATTAACTTTGATGAGACCAAATCTGGGGCCTGTATGAGCAGCTCATATCAGAGATTAGTGGTAGCTACACACTTGCATGCAGGGGAAAACATCACTTTTGAGGCAATACTAGATGACATAATTTTGATGCAAATTATTTTGGAATTTCAAAACACTGACATCACGTTGTAGTTTTTAACAACCTCTGAAGGCTACATTAAGTCTGACATTTTAATGTCCCACTCATTCTTAGCACATACCAAGGGCAACTCTTGCCGCTGATGCATCATAATTGATCCAGAACGACACCCATGATAAAATGGTAATCAGTATGGAGGGCATATAGGTTTGAAGAATAAAGTAGCCAATATTTCTCTTCAACCTGAAGCTCAGTGAGAGTCTTGGATAGGCACCTGAGAAAAGAGAGAGGAAAACGGCATTATTTATACTGAAGGAAAGACACTTTTAGATAGCTGCCCTCAGTTTCTGTAGAAACTAAAGCATGCACACTTCGTGGGGTAGTATGACATCTGCAGAACAGTAGGGATGACACCTTCACTGTATTACTCATTGGTATTAAAAGAAACCTTGCAGTGAATACAGTGATTGGCAAGTAATTTGTATTTGGGAAGAAAAGAGAGAGTAAATTACTTTGGACTATTGAACAGATAGACGAACACTGATTAGTTTTTGAAAACAAATACTTAGGTCTCCAACTAAATGCTTATCCAAGTGCACAGTTTTCTGTATAGAATTAATATGGAGAGAATAACTAATGTGCATAGTTTTTCATTTACAATGACGAGTTGTTCAAGAGATGAGACTTCTTCATTACATCTGAACTATAAGAAACATGTGACCTGTGTTCTCCAAAATAAATCGTAATGAATTCCACTAAAGGAAAACCCTTCAGGCTAAATCCTCTAACATCAATTACAGCCAGCCCAAATTTTTCTTCCAAACATATTTTAAACAAAACAAAAGTTAAATTTTGTGTGTCTATATATATATATCATTCATGAACACTCACAATTCTAAATATATTTGGATGAATATACTCAGAAATTTCAAATTGTTAAAAATAATTGTGACTTTTTTCACTGAATGCAAAGATGATTAAATCTGAGTACAGCTGTATAAGAAAAAAGGTAGTCATTCACACATTAGCTGCATGATTTCAGTGTTTGCACTACCAGTCTTGGATATACTTCTAACAGTTCATCTAAAAGATCTAGTTAGTCAACATCCCAAAAAAAATTCAGCACATACCAAGAACCCAACCAGATATTAGAATACTTCCCACCCATTCTAATGCAAATACGTAAAATACATGAAAGACTACAGCTAGAGAAAAAATGAAAAAATTAAAACCTCTCTTTAAACTATATTTGTATGTTTGCATATGAGCTTAAAAACTACATTTGCCCATGAAGACATGAATGATGATTTCCAAAGAAAGAACGGGAAAGAAGGAATAGAAAACTGCAGATTTCTCTTCATCACATTTCTGATAGTTTGTTACACTTTGAGTCATACGACAAAAAAAAAGCCACACAATTTCCAGGCAGCAAAAGCATCAAGGTAGTATCAAACTTTTGCAAATATCCTTAACTATTGTACCAAACAATCTCAGAATAACTATCACTGGGAAAAGAAATATCTGGTAGGTGATTCTGGTTGCTGCGATTACTTCAGTCAGTAGTATTTTTTTCCAGAATGAAATGCATTTTTGTTCCACACACCAACAGAAGTGTATTGGTGGAATTGGAAGAATGTATTTCATTCTGATCAGACCAAGGTTTTCTGCTGTCTGAAGCAGTTAACACAATTTTCAGCAAGCAAACATTCATACTTGCTTCAAATCTTCATTTTCCAATGAACAATGTTTCGTTTCAAAAGACAGACTCTCTCATTGAAACCAGGCCTGCTTTTTTTTGCAAAGCTTAACTTTTTTGTTTGGATTCTTATGAAAATGTTCCTGTGGCCTTGTGTCTGCAGGCTATATAAATAAAACAGGAGACCGTAATGAAATATATGAACACTGCCATTGTGAAATACGTTAAAAATGCAGCAGACCTGCTGACCTTTCTGCAGTAAGGGTAGAGCATCAGACAGCCTTTATAAGGCTCTGCTGAGAAAAATTATTTCATATAATACACTACCCACTCAAATGATTCTCTATAAATGTGTATAAAACTTTCCAGATGTCCTGGCCAGTCTGGATGTCTCCGGAATATTACTGATAGATGTGACAACTGAAAAAATCTCCTATAAAATACCAATTCTTTGATTAAATAGTTTGAAGGACTAACTCAGGAAAGTTCGGTAGAACTGAATCACTAGGGAAATTCAGAGAAAGAAGAGAGAACTTCACTGTTGATAAAGCACAGAAAATGGTGTGGGTGAAAGAGGTGTGTATCAACAGGGGAGAGAATAATGTGCCACATGTGTTAGCAATGTTCAGTAATGAAAATCCCAAACTCAGCAACTGTGTAACAGAGTGAACTTCAGATATTTATCTTGAATGCTTCACCTGTGACCATTATCCATTACCTCAGCACCATTTCTGTCTAATTAGGTGAGGTAATTACTGAAACTAGTGAGGTCTGGCCTTAAAGGTGGACTCCCTAGAGAGCTGACCTCAAGGCCAGGGACATCAACCAAAATATGCTTCAAGCATCAGGCGCTCTGTCCTGAAGTTAGAACACCAAGAACCATGTCTGGGGCCAGGGCTGTCAGTGCTGCCTTCCTGCTCTAGAGTTGGAGCTGACTGTAACAGGGAGATTCAGTTGCTAATCCGATGGTGCCCTCCCTGAGCCTTTTGAGATGTCCTGTGACATCTCAGACACCAGCACACAGCTGATGGACATGATATACCCCCTACATCTTTTTGATCAGCATGTGGATAGTATGAAGACTGCCTTGTACCCTCTCAAACAGCAGCTGATTAAGCAACTGACTTGAACTGCTCACACACGAGCTTGGTGTCTAAGCTCCAGTTCATCCAGTCAATCCAGAAAATGAAACCTAGAGAGTTATCCACCACCTCCTAAAATAGACTCCTACAGGTATACTGAATTTGTCTCCAGACTCCACCAACTGTATGGACTAGATTGTGACAAACTCAGACACCTAGTTCAGATGCAGACACTGAAATCATATTCACCATAAATCAGAACAAGATGAAGCCAAGCCCTGCAAGTCTCAGAGTAGTTTTGATGGTGTGAAGTTCTGGGGCAACCTAAACAAAAGTCTTGCTGGCATTACAGCTGCTTGCTGCAGTGGACACGTAGAGTATAGACTTTGTTCTATAGGATCAAGTTGAAATTGAAACATGAACTGGTAGCCTCATTTTTTATCATACCACATAGCCAAGGTTCTCCTTTAGGTACCTCTCCCTGAGACTATAGGAGGTAAGATTACTTTCAAGTGAATTGCTCTTCTGTCTTCAAAAGTTATCTATTGACCCTGCATCCAGCCTGCCATCTCTGCTACAGTATCTCACCTCCAGCAAACAGGCCACAGGAGTCTGTGGAAAAAATACAATTAAAAGAAGGACCTGTCTTATTTCCTGTAGTTAATTCCCTATCTTTGTCTGAATGGCTAAAGCTCAGTGAAAAGGATGGGTCCTAACCTTCATGGAGCAAGGAATGTAAATCCAGATCTTTATTTATCTAAGAAGGATCTATTCTGTGGATTATTTATTTAATATTAGTTGACTTCTGAGTAAGTTCAACAATTACACTGTTACTTGTCTGATTATGACTGCATGATGATTTGTCAATTAAGGCTCAGTACATTTAGAGATTAATTACCAGGAAATTCTAGTTGTTAAATTTTTTGAGATTTTTTCCTTTTTACCTTATTTTGCCTTGTTATCCTCCCTCCTATCTCATATAACATGTTGATGTATATGGGCTAATTTAAATATTGTAAGAACAACAGAATTTTGCCAGAAGTATTTAAATCTAACAGTATTGTGAATGAGAGTACGAAAAGAAATACTTAATCAATACTTCCCAAATATTATAAGCCCCAAATATTCTTTTTTCACATATTTGGGCACTTGATAAGAAGAGATCACTTGTTTCTGTTCCAATTTCATTAAAAGCTAGCAAGCTGAAATATCTGGCTTCAAGGCTAAATTAGTCTCTTGCTGTTTTATCCAAGTATGAAACAAGATAACAGAGTTGGTCAGTTACAGAATTCTTATTTTAATATGCTCTTCTGGGAAGGTTCTTTGGCTAATTGGAAATGCACTTTACATACTGATCTTACAGAATACAGCAAATATTTCATTTTCAAATCTTTTGAGACTACCCTCCTCTTACCAACAGGTTGCTAATATGGCTTTGAGTGCTGTATGACTTTGAAGCGTTTAGGTGGTGTGTTACATATCCCCATTCCTGTTCATTATCTAAGCATTCCTGGATAACAAACGTTCAGGAGATAGATTCAGGTAACAGACAGCACTACATTTGGGGTGTCTGAATGCAGATATTTGCACATGGGTGAGGCATGAGCTGTTACTGGAAACCATGGAGATATAGACTTAGAGCCAGCTGATTCTAAGGGTGTGATTTAAATGCCTATACTGAGGTGTCTTAAGGCCATTTGAGATGTGATAGGCTAAAGAAGAGCAGAACAGAACACTACTTAAGTAATCAATACTGAAGCACTAGATGGTGAACACACGACAAGGCTGTAAGATGCCAGAACAGCAGTCTAACTGCTAACCAGGATCTTCTACTGCAGCTCAAGAAGCAGCAGATTGTTATGGTTAGGCAACTGAACAGTGTCTTAAAATATTCATTAGAGAAAACAGAGGTATTCAAGAGCTGAATAGCTGTTTAGGCTTCACTGACAGCACTGACTGGATAGCATTTGACTGTGAGCTTAATTCAGTTACTGACACGTGGGCATTCAGTGCCATTTAAATATCTTATGGTATCCTGGATGGCCTTCAGTTGGTGTTAAAGGGATAATCAAAACCAGGTATTTCTTCTCCATGGCAATTTAAAAATCATGAATAAAGGGAACAAAGTATTGGACATGGCTTTGCAGATACTTTCTAGACACCTGGAGGTTTTATCTAATTCACAATCAAGTGTTCTCTTCTTTTAAACTACATGACAATACTTGTTTCTCAACTAATCTCAGGTATGCTGTTTTCTAAATTGTCACTCACACTTGCTTATTTTCTATAACCCTCTTCTATTGCTCCATTGCTGCCTTCCAGAGTGCTACCCTTAACCGCAAATACTAAGCTCAAGCATTATCAGTGTAAATCAGAATTATTTTAATGCTGAAATTTGTGCTTTTGTTTGTTTCTTTTCTTTTGCTCCCAAAAAAGATCTTACTGGCTCATGTCCAGTCTGAGATCAACAACAACCCCTATATTTCTACACAGAGAACCCTGGCATAACCTGGCATTCTCTATCCTTAATTTGGATAGGAATAATTAGTTGCATGGATGCTGTATATTGAACTTGTCCATACTGAATTTTATACTTTTTTTCAGACACATTTTGCTAATTCGGCAAGATAATTTTTGACTTCCATTCTATACTTCAAGAAGCATGCAGTTCCTGCAGAATTCATGCATCTCCACCCAGATTTCTGTCATTATCGACGGGAGTTTTCCCATGCTTATCACTGCTTCTCAGTAGTAACTATGGGAACAGATTTTTCCCTTTGCCTAAGTAACACAAGATTATACAGCTCAGTTTCTCTTGAAGGATAGGAGAAATAACTAATCCAAAAGCTGTTTATGGCATGACTCTGAAGTCTTCTTTTAGTTTTATTCAGTCAAAGCACACTAGGGCTGAAATCTCTGAAATGTTCACTGAGATATTGTGCTCAAAGAACTAATATCTCCCCCTGAGACTTCTATAACCTCAAAGCCAAAAACACGCCTAACTTATTTTCCAAAAAGAAAGCAGAAACTGGCCCTAATTACTAGGACTGCAAGAAACTCTTAAGAAGAAACTTGAAAAGCGTCTGCTGACTTCATGTATATGATCTGCTGGCATGCTTTAGATTTTGATTTAAACATGTGGTTTTGAGAAACTAATGTGATGTTTCCCTGCATGAAAGTACTTGTCATAAAATGTCATAAATAATCAAGCATTTTTATAATGTCCTGTATCAAAGCAATAGTAAATTCAGTATTGTGTCTTCATCAGTGAAAAAAAAATTAAATGTTTCAGAAAATGGTACAAGAAACATGCTGTTCTCTATTACTCCCTAATGCCAAGCTGTCTTAAACCCTGAAGCATGAGACTCTTTTATTCCTTTCACTAGTTTTTTTAAGAACCATTAATATTCTGAACATTTGGCCAGTCACAGAAATGCGTGCTCCTAGTTTTGAGTCTCTCTTGCATTTGTCACACATCTCTTTGGATTTCTCATTTTCCTGATTTTTACAAATCTCTCATCTCTACATTACTAAGTCATGCATTTGGTGAAATATATCATACTGAACTAAAATGTGGCCTTGGACTGTCATAAAAATCATTCCACAAATAAATTCTCCTCATTCTCATTGTTATCTAAAAGAGCCTTCCTACAAAAGCATATCCAGTCCTGTGGAGGGGCAGGTAAGCCGTGGCTGCCAAAGGTGACAGGCAGGATATAAGATTAGAGCAACTGATTCTCTATAGAAAAAAAATGTTCCATTCACAATGGTAAACAAGAACAGCAGCAGTTGGCAAAACCCCTCATACTAATTTCAATCCCAGCAATATTTACATTTTGTTCTGAAATACAAGTTGTGTTTCTGTGTACTTTGAAGCAGATGCTGTGTCCAAAGAGTGGGTGAAGTGATGCTTACAAACATGATTGAGCTGTGCTTCATTTGCTCTAGTGTGCTGAGACAGATGGAACAGCACACTCCTGTGGTCTGAACAGCACTGAAAGTCTGAAGGCCCCCAATAATGAGCCAAATGAAGCCCCACATGTGGTGATGGCTTTTTGTGTTGCTTTGGTTTTGTCACACATATTCCTGTTTTGGTGTCCAACACCAAATATGTAAATCAACCTTGCACTTTGTAATCTAAAGACATCCAGTGCTGTGAGTTACTACTTTTATTCCATCTTCAAGGAAACAAGCAGGAATGTAATTTCAGCACCTAACAATGACGACAAATGCACTGGCTGGCAATGTATAAAGTAGTATATATTCATCAGTGCAAATCAAGAGATAAAAGACATTACATTCACTATATAACAACAAAACAAACATGGACTGAAAAATTCCAGGGAGGTGTTCATAAAATTGGTGACTTTTTGACCTAGCATGCCAAAACTCATTTATGTATGATCAGTTACCTTCTAGGCTACATTTAAACTCATGATTCAGAGGTGAATGACTTAATATTTATTTAGATTATAGATATTTAGGTGTCTAGTTAAGTATCACATCATACACACATGAAAAAGAAAACTAAACATGGAGGCAAAGAATCACAAAATGGTTTGGGTTGGAAGGGACCTTAAAGACTACACAGTTATAACCCCATTGCCCTAGGCAGGGACACCTTTGACTAGACCAGGCTCCTCAAAGCCCCATCCAACCTGGCCTTCAACACTTCCAGGCATGGAGCCTCTACAACTTTTCTGGGCAACCTACTGTCTCAGCACTGGTACAGTGAAGAATTTCTTCATATATCTAATCAAAACATACCCTCTTTCAGTATGAAGCCCTTTGCCCTTGTGCAATCACTACGCATTTTTGTAGAAAGTCCCTCCCTAGCTCTCTTGTTATCCCCATTAAATAGGAAAGCTGCTAGAAGATTCCCTTCTCCAGGCTTAACCCCAACTCTCACAGCCTGTTTTCATCAGAGAGGTGCTCCAGCCCTCTGATCATCTTTGTGGCCCTCCTCTGGATTTGTTCCAACAGGTCCATGTCCTTCTTGTGTTGGAGGCCCCAGAGCTGAATGCAGTATTGAACGCAGTTCTGGAATTTTCATGGGCTCCTACCTCCAGCCTTTGTCAAGTAATTTCTTCATCCAAACATGCAACACAGGCTACATATTGTGACTGGTAATAATGGTTAATTTTTACTAATAAAACAGTAATTTTCATGCACAAGAAAATTAAACACTGAATGGGCAAATGGCAATACTTGCCTGTGGCAAAGACAACATTCTTTGACACCAGTCTGTATTCCACGATAGAGAACTGAGGAAGTTCAATCCTCTCCACACCAGTGACTGCGTTATCTCCACCCCTCCAGTAGAACTCTATGTCATCAGTTGTGTAGCCATCTGCAGGCAAAGCAAAGAAGTCAGAAATAACAGTGGACTCAAACATAGCTTCAAACATGCAGCTTGTCATTTGAGACAACAAAAAGAATTGGAACAGCTGGAGAGCTGTATGGTATTTTGCCTGTGGGAAGGTCTCTCAAATTGCTACACCGTTACAGTCTGCCTGGGAATTTTAGGCAAAATATTCAGCTTTCTTTTTATCTTATCCTTTTTTTATCACTCACATATTATTCACTAATGGTCACAGTGAGAAGAAAACACTAGCCAAGATTTAGGATACCAAATGCATTTAGCACTGAAACCAAATGTATGTTTACACTGATAATCACCAGAAGAAGGCTGATTGTTCATGAAAGACAGAGAAAAATAACTGGGGCAGACCTTTTCCATTCATAGTAAACTGTGAGTTGCATCATTTCCACTAGCTTCCCCTAGTGAAGGACTACAGCTGAATATGGAATATATACTAGTATTTTTCTCTGTATGGCCCCCAATTTCCAGTCAGTGGCAGAAATGAACAAGGTACTTCTGAAGTGCAAATATACACCTGAATACTGCAATCCTAGGACATGACTAGATGAAAAAGAGAATATTGTTCTTTTTGTAACATAATTTCAAATCATAAATGGGTTCAATCTGAAAGCCCAGGGTAGGTCCTACACCAAGACGATTCATACATAATAAAGCATACCGAAAGAAAATTGTATCACAGTGTTTGCTCTCTTGAAAATAAATCTGATAAAAATACAAATATTCATCTCTCATGTTTAAGATAAGCATCCAGTCACTACCTCTGCCAAGTCAGGCAGGAATACTAAATGACTTCATTCTCTCCTAACCTCATTTTTCTAGGATGTATTCATCTATCTAGAAATAGATGACTTATATCTTTTAATAATTCAAATAAACAGACAAACAAAAAATCCAAATGGTGATAATTACATGATTCAAATAGTGTTTATAGACACATGTGTAAATATTACACAGTTCTATAAAACAAAACAAAAACCTAGATTCACATGCATCCTCTTAGGTACGTACAGCTTTCTATTTCCAGAGTACAGTTTTGTTCATCTAATGGGTATCTTCTCAAGTCCATCATGCATGCTGCAGTGGTTGTGATTCTGAAATACAAGCATCAAACAGTTTTACTGTACAGCCAGTAATGCAGGTTTTGGGTGATGGGGTTGTTTATCTTCCAAAGTGAAGACCCTCTGAAGAACACCTTACAATAACTGAGAATGTGGTCCGTATTTTACATTGAACAGCAGCCTAATAGAGCAGCAATTACACTGACTTTCAGTGGAACAACTGGCTGTGAATTACCCTTATGCAACCAGCCCCTTTGGGGTTCAATGGACCTATCCTCATATGCAAATATTACATGAACATTTGCTGAGGTTAAAAGATATGACTTTATAACAGAAACCATGAAGTGAAAATAGTCTGCTACAAATGTCAAAATGATTACAGCTGCATGAATAACTGATTTCTTGGTTTTGTGGCAGGTCTAGAAGAAAAAAACCCTGAAATGTTGAAAAAAAGTTTTAAGTCCAGCCAAATGCTTTGTTTTAAATTTTACTACCCTGGTTTTCAAATTTAGAGAGGATTTTGTTGTGAAGCTCCATACTGAATTTTAAGTTTTCTCCTCAAGTAACAATATACTTTCACTTCTCTGTCTATTTAACTATTTCACACCCTAAGGACACTTTTGCAAAACATTTCACTATTGATGAATCAGCATTATTCATCAACCTCTTGTGTGTCAGGAGAGTCAACAATAAACACGTGCAATCAGAACTGTTCAAACAGCTTCACACAGCACTGTCACTTTATTTCATAATTAATGGATTTATATATTGTTACTAACTTTAGACAGATATAACCATATGCTCATAATTAATCTGCAGCACATTTTTATGTTTTTCTGAATCACAGCCTTCACCAAGGGTTATGTACATTATTATGTATCATTGTTTTTATAATGATTTTATATAAATTTCACATTTAAATTATCTTCCGAAGCTGACTAGCTCCATCCCTAACTGATCCTTTTTTGATATAAACAAGACATGGACCTAGCACACGGTTTGTTCCTAAACAAATAATATTCTAGTGATAATTTATGCTAAAAAATACACGATGGGAAAATGCCTTAAATGTACCTCTAAAAAAGCTGGAACCCTCAACATTAATGTTTTTTTCATGTGTTTTCTCTGAAGTTCTTTTTCTACCCATTAACCTACTCAAATAACACTCTTCTAATCTGGTAAACTACTTTAAAATTCCAGGGCAATGTTTCAAGAGAAAAAAGTAGGTGCCTTTCTTCACATCCTTCACAGTAAAAAAAAATTTGTTATTATGAATGTTCTCTTCAATCTCAAAGAAAAGGAAAGAAAGAATGCTTATCCTTAGTATATAGGATCATTTGAGATAAATAACTACATAATATGTAAAGAAAGGAATTAAGACCATTACTGCTATCTCACAGAAAAACAGAGGCCACCCTCTCTGACTGAGAAAGTGCTCTGCAAGAAAGTATTGCAATTTCTTTTCAGAGGGAGACACAACTGTATGAGCACAAAGGCAATGAATGAGGAAGGAGAGGAAAAAGCTCAAGGACCTGTTGCTCAGCACATCTTCTACCTTTGTGTTCCTACCAGTAGCCAGTGAGAAAGGCATACACCTGATCTTTGTCCTTTCCAGCCTCCCCTACAGCATGATCATGTCTTTGTCATTGCTGACTCCTCTGACTGTCCTCTGAATACTCTCATGCTAGTCCTACAGGATTTCAGGTACTAAGTAAGTATCACAAGAGGATATACCTAGGTCAGCCTTCCTCCAAGCTGCATCTGGGAATTGCTCAGGTTCCTCTGTTAATACAAATTCCAGTGGACTGGAGCAGTATACAAACAGCAGTTCCTCAGTGGCTCTGCAGTTCAGGGAAAGGTCTTCTCTGCAACCAACATTTGCAAATGCCCTTCTGGAACCTCAGGCAGGGTGGTAAGACACAGGCTATTAACTATGAAGATGATTAATCATCTGGGTTGTTTAGCCTGGAGAAGAGAAGGTTCCAGGGGGATCTTATGGCAGCTTTCCAGTACCAAAAGATAGGCTACAAGAGAGCTGGAGTAGGACTTTTTAGAAGGATGTGCAGTGGTAAGACAAGGAGGAATGGCTTTAAACTGAAAGGTGGTAGATTTAGGTAAGATTTTAGGATGAAATTTTGACTTTGAGGGCAGTGAGGAACTGAAACAAGTTGCCCAGAGAAGTTCTGGACTCTTCATCCCCGTAAGTGTTGGAGACAAACCTGGACAGGGCTTTGAGCACCCTGATCTAATCAAAGTTGTCACTGCCCATGGCAGGATGATTTTTAAGGTCCTTCCCAACCCAAAGCTTTCTTTGATTCTTTGAATGTCTCCTCAATATGATGACTAAGAGCAGCTCTAGCTAAGCATATAAAACTAGGACTAGCATACAGTCTTAAGAGGATGGTTATTGATAAACAAGTAGTGATCACCTTAACAAAGCCAGACTGATTGTGCAATTAAAGGATCTTACTCCTGAGCAACTGTGTTCAAAGTAAAACAAGTAAGCATGCTTGGAAATCGTTGATATGAAGCTTCTCTCCCAAGTTTTAGAAGATCCGCCTACACTAACCTAAAGTCTCATGTGGGATCCTGCAGCAGAATCCACATGAACTACGTTGATAAAAAAAGGAATGTGCTTGCAGACTCTTAACTATTATATTGTATAACTAGCTTTAAATGCCAGCCATACAGAACACAAATAATTAATTTTACACTATTGTAAAAAAAATTATACAGCTGGCAAACTTATATTCAATTTAATAATTGTGTTATGACTTTTAAGGAATGTATTTTTTTTGGTCTGTTCACATACTCTAGTGGTTTTGCACCACAAGTTCCAGTACTAGATATTGCACATTCTTGCTCAAGATTGCTCTTTTTTACACTACAGAAAAAATGGATGTTTTTAATTTAATAAATATTCACTAGAAAAGAAGATACAGCTAGAAATAAACAGAAACAATTTTTTTTCAAAGTAAGTTTAGCACTCAGAGGTCCTTCCTGAATGAACACTCAAGCAAAGAAATTTAACTTGCACAAATGCACACCAAAAGCAAATATGAATGGCTCAGGCTTTTGCATGCTCCCAAGAAGAGCAAGTTTACTTTCTATGGGACGGGATGGTGGCTGACACAAGACAACAAGGTTTCAAGAACTCATCATCATGGCAGTGACAGAGGAATGATTACGAGCCAGACAGAGATGAAGCGGGACACAGACACACACACAATTTGGGTGAAAGCAACACACAAAGGAATTTTTTAAAATTGTTTTAAATTTTTTAAAATTTTAAACTTCCTACTCTGGTTTTCTTTCCTCTGGATACGGATTCTCTCATCCTTCTTTGGTACTATATTCCTGGGCTCATTGCCTTTGATTATACTGCTATATTGTATAGGAACCCCGTCTGTGACGGATGGGCTGTGAGGTACTGCATACATAACTGACAGAAGGGTATCTTATATCCCCAGAACTTTTATAGTATGAATTTATAGTCTAGGCAATATAGATACTTCATATGTGACTAGGTCACAGTCCTGGCACTTTACTTTCTTGATACAGAAATCCATTCATCCAAAAAAGAAGCAAGCACAGTTGCCTTGTCTGACTGATCAAAACTAACCTTCCCACCCTGCAAACATTCATCATGTTTCATATATGGGTAATAATTATGTGAGTCGTTTCAGATAAAATACATATATTCCTCCACTCCAGTTACTTTTAACATTTAACATTGTACTGCCTAAAAACAAGAGAAGCACATGCATGAGAAGTACACAAGCAGTCAGACTCTATTTTTGATCCACAGACTATAAAGTAGTTATTTTCTGCTTAGTCTCTTATGAAAAAAAAAAAAGCTGAACAATCATTTTCCTTGCAGATTGTTCTGAAGAAGGTAGAACAAATTCAGTGTGTCGCCCAACGAAAAAAATTTCCCAGAAAAGCCACTGTTCCATTCTCCCACTATCAGAGACTTCTGCTGCAGTAGCAAAGTGCTTTCTCTAAAGCAGAGAAGAACCTTGGATGACTGAAGGTCAAGTCTTTCAAAACTGTGATAAATCCTACATTGTTCAGAAGAGAACACATATCCAGCGTGGCCTTGGGATCACTTTCAATTATGTACGTGCTGAGGAACTGCATTGCTCTGTGGATGTTCTGTAATTGGTTGCAACCCTCCAGAATTTCACCTGTTATTCTGAGTGACCCTGTGCTTTCTGGCACATAAAACTCCAAGTTCCGACCTCAACCCATATTGCCCCTGGACTGCAACTTGAGCCCAATGCCATTGGGATGCTCTGAAGCAATAACAGAGGGAGTAGGGTAGTGATGGAACAACACAAAGCACAGGTCTTTAAATCAGCAGAGATAAGGCTCAGATATTTTCTTCCTTTTAACCACAATGTCCCATATTTTGCCATGATTTAATTTAAGATAGTCATTCTTTACTACGTAACTTAACTGCTTCATATCACGGATATCTCACCCTGGATATTACATGCTTTCAGAGAAAAGGAATGTGAAGAAGTGTGCTACACATGAGACACTGGTGAAAACCCTACTAAGCAAATCCTATTAGGTGAAATTCATCTGATGTGGACACTTGTATTTTGCAGAAGAGGAAGTCAACTTATTCAAATACACTACTCTATGACAGATAATCCTCACCTGAACGGGTCCAAATGTTTTTAGAGTGTGACAGAAAGACTTCTACACATTACTAGGATCACAAGAATTCTAATCTTCTTTACTTTTTAATTATATTGCTTGTGGGGATATTTCTTGACATGAAGAAAACAAATATATCTCAGATAATTTTTTCTTACATTTAACCACTTTGGAAAGAATCCTAAAGCTGTAGTGTTCCACTCTGGGTGAATACCTTGCAAAACAAAAGCCTTCTTTTGCTAAAACCAGTTAATTACAGAGAAAACATTCTAAACTTCTTTGAAGTTTCATATTTGGCTGGGTCTATCTCTGTTTTGTCTAGAAAGATTTATTCAGTTCTCCATACCTGACAAGTAATAGGAGTTAAAAAGGTAAGGGCCAAGACCTGAGGCAAGTAAAAAGTTCAACCGTTGATAAAAAAGAGAAGGAGGTAAAATATTGATATTGGATATATAACCCATCTGCACCACTTTCCTGATCGCATTCATTTTTTATATTAGGGACTTTATATCCTTCACTACCTATGTGCACCAATCTTGAGTATTTTCTCTGCTTAAATATACAAGAAACTTCCAGCTATGGAAATGGAGCTTTCACTGGCAAAGACTTGTTTTGCTGGCTTAAACCACTGGAGCAAATGGAGTAACCTGTTCAAAGAAAGCAGTATTTTGGTACTACTAGGTTTTCCATAAGGATTTTTGCTGGTGTATTTAGTTTATAAAGGGAAGGATACTTCAGCATTTCTAACCATAAAAGCTATGGCAGAAAAGAAAGAAAACACAAGTCAAACCTAAAATAGGTAGAAAATAAAAGAATGTAAGGTCACTTTGTACCTTTGGTTTGAAATGTAAGAATTACAGTGCTGATTCCTGCTTGAAGAAATCACTTAAAGTACCGGGTCATGATCTTAGCTGTGGCTGACTCCCCCCAACCAGAGCTACTTCTGGCTTTTTTTTTTATAGACTATGAACACATCAAGAGACAACATAAGCGCCCACATTCAATCTTACCGCCTGTATTTTGGACAGGATTTTCAGGTTTACAATGAATATGTGCCTTTCTGCTTCCTATAGCCAGTGGGCATTCCAGATATGGTGACTGTACAGAAACAGATAAAACCCGACTGAAGGCCCTTCTGGCAAAATTAAGAAACATCGAGTGTGTCATTTGTTTTCTACTGGCATCTCTTAGAGTTACAGGGAAGGTTACATAATAAGCTAACCAATGTTTGCAATAACCTTGTACCAGGAAGCAAACATCAACAACACATAACAGCAGTGATGAAATCTTCATCACGGGAGCACAGACCTGAGGCCGTAAAGCACCGTTCCGTCCGGGTGAAGGCGAATCATTCGATTCTTCACAGTAACGCCGTGCACAAATGATTTCTTGTCATTTAAGAAGTAAGTGTCAGGCACCCAAAGCTGATCTGCCACTCGGTTATCAAGCGTGAGGTTGAGAGGTATGCCAGCATAAGCCAGCCTCTTATCTCTCCAGTACTGTTGAAAATACATAGTCAAAGTGTAATCCTGGCGAGGAAAAAGAAAAAGAGAAGTACAACAGTCAACCATACTTTGTGTAACTAGGAGAATAATTTCCCTGTTGATAGCTTATTCTGCTGTTGATTAAATTTAAATTTAATATTTAAAATGTTTATTAAAAATTAAATATTTGTATCACTTAATAAATAGTTCACATCATTCAAGTATCACTCTAGACTAAGGGAACATTTCAACTCTTATGAAATTCAGCAGGTATTGGTATCTTTTCTCCTGCTCCTGCTTTTCATTCATGTAGTTCCTCTGACAACTGCCCAAAATAATCGTATTTGTGGAGTGATAAATGACATAATGGGTAAATATTGCCATCTTCCCCATTTTTAAAAATTATAGATAAATGGAAAAACATTTGAAGTATTTTGCAGCAGTATGCAAATTTCTGTCTGAAAAATAAGCTGAAAATATGTCGATTATACAGGTACCTTTGTGTGACTGCATTCTGCAGTAACACAAATATTTTCTCATCAACAGGCTACACAGGTACTTTGAATAACAGTAAATTGTATTAAAAGTCCCACTAATGTCAATGTTTGGTTTTCATAATTTTGTCAGTTTTAAGGTTTATAGTGTCTATTACGAGCTGTGATCACTAATATAAAAGCCTAAACATGGATACAGAAGCTTAAAACATCCATTTTAAAATTCTTTATTTCATGGCAGGATTTGCTAACCTGACTTCTTCATGTCGTAATAATGCTATATTGAAAGTCTTAGATGGCAGGCCTCATTCAGTAGCTTTATGGTATTAGAAACCATTTAAAAAATGCCTGTGAACATTTCAAAGTTATGTACCAGCAAAACTGAAAAAAATAATTCTGATTAAAAAGATGAGACCATAAGTACAGGCCATTAAAACTCTGATTTTCAAATTACAGAAGTGCTCTAAACAATAAAACTCTTCATGAGATTCTTCACAAAATACTGAGAAATTTATGTGATCTCCAAACACATTTAAATATTTAGCAGCAGGTGTGCAAGCCACAGGATACCTGCATTTGCATCTGGTTCTACAAGCTGGTGATGCAAAACCCCTCAGGCTTGCCACTTGTTTGGGAAAAGGATGCTCAAGTTTTCTAAGCACGGCTGCTGGGAATGGTCCATTCTTGTGACGGGTTTCATGTGGAGACAATCCAATTTCAGGCACTGCTCCTGCCCTGTTTCCCTCAAGCACTATGGTCTTTCCTTGAAATCATATGAAACTGTCACACTGCCTTTCACACTCAGAGTTTTTATATTTTTGATTCAGTGATTCATTCTCTTTAATGAGGGTGCTGCTATGGTTTAAAGAAATCAAATTTAATTGCTTAGAAAAATAAATCATTATAGATATCAAGGAAAAGTTGTTCCCATTTTAAGAAATTAATAGGAGACCTTTGAAAACAAAAGGGCCCAGTGGTGGGAGAAAGGAGACCACGTGGAACTGCCTGGAAGGAATCTCATTCCTCATACCTCAAATCTGACATGACTGCTCAAGAGAATGAGCTCTAATCTTTTGTCAGCAGCTTTCTTCAGTGGGACTAATGGTCTCAGCTCAGCAGTAGATGAGGTGCACGAGACACTGGGTGCACCTGCCTCACTCCCATTACCATGTCACGAAGGCCACTTCTCTCCTCACGTTCTCTGCAATCAGTTTTCTAACACTGATGCATTAGAACAAATATTCTCTACCAACTCTGTTTCCCTCTGTTTAATTAAAGCTTGTTTCTACTAACATTCAAAACATGCTGGCTTCTATAGTGGTTTGCACAGCAATGTCAAGAAATTTGGGATTATGAAAGTTGTGAACAGTACACCAAAAGCTCACTATGTGTAAATGCACAGTATGTACACAAAATAGCGATAAAAAATTAAATAAAGGGGTGGCACTGCATAGCAGTGAAAGAAGTGAGCTGGCCAGCACCAAAATACAAGAGAAGCCGTACATCTGAAAAAAAAAAAGTTTTAGCCTAACTTTCTTTTTCCTTTGGTTTGAAATAAAATATATGTTAAAATCTAATGAATGGAGTAATCAATTACCTACATAAAACATACATAACAATACAATAACTAATAATCTGGCATTTTATTTTAAAATAATATTTACTATGTCAGGGAACAACTTTACAAATACATGCAGAAACACAACAACCATCAAATATCCAAAACTGACTGTGTCTTGAATGAAAAAAAGGACTTCCAAAACATATTCTCTAAGGTACAAATTTCACTAGTTCTTTCTCTATTAACCCTGCTTTCTTCTTGTATCAGCTTAATTTTAAATTTAAAAAAACTCTCAACACTCTATGTCTATTATTGTATATGATTATATTTGCATTTGGTACATTTGGGCTCTGCCAGCGCCACCTGCTCTGAAGATGATGACAGAAATAATTAATACGAACCATGCTTGGCCGCCATCACACCTTTTTCAACTCCCTCAAAAAAAAAGAGCAGCAAGCTTGTATAAGAACTGCATAGAAACTGCCTGGCTGTGCAAGGAACAATAAATGACCAGGAAAGGCCAGTTCCCTAGGGTGGCTCCACCCAAGTAACTCACTCCCTGCAGAAACTACACTTTTTAAAACCCATATGGATATCACTTCTCATTTTTTGATTAACTAATTTTCAAGACTCTGTATGTATAAAGGAAGTTCTTTCCCTAGTCTAGATCCCAGAGGAAAATGCAAAAATGGTTCGAGTGTAGATGGAAAACATGAACTAGATATTTCAGGTAAATGAGAAAATGAACTTTTACCACTCAGTAAGTAGTCCATGAAGTTTATTAAGGGGCACCTCCCTCCAGGGAGCTTATGATGACTAGTTCTGATACAGAGGTCAAGAGGGTAGATGTCTAAAGCCTGAAGAGATCCATCCCACTACAGTGACTGCACTGGGTGCTATTCCATGTCAAAGATGACACAGAGCTGCCAGTTTTAGGAAATTCTAACTGCAAAGAGCAGTGTACAATTTTCCCAAGCAGCAAAGACCTCTATAAAACCTATTTCATTCCCTCAAACAATACAATGCAACATTCAACATTTACCTGTCCAGATCCTCACAGTAATAAGATGCTTCAGGTCAAGCATGGTAACAAAATCACTCAAAGCTCTGACTGGCAACAAACACAGTGCTTCTCAAGAACAGGTGAAATATCCTCAAAATGGGAAAGGCTTGACTGCACAGGCAACATGATCTTTTTTTTGTGCATTTGAAGACTCCGAAACTTCCTTTCCTCTGAAAGGAAAGGACAGTGCTGGGCATCCTTGAATTTTTAGCATGGCAACAATGCCACTAATGCAAGGAAAGGAACACAAAATGGTGTGATGGCTGTTCTTTCAATACAGCTCTCCCTGGTCAAGGGGAGTGGAAAACAGAATTAAAAAAACTCAAATAGTAGATAATACTTTGGATATTATCAACATAAGACATTTAGATACAACGATAAAGAGGCTGATACCACAATTTAAATAATGTATAATACATCTGTGTTCTTTGTGTGTACTACTCATGCTTTTAATACATCTTAAGCAAGAATTATAGACTAACAAATATTGTACATGCTAACCACGTACAAAGAAATTTTTTAAGCATTTTCTACATTATATTTGTCTCTCTTGGACTGAGCATACCATGCAGGAAACACAACTAACCCACTCCTAAAAAGCCACTTCAGACAGATAATGTACAGTACCTAATGCACTGACTAGAAGACCAATGAATGAAAAATACGAATATGCTGTGATAGTAAAGGAAACAATTACTTGTTTTCCATTACAGGACTTGTTATCTCTAGTTCTTCTCTCCTGCACTCAGTAACAGTGAAAGAAAAGTTCTAAAATATAGTTTGCTCATCAAAATAAAATTAACATAATTATAGCAGCAATAACACTCTAAATCTGACTATCACTGTTTGCTATCTTACTATATTATGTATCAGGGATGTTACAAGTTTCTATTAGCTGTAAAAATGTTCCTTCAAAATGCCTGCTAGATAAACACTGCAATTAATAATTAAGATGGAATACAGTTAATATGGCAACTAAGCAAAAGAAATTATTCATGCAAAATGAAAGAATATATTGGAAATTACTGGAAATATTGGAAAAAATCATTAAGAACTATTTCACTGCTTGGGAAGATAGCCTTATGTCTACCTGAATTGCAGTTTCCTGATTTAAATTTGCATTTGGATATAAATTCACATCCTTGCTTTCTTCACCAAAAGACAAATGTGATTATTACTATCAGTTTTTGGATTGTTTAATTTTGATGAGTTAATAAAGTAAGTAGTCATTCAGTGAAAAAAAGATTTATTGAAAATCCATGCCTTAGTCTCTTTAATAACTTCAAAATCTCTTCCCTCACATTCTACACCATTTCAAAAAATTATGGCTCCTGTAGTATAAAGAGCTATTTCTGCAGTGCTGATGATGGAATTATATTCTTCCCAATAAGCCCAAAGTGAGTTGCAAAGCTGTCCTGGTTTAGGGCAAATTTGGGAGGAACCCTCTGAATGGTGTTCCTCTGGAAAGCAAGTCCAAACAGCCCCTCCCCCAGCCGGTCCAGGAAAAGAACTCCTTCAGAGAAGAGTGGGAAAAACTATTTATTTAACAAACAAAATGCCCACAAGTATAAAGAATGAATAATAATAATAACAATAATATGAAACAATAAAACCTCTCGCTGCTCTGAAGAGAGATGGCAAAACTGAGAGTCCGTGCCAGGAGTCTGTTTATCAGTCCCAGTCCCTTCAGTGCTGGAAAATACCGAGTCCCGGCCCGGTGGGCCACAGGTGCAAGATCCTGGTGCTCCCCTGGGTTTTTTCAGTCCAGAGCAGATTTAAACAGTCCCAAGAAAAAAAAAAAAAAAAAAAAAAAAAAAGAAAAAAACAGTCCAGGAAAGCTTCTTTGCCTCAGCTAGCTAGACTAACAAAAAGAGGAAAAAAAAAACCTCTCTCTCTGGCTGCTGTCCGTGCATCCGACGAAACAAACCACACAGTCCCAAGGACGAGAGAGAAGATCCTGAGGAGTGAGCCCTGTTTTTCAAAACAAACTGCACGCTTCTTCTTTCCCTGCTCACTCTCAGAACCAGTCTTAGAAGTACAGAACACAGAACAGACGATTTGGGGATACAGGTATCATAGTCACCCTAGGACAAAAGCCAAACTCATGAAACCTATGCTTTGACAACATATCTTTAAATCTGTCACCCTTCCATATGCAGAAGAGACCTGACAAATAGATTAATGCACACATTAATTCACATAACTAAATATGAGTTTAATAAAGATGTATTCATAAAGGCTAACCATAAGAAATCAGAATTTACCAGAAATGCTATTCAGTTGCATGATGATCACATAAACATTTTTCTCAGCATTCAAAATTTTCTAATAGCTTCAGCAACTTTCATATTAAAGAAAAATTTTATTAAAGAAAGAATTTAGAATCATAGAATCATTAATGCTGGAAAAGACCTCTAAGATCACTGAGTGAAACCACTAACCACCATGTTTAGCACCAAATTTTATCCCCACATGCCACATTTACAGGTCTTTTAAACACTTCCAGGAATGGTGATTCCATCACTTCCCTGGACAGCCTAATGCCTAAAACCTATATTTTAACATTATATTTTACTTGTTGACATTTTGGGTTGTCCAATGTCTAAACAATACAGTTGCTTACTTAATTGCCAGAAAATGGAGAAAGCCACCCAAGCCTATTGTTCAGCAAATCTTTTACAGGAAAACTGCCAGATCAGAATGTCTCTGGCAAGAGATGTAGCTCCTGGGCAGCCGGAGTGAAGGAGACCTGAGCATGCACACAGACGCACACACATCCACTCTAGTCCACCAAAACACCTTCTCCTAACACTTCTTGGCCTACCTGCTGTTACAGTAAAGGTTCATCTCACCTACAGGACTCTGTCTCAGGCTTTTCTCTGACACTGTGCAAAACCTCTGCAATACTGACAGGTTGAAAACAGCACATATTTTCCCAAGCATGTGGCTACGATACTCTTCCATTAAGAAAATGCTAAAGCAGCTCAATCACACTGATATCAGTGTGACCCTTCATAAATCCATGTTGTCTTGGTATCTTTTGTACAAAATTACCATTACTGTTTTCCTCCTCACTGAAACACGAAAGGATGGTGTTATAAACAAGGAGTTATTTTAGCCTCCAAGAACCCACTTAATTCTACAAAACAATTTTCCAAATAAATATGTGATTGCATGGGTCTTTCCTGTCCCTCATGTCCTTTGGCACAAGAGCTCCAACCTCCACTGATACCCCAGTGCCTTCTCCAAAGAGCCTGCTCCTCATCAAGCATCCTTGGGTGCTCCGAGGAGGGTTGCCATACCAACCAGCACTTGGCTTTCTGCAGGCAAAGAGAGCACAGTTGACATAGCAACCAACATAAGCAGCTTCTCCACTGCTTTTCGGGCACAGGTGGTGGTCACTGCAGTGGAATTGAAGCTTCTCAGCAGGAATGAAGGGAGCAACCAGGCACCCTCAGGGGTACTGCCCACAGCACCTTCCTGCCACAGCCAGTGGAGCTCACTCTTCAAAATCCAGGTATTGGCCCTTCTCTCTCTCTTCCTCTGCCCACCCCAAGCTGATGGGAATGCTTTCCTGCTCTTAGGGGGTTCTCATCCCAATAGGGGATGAGACACCCGCTGACAAGAAAGCAATTGCTTGGGGTGAGCTTGGAAGGCAGATATAGAGGAAGAACAAGTTCCTGCAAATATTTATGTTCAGGGACATAAGACAATAGGAAGACAGCCTGGGCTATTTAATACCTGACAGATAAGGGTTGGGGGAGAATACTTAACATAACTTTTCTGATTCTGAGTATCACAGGTATTACAATAACTCAGGCTTCTCAGTAATCAGGAATTTCTATTCCCAAAGGACTGATCAAAGGAAAACTAACACACACCTTTACATATCATGGGTATAATACTCTCTGACCCAGAGCAAAAAGCTAGGAAAAAAAAAAAAAAAGGTCTTAGACTACACCCCTGAAGAGCTGTCCAAAGAACTTATGATAAATTACCATCAAAATCCACTTGCTGATGGATGGATAGAACAAAAAATTCAGTATCTGATAGGTCCTTCCTAAGAAAGAGGAATAGAAATGTCAAATGGATAGATGCTATTCTTGAAAACTCTAAAAGAGATCAAGTCAGAACAAATACCATCAAATACCCTTAAAAAATACAAAAGAAAAATAATGCTAGGCTTAAGTGATTCACTGAACTTGTTTCAAGAAGCATATTTTAGAGCCAACAAGGCCTCAAGAAAACAGGTACATTTAATTGCACTAATTGAAATCCTGCTGACAACATACAGGGAAGAAAAAAAATCAACTTCTATCAGCTGTCAGCTGGTTCCCACAATTGAGGCAGCTGACCTTAGAGAGATGGGAACTGACAACTAATGGATTGTGCCTCCTACACAGTAACAGGATGTGCCACCAGTGAGTTGGAGAAATGAGCTACTGCCCTATAATCTTAAAGCTGTAGGTTTACTTTTTTTCAGTTTGGAGATATGAAGAGGTTAAAAATTTGGCATATACCAGGCACCCATTTTAGAAAATGAAGGATTTCTCAGACTTCTACTTTTTTCTTTCCATGAATACATGATCTTATATCTTTCCTTCGCATTTCTTGAATTATCAATAAAAATCTGGAATGGAAAAAAACACCTCTGAGAAAGCCCTATTAAGTTGATATTATTTGTCATATTTATTCAGGCCTTCCAACTTCTTAAAACTACTGAATGCATGAACTCTTTTAGTGTCTGCAAGGTGTCCCAGCACAGATTCTGAAGTTGGGTATACACAGATGTGTTTTAAATATTGTGACCATAAATACATAGCTCCATGGCCCTCTTATTTGCTGTCACTAAACTTGAACATACAAAAAAATTTTCAATGAACAGTATTTCACACTGAAAACTCTACAGTTTTTTTGTCACCACAGAATTGTAAAAAGACGTTTTTAAAGGCACTATAGAACTTGTAGACATTTTTTTACTCACTCCGGAGTCCACAAAAAAATCAGAACCGTATTTAGGAACAGAGAGCTGAGAGATACATCCACTTGAATGAAAATGAACATACCTATCTGTTCACATCCACACTTTTTGGTTAAAAAACAAAGGAGCATTTGCTCCACTGTGGGAAGAATTTCTTTAATTTTCTTATCTCCCAACCGATCCATTTGCTGGCTGGGAGCCACCCAATCTCACTAGCACTGGAGCAGCAAGGCTGACACCCAAAGTTCTACATGCTGTCTGTGATTATCTGAAACAGCAGATATTCTTACAGGAAAACCCATTCAAGACAGACACAGTGAACAAAATGCCCTTTGAGAAAGAGAGCAAGAACACATTAGCCATCAAATGCTTTAGCTATGCTAAACTTGAAACATAATCTGTGCATTTTCAGTACCAGGCCTGGAGGGCATCCCCACACCCTGCCAGAGCTGAGGGCCCAGGACTCCAGGTCAGCCCCCTGGCTCCATCAGCTCCTACCCCAGTGATCCCACAGCAGGGCCAGTCTCCAGCTTCCACAGCCCTGGGCCCAACCAAGCTCAGCCCACCCGTGGGCCCAGGACCCGTCCGAACCCCAGGGAGGTGCCCACACCCAGGGCTGGGGCTGTGCTGGTGCCCCCAGCTGCCCTGCTCTGGGCTGGGGGTGGGACAGGCCCTGGCTGCCCGCTGCTCCTCTGCCTTTCATGAAGACCCCCTGCCACTACAGACACCTTGGCCACTGTGGCTCTTTATATGTAAGAGGGCAGTTCATTTCTACCAGGCTGTTATCCGTTCATTTCAGAGTAAGGGAGTGAACTGGAAGAGTTTCATCCACGGTGGCTGAGGATTGCAAAGGTGATGCCTGAACTGCTGCCTCCTCCCCTCCCTAGAGATGTGTCACTCACACTGCCAGCTTCTCTCACATCTTCTTTTCACTCCATCAGTAATGCTAAGTTCAACTCTACATCTTGCAGTAACAAAATTAGGATGCATGCCAAGTCAAAAGGAAAACATTCATTTACTAACAATTCATTACTGCAGGTAGGATAAACTCACCCCGTGACACGGCAACGCTCACAAAACTAAGCAAAGCACAAAATAAAGAAATGGACAAAACCCCCCAAACGCTGCACCCAAGAGGAAATATTGCAAGTATACATGATATTTAACATCCACACAAACTTCTTGCTGTACAGAGATCCGTGGAAGAAGGAGAAGAGACCGTGTCCTTCTGACAGTGTCCTTTAAAGATCAGGCTGTGAGTGATTTTATAGAGAAATATCCTGCTGAAGCAGAGTCTCCCCTCTTGCATGGGACCTGAACACCCTGCAAAGATCTTCTAATAGCTTTTGGAAGGGAATCAAAATGTGCAATTGCAAAAAAAAAAAAAGGAGAGTTTCAAACTACAATGCTGCCTAACTCCTTAAGCCACAAACAGTATGGTCTATAAAGGCAGGCATGTTCAGGGGTCTGTGTCTACAAAGAATAATTAGAGCAAAACTGATACTGTAGTGGATTTCCCCTTTGTGTGAAACTCATAAAAGTTCAACAAGGCCAAGTGCAAGGTCCTATACCTGCATCAGGGCAAACTCAAGCACAATACAGGCTGGATGGAGAATGGATTGAGAGCAGCCCCAAGGAGGACTGGGGAATGCTAGTGGCTGGGAAGTGGGACATGAACCAGAAATGTGCACTCACAGCAAAATTCCTCACATACATCTGTGTAAGATGGACACACTGACTTCAAAGACACACCTCAAAGTAAGAAGCACAGGCAGAGACAAGTTATTTAAAGAAACTGAGCTGTCTTTTGTCACTATTGCATTAGGAACGGTGCTAATAATGACACGAGACTCTCTTCGCTCTCAGAAGGCAAAAAGAGAGATCTTTATTTTTGACCACCCTTTTTATAGATAGTTCTGAAGAATGAGACAGGATTGACTAGTCAGAAACAACACCCCTCCACCATTTTTTACAAGTAAACAAGTTAAAAAACACCACCTGATAACGGTTTTTCAACTCCCAAGGATTGTTCTGATTCCTCCTTACAATTTGTCAGGCCAGTGTGATAAAGTTATGTGACTTCATTTCACACAGACGCTGCTGCTGCTGCCCGATCTCTTGCATCCAGCATCCACAGTCTTTCCCACAGGTACAGCCTACAACCACTGCTCAATTACTTACCTAATTCATCTACTATTGCCAAATATCTCAGAAGCAGGAAGTGCTTTTATGAAGCAAGAAATAATTTTCCCCACATGGTGTTTGGGTGGACAAAATGTGTCTGTGTAAATCAGCATGAGCAAAGTACATATTGCTCTCACACAGAGATTAGTATTCTGCAGAGTTGCTCAGTTAGGATGATCAGGTGACCTCCCAAATACGAAAATTGTATCCTTGACCATCTATCTACCTCTCCTCTTGCTCCAGCAGTGTCTTTCATGCTGGCTTCAGACAATGGCGTAGAAATAGATGGTTTAGACTCATCAGGAACTGGACAAACTTTGTACAAAGTCTTCACAGCAAAAATGGGATTCAGATAAAGCTGCTGTAAGTAAAAACCAGGAAGATCACTGAAGGAAACTGAATTAAAGACTAGAGGAAACCTAAACAGGTGCAAAAGAAAATCTGGCTTGGGGATATATCATAGAGGGGTGAAATTATAAAAAAGCTTTATATCCATGAGAAGAAACACAGGGCAGAAGTTCATAAAACTCATGTAGGACACGAGTTTAAGCTCATTCTGTGCCCAAAAATGCCATTTAAAGATAGCATAGAAAAATTAGCAACCAGATCCAATACATACATCCTACTATTGAAATGCTACAACTTCTAAATTAGATAAAGGAATGAGGACACTTAGTTTTAAGACAGAATATTGACCTAGCAGGAGCATCAGAGACTTGATGGAAGGAAAGGCAGGCAGTGGAAACTACAAACTACACAGGAAAGAAAAAAAAGGTTGCAGTGTATGTTAAAGAATGCTTTGCATCAGATAATTGTTCTGAATGTTGCACATTATGGATTAAGACACCAGGACTACAGAAATATTAGAAAAAGCTGTCGCTCCCTAATCAGGGTGACAGTGGTGTTAGTGAAGTACCAAGAGAAGTTTAAAAGACAACAAGAAAACTAATTAGTAATCAGAAACTTCTATCATCCCCACACAGACTGGGTAAATGTCAGGTTGGGGCATGATGCAGAGACTAAACAACACCACAAATGACTGATTCATGGAGGAGCTCTTACCAAAAGCTGAAACAAGTCAAGATACCCCTAACTGGGTTCTGTGAATTGTGCAAGTTGTGGGGCAAAATGCTGTGACAGAAACACTGCTCAACAACCCTGATGGAATTGGGTAATTCTCTTCTAAAGCTGAGAAAACACTAAACTAACATAAAAATAGTATTTGATTCCAAAAAGTAAAAAATCAGGCTGCTTGCTTCAAAGTTGGAGAAAAGATTGTTTATAGTCGTCATAACATGAACTTTTAAATATTGGAAACAATTGTTGAGTAAAAAACAAACAAACCCCAGAATGTTTATCTTATTGTAACTAAAAAGATGTACTTCAAAAATAAGAAGTCACATCCAAAGGAGAAGTAAATAGCTAAGAAGATGTACAAGAAAAGCAAAATAATAATAAAAAAAAGACAGAACTGCCTAAGCGTTAATTTTTTTAAGGCATAAACACTTACTGTAAATCATCAAATGATATTAAAAGAAAGCCTTGTAAAGCAAGAATGTTTTACATTGACATTGTTAATGACCAAGTATAAGACAAGAAACAGACACCAGCAGTTTTTGCAACAGTGGGAGGTCACCTGCCCTGAATGAGGATTTGTGCAGGCTGCCATCATCCTCATAAACATGACAGACAGGAGATGAATGCGGAGGTACCTACATTTGCTACAACATTTCTTTCAGTAGTAAAAATGAGAGGTGTGAGTGTGAGGAGGTGCAGAAGGACAGCAGCATTCTGTATGCCTGAGTGATAAAACGGAAAAAAAAAATCAATGCTGATGCAAAGTAATGCACATGGGGAACAAACAAGAAACAGTCCTAACTATGGACTAATTTGTAGGTTCTGAGGTAACTATGGCCAATCCAGAAAAAAACTTTGTGGTATTAACCAGCATTTTTTATGAATAAATCAGCTCAGTATTCTGTAAAGCCAAAATAAGCAAACAGTACAACTATTTGGAAAAGAGACAGAAAGGGCAGTGAATGGAACTCTGAGCAACTTTGTCTAGTAAGTGGCATCCCTGCACATGGAGGCAGGGTTGGAACCAGATGATCTTTACAGTCCCTTCCAACCCAGATCATTCAATGGTTCCTGAAAGTGTGGAAGAAAAAAGGAAAACTCACTGCACTGTATCATTTTAGTTGACTTACACATTGAATACTGAGTATAGTTCAGACCCCTGCCCCCACCAGGGCAGAGCATAACAAGGTACAGGAAACTGCAGCAAGGAGAATGAAAGGCACAAAACTCTATATAAAACTAGACTAAACGTGCAAGGACTTCTCTGCCTACAAAAGAAGCAACTAAGAGATAAATTGAAGATATCTGTAATAATGTTGTGGAGGAGGCCAACTGCTATTTACTCCTTCTCATTTGTAAGAAACAGAGACCAGCAAATTTAAATTACCAGATGTTGGGCTCAGAACAAATGAAAGGATACTCTATTTTCACACACATATATATGTATATGCATATGCATGTTTAAGCCAGGTGATTCTTACCCACTACTTGACCAAAAATAAGCAGATGTCCCAGGAAGCCCCTAAGCAGTTTCACAGTTTGATGTTGGAAGAATATCAGAGAAACAATATAACTCAGTCTCAACCTACTTTATACTATGCTAGAGCATTCATCAATGCCCACAGTAGGAAACTGGATACCAAGAAAGGCAGATTTCAAGTCTAACTTCATAAAGCAATTCTTGTGTCTTATCTGCTTGGAGCATGAAGTCATTTAGGACTCTGCAGTGTTGTTCAGGAGCTGATGTGACTGTCCTGTGGTGTTAATAAGCATTGCTGTCAGGGCTGACAACTTATCTTTCCCAGTGGAAAGGAAATAGAACTTGTAACCTGAAACACTTACACAATTAATTTTTCATTCAACTGCATATGAAGATGTTTTTGAACATAAGATTTTTACAAATAGCATAAATATGTCAATGTAGAATATTTTACTGCCTGTCAAAGTTCAGAAATTATTTTAGATGATTTTAAATGATTTTGAGTGATACTCATGTTCACTTTAATTTGTCTAGCATCTGCCCCTGACAAATGTAAGCAGATGTGTCTAATTATTACCTTTTGATACTTGTATATGCATAGCATGAGTATGATCATGAAGAAAACAGACTTTTGTGAAGAGGAGGCAAAACGCCTTTGAAGGCAATGACATGGCAGTGAATCAGATAGCTAAAATATCTATTTTATAGTTGTGAAGTTGGCAAATAAACACAAGAAATACATTATTCCAAGTGAAAACATTGTTTGAAGATGAGAGATACATATGTAAATTTAAATTAGGTTGGAGCTCAACATTAGAACTGTTTTCTTTTCAATTTAAGCTTACAGAATCATAGAATATCCTGAGTCAGAAGGGAAACAGAATCACCAAAGTGGAACTCCAGATGAGTTGATTGATAGGGGTAATATCCTTGACCTTATTTTTCAACTGTAACACCATGTCTTGGGTTATGTAACCAAAAAATGGTTATTCTATTCCATCTGTTGAAACTGGTTGGGGAGGTGTTTTCCTTATCTCTTGCAACTCCGTGGGGGAGGGGGCTGGTGCCTTCTGATAATGAGCCAGCTGTTAAAACTGGCTGGGGCATTGTTCCTTATCTCTTTCCACACTCCAGAGGGATATCTTCTGTTAATGGGCCATTAAGGCTTACCAATGACATGACACATTACATCATCCCACTGTGAGAAGCTCCACCCAGTGGGGGGAGCCAAACCGTCCCTACCTCATTAAAAACTGAGACATATGGACACTTGACTCTGGTTTTCCACTGAATTCCTGAAGGAAGACTGGACCCATCTCACCATTACTGGACCCTTTTACTACAGGACCATCTCTACTCCAACAGAACCACATCTGCCACTCCAGGAAGGCTTACTTTGGACTGCTTCCAACACCCTGACCAACAGGGTGTCAGGTTGTATTTCTGACTCCGTCAGGGTTTCTAGGATTTTTTTCATTTGTTTGTTTTGTTTGCTTGGTTTTTGTACTACTACATTTGTATTCTTAATGTTTTTAGTAAAGAACTGTTATTCCTATTCCCAAATCTTTGCCTGAAAAGCCTTTAATTGCAAAATTATAATAATTGGGAATGGGGGGGATTTACATTCTCCATTCCAAGGCAAACTCCAGCTTTCCCTGGCAGATACCTGTCTTCCCAAACCAAGACACACTGTTCACATTTTATTTGAGTGGGTTTTGCCTATTGAAAGATTTTAAATTGGTTAAAACACCAATTCAAATGGTGCATTTAAAACACCAGTTAAAATGGTGCTTTTTAACACAACACAAAAATTACAGGCAGAAGTTTAACCATAACCTCCCTGTAGAACCACTAACCCCACAACTGCTTGTGCAGCTTCTCCACCTCCCTCACACACATCTATAGTCTTGGATTTCAGGCCACTTGTCAACAGTGCAGCTCATGGACTTGCTGCTGTGTCCAGGGATAAACTGCCTCCACCCAGCTGGCTGCTGCCTTGCAACCCTGCTGTCAGGCAGTGCTGCTCACTGCTGTGCAAGGGTGTAGATGCCAGCTTTACATCCGTGCTTCTGGCAGACCACTGTCTGCCCCAGTCCCTGGTGAGGCTGCTGCTCTCATGGCAGCATGCTAGAGTGTCTCCGGAACCTTTGGGGTTATAAAATGTATGTCAGAAAGAGTGCGATGGGTTTCTAGGGCGATACAATCAGGAAAACCTGAAAACTGACAACTGTTGCGAGACCAATGTAATCTCAAATCAAAAGGTTGTGCTAGTCACACCAAATGCAAAGTTGGTTATATCATCTCATACACACAGATCATGCCAGTAAAGGACGAAATATTTTACTTTACAAAAGCTATTAAAATCACAGAAAAATTCTTTTAGCAGTTTAAATTTTAAGGTTGTTTATTTCACTATTATGTCATCTGTTTTTTATCCACAGTATGTAGACAGAATGATTCTGCTTATAACCAAGTATCAAACTTTGTAAATGGTACTGTAATAGATGTGATTATAAATTCGTGCAATTAAAACATAGAAGGAAGTTATAGCAGATGATAGAATGTATATTTTCTATAACTTTGTGAGTATAAAAAGTAACCTTGATTCTTGGACTGGGAGGGGCGTTCACCAAATACTAGGACATGCTTTGTATACAATCTAACATCTCAATTTACACCAGAAAGGAGGGTGACTTGCCAGGATGTAGCTCTTTGAGCTAATCAGATCTTGGGCACCCGGACCATCAACCCACCATCAACGCACCATCAACACATCGACACCCATTCCGAAGGTGGACCCTACATTTGACGACATTATCATTCCAAAGGAGGATTCTTGGAAGGTCCTTTCAGACTCAGCTTAGCACTAGGAAATCTGTTCAGGGTTCATTATCAAGTGAAAAGACTGGGTTTGAATTTGAAAAACACAATACCTCTGCTGCCGAGAGGCACAAAATACAGTATAAGAACTCAGACTCAAACCCCAGCAAATCGTGGAACAGTGCGAGATAGCAACCCTGCTGTCAGTCGGCTGTTTCACCCAACATTCGAATGTTGTTCCCTGTGGCTGTCCCAGATAGATTTAAAATGGAAAAATAAAACTTATTATTTTTCTGTCCGATTGGCTAGTTGATCATTTATAACAGTACAAAACTTGTAAATAGCTCAAATTCTGTTGGATGAGAAAGATGTACCTAAAACCACGTTGCACGCCAATATAGATCACCGGAGAAGCTAAACAATTGTTCCTCCACCTAAGTGTACTATATTCAAATTTGATTCTGTTTCTCTTTATGCAAATACTTTTTCTCCACTATTGGCTACTTTCTGCGACAGCTATAGTGTTTATTTTTTTCTACTTAGGTTTGCAATTATCAGCTACAAGCAGAAAGAGAATTACCAAATTATTAATTGTATAAAACAAGAACATTAAGTAGCCTGTATTTCTAACTCAGAAACTAAATGTAAATCTATGTGTGATATAACCTAGTTTTACATTATCTCTTTCACATTTGCCCAGGTTCACCTCACAAAGAATTCACTCCTCTATGACCAGCTGTTCTACATGGTCCCAAATCCAGCAGCTCACCTTCAGAGTAGAAGCTGCTGGATGCGGAACACATTAAAACATCTGACGCTATTTGGGTGTAATGGCAGAAATGGATGCATTTGAAAAACACGGTTGATTGATTTTACATCTTTTACAACTAACTGTAACAAATGCATTTACACTAAAAAAAGAACCGTCTTTGAACTCAGACTCTATTCCTCAGATAAGTGATTTATTTTATGCTTAGAAAAAGACCTTTGCTCGAGTTATTGATATATGCATTATTACTACAATAGCATGTAGTAATGACATGGTAGACATACTGCAAATGGATTCGTAAAGTGGGCCCCTGATTATATAATGACTAAATACAAATATAAAGAATTTATCTTTCCTACCAGGAGCACAGATTATTCACGCATTTGTACGTTCAGGCATGCAGTCTCTAAATCCTGATTCCATGCTACTGTATATGAGAGGCACATGCAGTCTCTTTTTGTCACACTAACTCATCTTTTCAGTAACATTGCTCTCCTACCTAGGCTTTAAAAAGGTTCTGGGTTATAGTCAATATTTCAAGAAAACTAATTTGTGATCATTCACAAGCCACCTGAAATATATGAAAGGGTTGAAGCTATTGTTTCAAAACCTTTACCTGCGGCTATGAATTCTAGAAGGCTAATTTAATTAGAAATGATTTTTAAAATATCACTAGGCAATATTGCTTTTTTTGGAGAATAAATATTTATTTTACATACTTCAAGTTTACAAAATCAACTGACGTTTCCTTGCAGGAATAGTCTTCAAAAGTCTCCAGAATGCAATGCAGCACTGCACATTCGGGTGTTTCCATGACAAATTATATTGAAAACTGTGGAAAATTAGCCCCTGCCTTAATAAGACTAGAATTTCTTTGACTGTTCTAGTTTGGGGTACACTTCAGTTACTCTACTCAGTTAAGCTCTCCTTTCAGTCAAAGGGAATGAAATGATTTGAAATTGGGGAATACAGAAGAGGAACGTTGTGTGCTCAGGGACTGAAAACAACAAGAACAGCTGATCAGTCTGTAGAAATCATAGATGATGAAGATGGGTATTTTGGGCAGTTACAAGACCACTAGGAGTTACCAATGAAATACATATGTGAAAGATGCTACTGTGATCCTAGCATGCAGCACGTGATGGAAGTCGAGGTGCCATTGCACAATGTACCAGTTAAAATTTCCTCTAAAAGATGCTGAAAAGCTCTGGTCACCTTTCTTCAAAAACTTCAGCTGGGAAAAGTGCAGGGGAAGGGCTAATGAAAGCCCAAGGGAAGAGAGAACCTGTCTTCTGAATAAAACAAGGGCTTGTTTAGCTCAGTGACATGAAAAATGGAGTGTATGGTGACTCCATCCGTGCACTACATGCACTGTTTTCTTTCAAACTGAGTAACAGGAGATGGAGAGATCATGCGCATCCACATCTTAGCAAAACACAGTCAGCATGTAAATACATGCTTTATTTACTTTCATCCTAAGGAAGGAAATACTCCATGCTCAGATGTAATCTAAGACAGTGTACAACTGATTGCCTCAAGAACCACCTAGACATAGGTCTTCATCATTTTGCACTAACCTTTCACAGAAAGTCCTAAAAAACTCCAACTTCTATTAAAAAACCCCAACAAGTCCTTTTTTTTTAAAGGTATTTAGGTGCAGTTAGGATGTAGGCTCCCAAACTACCCATGATCTTGAACTTCTTACTGAAGCTCTATGCAAACAAATTGTTCAAATTTTAATGGGAATTCATCAGAATAATTTAATCAGATTTTTTTTTATTTATTAGGAAAAAACCCATTAATTATATACAGAGGCATCAGTTGCCTAATTAATGTTGATTGGATACATTGGTTGCTGTCATTGATTGCCACTAATAAAAGACTCAAGTTGTTTATTTCAGATGATGGATAGTGTTAAAACCAGAAAATCTGAACCAAACCAGAAGTTATGTGACTTGTCCAAGCACACTTCTACTTATATATAGCAATCCTGTTCAAGTGCATACCTCACACTGCACACACATACATTTGGAAACCAAAACACAGACCTCAAGAGCAGTGAAACCATGTGCACAAAGTCTACTGATAGTGGAGGGATGTTAGCAGCAAGCTGCACCCATGCAGCCTGTGGAGATGCCATCAGGCTGATGGGCTGCCTGACCAAACAGTGACATAAGGCTCAGGAGTATGAGAAAGGGAGACAAGACCCTGCTTTGAGGGTGCAGTCTGAGCAGCCTGATGAGTCAGGAGATAGGAGCTGCAGCCCTTTGTGCTCTTTGTGATTTGAAATGCAGAGTTTCCTAGGAGTGGTCTAATGCCCCAGTACCAGGATCCAAGTGTGGCTGATTTACAGGGAAGAGCTCATGAGAGGCTGATGAAGAAAGAAGGGCTAACATTCTTCTTTGGTACCCCAACACCTTGAAAAATCAGAGTGTAAGTTACAATGCAAGTATAAGCAGTTTCTGCTTTCAGACTGTTTCTACATCATCACGTTAGGATGATGTTCTAAGTATGCTTATTCTGGCATTCAAGGGTTATGCTCACTTTTGACTGAAAGGAAGCATCACACGGAGAAAGTATTGACAAAAACCTGGAACAATGGTGATGGTGTGCAGCTTACACTCAAATACTGTCAGTCTTGCACTTAGATAAGATGAAAGCACATTCAGAGCTTTAATGGAGACCTCTGGAATGTCCATGCCCAGATAAGCATTCTCTAGAACACAGCCACAGCAGAAGAGTTACCCATTTAAAATTATTTCTGTCATGTGATTCAGATTCTGGACTGAGCTTGGAGGACAGACAATTTACAGATAATAGGCCAGATTCAGCTAATGTGATGCTATTAGAACTCTACAGGTTCTGATGGGTTGTACTCCTATGTAAAGGAGATGCTCATTTCTCCCAGTAAACAATAAAATAATGATTCATGTAGAGTGCTATGATGCAAGACTAAATACAACCCCAAATAAAACACATATGCTTTTCTTCTTTCAGGGCAAGCATTGGCTTTTTCTGTGCGTTCTGCCTGCTAGACATTTCTCTCTCCTATAAACCGTGTTTCTGGTCAGGCAAATTCTTCCTTTATTGGTTCTTTGTTTTTTAGTATTCAACCTACATTCACCCATTATACGGTCTATGTCACTGGAGCTTTATCCTTTTTGCCATATTTTTGTTTCTGAGTATATTTAATTTGATCTGTGCTTTTAAATGCATTTCTCCTTCCATGGAAATCATATTTCTTCCTCTAAATGTATTCCCACATACTTGTTTTCTGCCACTACGTGCTTTTTAGATTACCTTTGTTACAGTATTGTCAGACCAAAGCAATAGATTCCTCCTTATTTCTCCACTGTGGATTTAGTCTGAATTCACACAGATGTAACAGTGCAGAAACTGCAATAGAACATTTTAAGGCGTTGGGATCAATCTTTTTCCACAAGCCAGTACTTGTATTTATGTGAATGTGTTCTAATAAATATTTCTCTTCCTTCTGAAAATGCTGTGAATAACAAGCAGTCATGGAATTCTGCAGGAGTGGTCTTAGAAATTTTGCTGGTTGCTGTTTGCTGGCTTTTGCCTTTTTCTGTCCATCAGCTGTGTTTATTCACTGTTAAATGTAACCAGCTTAAATCTCACTAATCTAAACCTCTCTAAAACACATAGGTAGTAAATATAACTCCCTGCCTTGGAAAAAGATACAGATTCTTTGAAGCCACCTAACCATTTTATCAATATGCTCAGGTTTTTACATATTATCTGAGCTACCTGGACTGAGGTTTATCAGGACCATAAATTCAACAGACAGGAGGAAGAAGAAAGACGAAAAGACTCCTGAAGTTCAACCAGAAGCATTCTGCATTTTGTTCTAAAATTTACATGCAGGTAAAAAAGGTAAATGGCTACTGATCCCTCTCTTTCTGGCAGCTTCCACGGGCTGATACTGCTGTGTTTTTTAATGTTGAATTACAGGAGGAAGAGTATTCACTGGTTCATTCAGGTCTCACTACCTGGATATTCATGCATACGGCATTAAGGAAATGGCACTTAGTAGTTTGGAGACTTTCCTCTGAATTATGTAGATTCCAAACCAGTCACTCCAGAGGGCCTCAGGATAACTGTTGAGAATAATTAAAACATTCATTATCAAGGAATGAATCACAGTAGATTGCAACCAAACTAATCCAATGCAGTCACTGCATTTCCTTATTTGTTGCCTTCACAAACAACATATATCACAACTTCCCCAGGATGCTGAAACTTCCTTCAGATAGATTAGTCAAACTATTTCTAAGCAATTTTTAAAAATCCATTCTAAAAATAAGTAATTCTATTCTGAATATAGCACCCTTACTGAACATTTTGTTCTTTTAGTCTTCGTATGTTGCATCTTTACTGATCATTCTTTACTGAACATTTTATTCTTTTACTCTTCATATGCAAGGAAAAAGTTGACACCTTTTACTCAAAACATACTAAAATATTCTGGAGTGTACACACTTTCCCTTCATTGATCACTTTAACTGTGAAGTTGTTACCAGAAAGTTTTAATCAGAAATTCTTCAGCAATCTTGGTCCAGCAAGTTCTAAACTACAAAGTAACTTCCAACAGTCTTTGCTGTTTTCTGTCTCAGAAGAAAACTGGAACAATCATAAAACCATAAAAATTTAGCCCTAACATGTTAAACCTGCAGTGCAGTTTTTACTAGGCCCTCCAACCATAATGATGAAATCCCATTCATTTTGTGTAGCTGTCACTCCACAAGAAGAAACAGCTTTGCAGAAAGCTGCACAACTCATTTGTACCTGTTTGCACATGTATAATTAATTTAGTCTAGAAATAATCCAAGCACCAGAGATGGAAACTGGAAACACAAATGTTGTGTTGCAATGAAGTCAGGCTGGCTTGAGGGGTTGTGCTCTCTCTCATTTGGCAATGCAAGATGGAAATATTTTGATTATTTGTTGCTGTCGCATGTCACACTGACACTAGCTGATAGATTTTAAACCAGTATAAATGAAAGGAAGAGAGAATGACACCAATATACCATATTGACCCTAAAAATATTTATGTCCTATATTTTCAGAGAAGCTGGAAGAAAAAAAACCCGATCTCTAGTGCACTTTCCTTAAGAAGCCTAGCAAGTATTTCAGTCAAATGGACACACAGTATTTTTGCAGTTATGCTTTTCACTAGAGAACCCAGAGTTCCAATTAAAGAATAGTAACAGCTGAAACACCAGGAGGGCAGCACCTTTCACTTGATTCTGTTATGCAAGAAAAGTCATGTGTCATACCAGTGCCCAAAACAATTTGAAAATGCAGATGCTGGAGATTTAGTATCTTCATAAATCCACATGTGAAAAGCAGAAAGGACCAAAGTAAAAATCATATAATCACTCAATGGTTTGGGTTGGAAGGGACCTTAAAGACCATCTAATTCAGCCCCCCCACCATGGGACACTTTCCACTACATCAGGCTGCTCAAAGCTCCATCCAGCCAAGCCTTCCAATACTTCCAGAGATGTGGCATCCACAGCTTCACCAGGCAACCTGTTCCAGTGCTTCACCACCCTCGGAGGAAAGAACTTCTTCCTTATATCTAATATAAATCTACCCTCTTCCAGTTTGAAGCCACTCACCCTGGCCCTATCACTACACATGCTTGTATGCAGTCCCTCTCCAGCACTCTAGTGGGCCCCTTTAGGTACTGGAAGGTGCCATAAGGTCTCCCTGAAACTTTTTCCAGGCTAAATAGTCCCAATTCTCTCAGCTTTACTCTACAGGAGAGGTGCTCCATCCCTCTCACCATTTTAGTGACCTTCCTCTGAACTCCTTCCAACAGAGTCCCTTGTCTTTCTGGCAGTGGTGACCTCAGAGCTGGACGCAGCACTCCAGGTGGGGCCTCATGGGGACAGAGGTGGAAAATCACGTCCCTTGACCTGCTGGTCATGCTGCTTTTGATGGAGCCCAGGGTATGACATGCCAGTCCCAACAGTGACCTCTGAGGAATGTCACTGGGACACTGGGGAGTTGACTGAGACCCTCCAGACAATTCTTCATCCACTGAGTGGTCCACCTACCAAATCCATGTCTTACCAGTTGAGAGAAGAGGACCTTGTGGGACAAAGTCAAATTCTTTTCTAGGCTTGCACTATCACTTGCACTACCAGTGAGGAGACCTGGGAGAAATGTGTAGTCCTGGGAGAAAGCCAAGACTCACAGATGGGGTTTTTGGTGGAGTGCTTATGACCTACTCATTGCTGGACACAAGGGAGATTTCTCTTGTATCCACACAATGGGACCAGGAAAACAAGACTTTTCAAATACTCTTGGCTTTTGTGTGTTTCCCTTGTAAATAAACACCATTGCTAGACCAAACAACACCAAACACATTCATTTCCCTTTCTCACCAAAAAGGTAATACAATCCAGTATGCTATCACTCTGCATGAATCTCAACACACTAATTTCCAAATGTGCTGCTACAGTTGTAATAATTAATTAACTAACATTCAGAAACCCGATTTCATTATTTAGCATTTACAAAATTGGTTTTGTCTAGAATACACATTATGAAGCATCAATGGAGAAGATGAAAGGAAACATGCTCAGAGGCTGTTCATATATGAATGTACTTTAATATCCTTGAAATTATTTTTCAGAAAGACATTACTTTTTACTTCAAATGTTGAGACATAAACCACTATTGAAGTAGAGATAACTGTCACCCTGTGGATGCAGAACAGACAGTTTTACTTTATACATACAATATAAAAAAAAGGTAAACAAAGGACTTCCTAATTACCTGTGTATTGAACTCAAGGGGTGAATCAGCTCATTCCTAGAGCTATCCTAATCAGCTACCATTTCAACACTTCCCATTCCGTGAAACATCAGTCCACAACAACTGGAGTATGTGGTTAAAATACATGATTTGTTAATTTCCCGCTCACAGAAAATTAATTATTAAATGAAATTAATTTAAAAAACAAGCTGTCTGCTTAAGAAATAGCAAACATCTTCAGCTTAATGCCTTTTCTGGGGGTAGCAGGTGAAAACACCTCTTTTTTTCAGAATCACTGACTGCCATTTCAGGCTGCAAAAAATAGAAAGCAGTAAAATGTCAGCTGACACAATGAATATCTGTATAAAAGCAATGATAGAACTTGGCTAAAGCTAGGGAGATGTATGTGATAGCTGAGGGCAGTAGAGCTGTCAGCCTGCTATGCAGATTTTATTGTATTTCTTATAAAAAACCCCATCATTTATATTGTGCACTACAGATACATTATTTTTTGCATTTTTTAGTGCTTACCTTTCTATCAGCACTTTCACTTTGTCACTGACATAAATCTGAAGTATTAGAAGCCACAGAATAAATGTACACAACAGGATGCAGACTTCATTAACTGGCATCTGCCTGTACACTTGTTCAATTAAATCAGGTCAATACAAGTGTTAAAGCAAACATGATCAACAAGTAATCTTATTTATTTAGATAAACAAAATGATTGCATTAATCAAACTAGAGCATCTGCCAAATTTACATTATGTCAGTTTTAGTGAAGAAGCAATCCCAAACTCCATGGGCAGCCACTCCAATGCTTCTGAGGATATTTGACCTACGCAAGTGCACATCATTTGCATCCCCACAAACATGAGAAAAACACATTTCTTTCTTATATCTGTCCTCTTTTGGTAGCTTTGGACTATTATGTGACCTCTCCTACCAATATAATCTGGCTGGCACTAATTCAAAGAGTTTGTTCCTGCCAAATAGTTTTCCCTATGACAAAAAAGCTTCCTACTTCTCCTTCTGTACTCCCACACATATTTACATCCATCTTTGATAGCCTGTGGACTGCCAGGCCTTAGCAAATACTCGAGAAAGTTTGCAGACGATAAACTGTTTTAACTGCAGAAAAACTAATTCAGAATGTTTGTATTGTCTTAGAAAATATGTTAATGTTCATACTGTCCACTGCAGTTAGTTTGATGTTGCTGTTCTCAGTAGCAGTACATAAAGACCATGAGCTCATAAAAAAAAGGAAAAGGATTAGAAGAGTATCTGAATGTCAAATAACTTGGGTAAACTGGGGTCATCAGTAAACACCATGGTGAAACCAAAATGCATTTTCCTGGTACACAATGCTGATGTGACAACAGATAAGAACAGTGAGACTAGTAGCAAATTATGTAAACCACTTCCTACTGATACCAGTACAAGCCCTTACTTTGTTTTTTACAAAACAAATGACATCATATAAAAACAGGATGGAAAATCAGTGGCAATGTCTAGTAGGAGATTTTCTTCCCTTTTTTAGTCTTAATGAAGCAACAATACAAAAAATTATAAATGAAAATAAGAAGAAAATTCTACCCAACAGACACTGTTAATTTATAGTGTGTTAGAATTTAACCTAAATTCAGCCAGATCTATAATCCTTCCAGTTTTACTTTGATGTTTGAGTGTACACATTGCTTGAAAGAATATATACATAAAAACATAATCTTTTTTCCTGAAATCTGTAAAGTAGTCATGGAAGCACATTTGTTCTGAAAAATAACTATTACAAATATGAGAAAGCCTGTTCAAACCTAGGACTGTAAACACTCATTATGAGATAAATTAACTTAGAAAATTTGGGGATTTTTCCCCAAACAGTACTTATTTTATGATCTCGTAAGATTTTTTTCAGTGACTCTTTACAAAATTATTCCAGCCCACAATATAGTGTCTCTCAGTGTGTTACTTATAGCTCATTTAGTGCTCAAGGTTTTGCTTTCTCAGAGTGCTCAGAATTCGGCACACAAACACTAGTTTGTGACCTTGTAATACAGTAACCCATCTCGTATCCTTTATGAAAAAGAACAGATTCACTCTACTGGATACTTGACATAAGAACACTGAATGTTTGGCAACTTCAGACAACCAGAGGAAGACATCATTTTCTGAATCATCTAGCAGCTTGCTGACTACTTTATAAAGCAGCTAAAATCTTCCCATTCCAAGCCATTACTTCTTTTTCCTTTTTTCTCTCCCCTCCCCTTCTCTAACATCTGCTTTTACTTTCTCCAGCTCTTCCTTTCCTTTTTTTTTTCTTTTCTTCTTATAAAAATTAGCAACATCCACCATTAGAACCACTATGCAGCAAAGGCAATGAAAAGAAACTCAAGTGAATGTTGTATGACAACAGGAATGGTACTCCTTGAGCTCACCCAAGGAGTGGTGACACATACAGCTCTTGCTGTACTTTAGTGCTAGTCTATCACATTCTTAATTCTCCACCCCTGGTTTCCACCTGAGCAGAGATGCACACAGCCATTTCTCAGCAGGAAGATATGATTGCATACTTCAGTAACAGCTTCCATATTCTGAACACTTGTGATCACTGAAAAACTCCTTCAGTGCCAGTAATACCACAATTGCTGGACATTAAAGAGGCAAAAGCTTCTACGGAAAGAAATACAACACACTGTAATAAACATTTGAAATGAAGCCAGTCTTATATTTTGTTTTCTAAACAGTAATTCTAGGTACAAGCTACATGGCAACCACATTTTCTTTTTCATGAATGACAGAAACAAGAAAAAGAAAACTGCTATTAATTCTTCAGAGAGCATCAAGTCCTTAGGCCTAGGGTCACACTGCTGTATTTTAAGCACTTACATGAATGAGATACGTAATTGCCCCAGGCCTGTGGAGAAGAATATTTAGATCTAAGACAAGCTGAAGCCTCTGAGGGGCACTTCCCTTTCCATTGACTATATATGCAACCTAGGACAAATACACTCAAAATTTAGATGTCTCATATGAACCCCAATAGAGATTTTATAGGCAAGTTACTCAGCCTGGACTAATTAGGGTTGAAACAAAGCCATCTCTGAACTAAATACAGCAGAATGTGAATGAAATGTCTACTGCAAATACAGTTCTAGATTTGCTATTCCAGTCGGCACCACATAATTGCAAGCAACTATTGCTTTTTTCAGCTCCTCCTTACATTTCTAGAGCTCCAGAGTTGGTATTTGTTTGTAATCGCCTTAGAAAAAAGCTTTACATTTCACTTTCCTCATGCCTCTAAATATTCTGTTATAGGAAGGATTGTTCACTTACTCCCCAAGAAAGTAAACAGATAACTAACCTCTTCAAGTACAGCATATGTCTTTATAAATATTTCACCACACATTTTGTTGTAGAAATAAAGTAAGAAATAACACACCCGCTTCCACTAGATTTGATTCTGGCACTTATACCTGCCAGACAGACTCAACAACTACTGGACAAGCATTGGTGTGTGGCTGTCATCTTATAAATACACTTTAAATTCTAATCCCAAGGTTATAAATAAATAATTTGTATTTACAAGCCCTACCTTAATTTTGTTAGACTCTCTAAAGCTGTAATTTAATATTTATTAGAAAAAGCTTTTTTGTTTGGTTGTTTTTTTCATTTACTGAAAGGAAAAAGGGGGTAAGTGAACAAAGAAGGATCACAGAATCATTTAGGGTGGTAAAGACTTCCAGGATCATTGAGTTCAACCTTTGACCAAAAAACACCTTGTCAATGACCATGGCATTAAGTCCCACATTGTTTCTTGAACACCTCCAGTGACAGTGACTTCACCTCTTCCCTGGGCAGCCCGTTTCAATGTTTGACCATTCTTTCCATAAAGAAATTCTTCCTGATGTCCAATCTAAATGTCCCCTGGTGCAGCTTGATGTTAAATCATCTCATCCTGTCACTGGTTGCCTGGAAGAAGAGCCTGACTCCCACCTGGCTACAACCTCCTTTCATAGAGTTGTAGAAATGATAAGGTCCCCTCTGAGTTTCCTTTTGTCTAGGCTGAACAATCCCAGCTACCTCAGCCACTCCTCATGGGACTTACCCTCTAGACCCCTCACCAACATTGCCGCCCTTCTCTGGACACACTTCCAGCACCTCAATGTCCTTCTTTAATTGAGGGGTCCAGAACTGAGTATGGGATTCAAGGTGTGGGCTCACCAGTGCTGAGTACAGCAGCACAGTCACTGCTCTGATCCTGCTGGCCACACTAGTTCTGATACAGGCCAGGACACCGCTGGCCTTCTTTGCCACAATGGGCACGTTTTGGCTCATGTTCATGTGCTGGCTGTGGAACAGCACTCCCAAGACTTTTTCCGTTGAGCCATTTTCCAGCCTTATTATTATTTTATAATAATTAACATTACAAAACAAATTTTGACTCCTAATCAGACCCTAAGCCCAACCTAGCCTTATTCCTATTTCCGGAGAAGTAAAATTTTGGTCTAGAGAAATTATTAATCATAAAGCCAAACAAGTATTTCCATATTAGAAGCATAACACAGGGAAAAACCCCGTCTGCCAAGCAATTTATTACAATAGATGTAATTGTAGAGAGGTGACTGGATCTCTGACACTAAAATTCATCCTCCTGGAGCCTCCTGCATTTCTGCACTCTGCTCTGGCAGATGTTGGTGTTATCGGGTTCTATGCTTCACAACACGCTGTAGTAATGCCTTCAGCAGGCCTCAAAGCTGATTCACTTGTCCCTTTGGTACCTGTGAGCAGGGTTTGTTTACCAAGACATACAAACCTATCCCTCCTGGGCAGCTAAGATTTCTGCACAAGGCTGCAGATGGGACACATAACTAACTATCAGATGAGCCTGGAACTCTATTCCAGGAACTGTCCCTGGATGCCAGATGGAATAATTGCAACACTCAAAGGGACACTGACAAAGAGATATTGGCTCCCTGTGATTGAGCCAAGGACTCTAGAACTCCCAACTACAAAATTAACACAGATTTAAAGAAAAAAAAAGTTAAAAAGGAAGAAAAAAAATAGATGACCAGAAGTTGCAAAGGTATTGGACTGAAATAGCTAACCAAGTCAGAAGTAGCAGGCAAAAGTATAGCCCACAAATTCTGATACTAAACAGATTTCATATCTCCTGTGTAAATTCTCCCACTTTCTGTTCTATTTTGCTAACTTAGTCATGGAAGCCCCACACTGTTTCACTTTTTCTTTATAAATGAGTAAAAAAAATTCAAAAGAGATGAATGATGACAAGAAATACTTAACTGATTCAACTCCTTCTCAGCCCCTGTCTGTGATGTTCATTTCAAACTTTTCCACCCGGACACCCTCAGAGTACGTTATCTGAATGGGAATTTCAACTCTCAAAGCTGCAAAAATCTCCAAACAATGTTTGACAATATATGCCCTGGTAGTGTAAACACTCACTCTCCCGAATTGCTCCTTGCCAAAGTCTTCAAAGAGAGCAGGATTTTTACCTTGAATAAGTGATGGATCAGTTCTTAGTATCTCCATATGTACAGCACATAGAAACCATATATGTGTATATATATATGTACTATATAGAAAGGAATCTTCAAGGAATTAATCTTGCTGGTATAGAATTTGTCCTTTAGAATCACATGCCTGGCACCAGTGCTTCTGGTTCAAGCACTCCAGTTCCTTCCACGGGCAAAGGGGAATAAAAATAGAACTTAATTACACTAATATTACAGTTCCTACCTATTTTTATGACCCAAAATGATAAAAGGTATAAGTTTGGGTATTCAAGTATATGTATATCTGGAGAATAGAAGAATGTTTACAATTTATTCATCTCCTGTTCAGAAGTAATCTTTGAAAATTCACAAAACAGTCAACAAGAAAAGCAGGGACAGCTTCAGTCATTCTCATTAATTCTACATTGAATTAGTTAAGCAAATTAATAGCAGAAATGTATCTGTCAGGCATCACTCATTTTACAGGGTAAAACTCTGGGTGAGAAATATTGTATGGAGAGTAGAAGAGCTGTAAGATACAAGCTATAAACAGAAGGGGAAAACCCTACTCCCTGCAAATTGTTGTTCAACTAAGGCAATTTACATATTTTGGATTTTTTTACAATAATTATTAAAGAGCTGTTGAACAAACTATTGGGATTTCAAAAAGGCAATATGATTTAGTTCTGGGACAAAGTAGGACCAATTCTGTATCATTTGTGTGCATTCTCTTGAGGAAATCTAGTGTGGAGAAATAAAATTAAGCCCATCCTATGGGAGTGTTCTTTAGAAACCAGGAAAACATTCTTGCCATTCCTGAGTGTGTTTTCTGGGCAAATTTCATCAGGATAAGTGTACTGAGAAGATATCTCTGTGTAGAGGTAGACAAACTGAAAAGAGGCCCCAGGCAAAGCTGCAGCACATACCTTCCAAGAGACTGACTTAAAACAGGTTCAGCAATGAGCTGACTTCTGCTAATGACTGACAAAAGACTGAGTGACAGAAAGAGGGAAGGAGCGAGGGAAGGCAGGAGCTTTCAGTATGACTCAAACCACTGTAGCCAAAGAAATCAGAAATTCCAGTGGGAAATCTTTAAAAGCTGCAAGTCATTCAAGTCCTGTGGATGCAGGCTGATTTGGGTGACAAGCTGAAAATCATGCTGCCCTGTCTGGTGCAGCCATAGTAGAGCTGCTGCTGTACAATACTACCCATACTTGGCACAGATAAGGGGACTTTTACTGGTTATCTGGAAAGACCAAGGACTTTGAGCAAGTTGCTCCATCTGAAAAGGAACTATGAATGATTAAGCACTGGATGTATGTGTGAGGGTACAGGGCAGTCCTAAAAGAGCTCCCAAAGGTAAGCCATACATCCACCTGACCACTCCCGTACTTTTGCCCCCTTGCACAGGGTTCCCAGGCTGTCTGCAGAACACAGAATGGGGTGGCCGACAAACACAAACCTGGAACATTGCTCTAAAACACACAGGTGCATCAAGAGAATCTATGGATAGCAACAGCAATCAGAACGACCAAACCTCAATTATACCTTTGTTTTCAAACACACGAAGACTAGCCTAAATACCAGCAGATAACATTAGGAGCAAGGATGCAAATTTCCCTCCCTGGGAAAAGAGGTTAACATCAGCAGGCTTGCTCTACTGATGCCAGATGGACTTTTTCAAGCATCTGTAGATCAAACTGAAGTCTTCAGGCAAATCAGAGACAAACACATGTCAGTGTCCATGACCCACTCATAAACAGTATCAGAGAAAACTAAATCAACCAAATAAGCAAATGCAAACAAACCTGGAGGCAGAACTTTCTATGTTTTAGGCATTAACTAGGAAGTGTAATGTTGTAATTCCTTTGTGGTCAGCTACTCCAGCAGAGATATAAGGCAAAATTAGAACAGCTAAGCAGGACTTAGAACAACTTCGATAGAAGTGTGCAAAGTATATGATCAGCAACAATATGGTTTTAAGTAAAAAATGTGTTTACACAGAAATGCATTACAGACATGATCAGAACACTGCAAAATTCTAGATGAACATTTTTCTGCTTGGATTAGCCATGCTAAATGGGCAATAATTTTGCCCTTTCTTTCTATTTCCTTTTTCTTCACAACTCAGCGCTTAACACAGTGCCTCTTAGTTCAGATTAAAGTGAGATGATGTAGGTCACTTGTGGGAAAAAAAAAAGATAACAGCAGAATAAAAAAAAAAGACAACAGCAGAATTTTTGTTAATAATTTAGCAACAGAACCAAGAAATACCAACATCTTGGAAATGCCAAGATGGTACTTTAGAGCCACATTTTGCTTTTTTCCATGGTCTACATACAAGGCACCTGTTTCAATCTCAGGAAACATCCCTGCATGTCACCTTCAAGTGACAAGAATGGTGAATCTCAGCAGCAAGAAACGTGCCTCTTGCCTGTAGACAGCTGCTTCTTGCTGTGCTCTGTGAGCACAATGCCTGGGAAGGCTGGAACTGAACTTCCATCCACAGCCTCTTCCTCACTTATACTTGTGTGGGAGAGCAAGAGCTACACAGGTCTTGCTGTCTCCTTCTCTGTTCCCGTACTCAAATATATGGGAGACAACCTATGGCAGCATCTATACCAACAAGCTACAACTTTTCAATTTCCATCTAGGATTAATCAAATCAGCTATAAACTGATCATTAGAAAGGAGGCTGATGGGACAACAATTAATACCACAATGGATGTCAAACATTTTAAATACAATCACAGTAATAAAAGCAGAAAGACAGACTTTGAACTACTCAGTACTAGAAAGAAGGAAAGCAAAAAGGGACTGCTACATCATTTTCTGTAATTCTGAAAAGCTAAGTCCCCTTCATCTCTGAGCTACTGCAGTAAAATATAGTAAAATATATGGAATCTAAAATAGATTCTCCAAGGAAAAAGATGTACCACTTTCATGCCAGCCATGGAAATGCTATTTTATATGTTGTTTTTCAATGACAGTCATAGTAAATCCTAAGCATGAATCTTGCATAATCCTGCAGCTCATTCTCTCGTTTGTGGATTTAATTAGAGATGGATAAGGTATGGCCCAGATAACTTTAAATATAGGAGAAAAATATTCACAACTAGTTACTCAACAAAGTAATTATATTTCCCAGTGCAAATGTATGCTGTTTATTTTATTTGTTTTAAAAAAAATGCCAAACACCTTCCCCTAATAACCATCAACTAGCAACACAGAAAAGATGTGAGGGGTATACAGTTATGCTGAGTACTCTCTAGTGGAAGCTTTAATTTGCATGGAGGTCTCCATGAGTGCTTGGTGCATGTTATGTAAAAGGGTGTTAAAAGAATGAACAGGGCATAGGGAAAAGGGGTGGACTGAGGCTTCATGGTCTGAGTTAGTTGTGTGTGGTACTTTGATGATGCTACAAAGTTGTTATAGCAACAGGCCAGAATCCTCTTGGGCAAAAAAAAAAGAAGGGGAAAAAAAAAGAAACCATTTATATGACATGTAGGTCACTGTGCATGTTTTGACTGAACAGGCATGGGGAATGGACACTGCCCCATTCCCATTATCTCTATACAAGCTTGTATTTCTCCATTTGTTTCACTTGGGACTTTACGATCCGTTAGACTCTACAACCAAATGTGCACATCCCCCCTTTAATCTAAATAAAATCTTAGCTGGTCTGGTCAAGTAGAGGAAAACATATGAGTATATAGCAAAAAACCAGAGAACTTTTTCCTGACTGTATTGGGTCTGGCTGAGCTAGAGTTTATCTTCCTTTAGCATCCCTCACAGTGCTGTGTTTTGCATTGGTAGCTGGAAAGGTGCTGGTAACACCCCAGCTTTTTGGCTACTGCTGAGAAATGCTGGCACAGCATCAGTGCTGTCTCCTCAACATTCTGCACCCCACCAGCACGAAGGGGTTGGGCAAGATCCTGGGAGGGGACATAACCAGGCCAGGTGACCCAAATTAACCAGAGGGACATTCCATACCACGTGACCTAAGCTCAGAAAGAAAAGCTAAAGGAGAGAGGAGGAGTGGGGAGTACTTGTTATTTCAGTGTTTGCCTTCTGGAGCAACCCCTGCGTGTGCTGAAGCCCAGCTTCCTGGGAAGTGCCTGAACATCGCTCGCCAATGGGAAGTAGAGATTAATTCTTTTTCTCCTCTCTGCCTAAGTGTGTGCCAGCTTTTGCGTTTTTTTTTTTTTTCTTTAGTAAACTGCCTTATCTCAACCTATGAGTTGTTTTCGATCTTATTCTCTCTCCCCATTGTCCCACTGGGAAAGGGATGATAGAGCTGCTTGGGGAGAACCTGGCACCCAGCAATGGTTACCCCACTGTACTGATTGTTTCCTAAAAGCTCTGAAATTCCTTAACTTTCCACTCCTGCCACTCATGCCTTCACCTCACTTCCTGCTTTGTGATCAGTGACAGCAGCAACTCCTAATATAAGCATTTTGAAAGGATTAGTGAGGTAAGGGAGTTGACCTGACTTAGTCTGAACTTGGAAGCACGGAAACCACTGAACTGCAAACAGTGTCAGGCTCTTCATCATTGTTTACTGCTATGCTTGTCTGCCTCCTTCTCACTTACCCTTGCTGGATTTTGAAACACCAAAACCTGGCCATTCCTAACAATTTTCTCTTTCTCAAGAACAATAATTAGTGTCTGGAAACTTCAAGCAAACATTTTTCATTTTAGTAATATAAAACACCAATATGGGATAATTCATCATTGTAGGCCGATTTTGAGTATTAAAACTATTCAGATGTGTTATCCTTACTATTTTTTTTTGGCAGGAAAATCATAAAAAAATTGTTTAGCAATGTATCACAGGAAAAAAAACACTGAAAACTCTGAATTTTATTATCTTCATCATCTTGAAAACAATAGAGAGAATCAAAAGAGTATTTCAGAAATTAATTCTAAACGTTCATGTCAGCATTGGAGTGGGGAAAGTCACACATCACTTTGATGTATTAATGAAGACTGAATATAAAGAACCAAAGCAACCTGGACAAATGTTCACATCTGGGTGCATGGCATGTAGCATATTGCAGTTTTTGGTTTTGTCAGTAAATTGTCAAATGTAGATACAGGAAGGGTAACATCAAATTATGACAACTACATTATTTAGATATAGCAAATCTAAGTTTCTAAAGCCTTGAGGGCTCTACAGTATGTCAAACACAGTTATATTCTCATGTTCAGTGGCCCTTAAATGTGTATCATAATTATGTAAAAACCTACATTTTACATAAAATTCCTCAAGGACTACTAGCAGGCAAGGGGACACACCTTTTGTATACACAAACACACACCAGGAAGTGGTGTCCCCAACGTTTCAGCTCTTTTTAACCTAGGACTGGTGCAGAGCTGGAGGAGGTGAAGTGCTTGAACAGGCATGAGCAGAGAATGACTTTTCACTGATGTTTTTCACCCACTTATCAAATTCACGTGAGACATAAGTGTTAACTTTTCGCACTATGCGAGGAACAAAGATATTTTTGAAAACATATCCAGTTCAGCCCAGAAAGGAATTAGACACTGTACATTCAGCTCCATGGGAATGTGCTGAGGATGACTTGCTGGCTGAGGATTACTCATGGCTGTGAAACCTGCTCTCAGCATTCACAGCCGATAAGCATATCGTGCATGGCCTTTTGGCTGTCCAGATTTGTACCACTCTGCTTAGAGGGTACAACTGTGCTTTGCATTTGCTTAGCATTGGTCAGGTCATTACATCCAGCATCAGTGCTCCCCCCTAAACCAGAATGATTGCCTGAAGCAGTTTTAATCAGTTTGTAACTGGAAATGTTCCATACAGGTCAATGGCTATCAGTTGTTGGAGTGTGCATAATGTAATTAGCATGGGCTACAATTGCTATTTTGGACTTAAATAAGGGCTTTTTTGCTAAAATCCACAGCTTTATATGAATAAATACTGAACTCTCTATCTTGCAGTAGTGTCGCAGTCCATGGAGGCTTTATTCTCAAAATTGAGAAATTTGGACTGTTTAAAGAGAACCATTATGCATAAATACTTCTGGAGGGTGAGAAGGATGAAGGGCCTGTTGGGCTTTCTACAAGTCAATATTCTGCTGCCTTAGCTCTGCAGAATTTAGAAGCTGTCTTTCTCTTATTAGTCAATATAGAACATGTATTGATTAATACATGTTGGGGTGCATGAAAAATGTCACTACTGTTACCACATACCTTGTAAAGCCCTCCACAGACTGTTCACTATTCCCTGTTTCTGTATTCACCAGAAAACAATTTTGTCTTCTAAGTCTTCTGGAATCAGCTGTCCTGTTTCAGCAGATCCTTGGAACAATAGCTCTCTGCTCCTAGATGTCTGTACCCCTAGAAACATTTGCGAACTAAAAGGTCAATACATTTCCTTCAAGCTCCCTCCAAGCTTTAGGAATTCCTGCAGCTCCTCAGCTAAACCAATGGATAGCTTCTGAAGCACTTTCCTGTGTTTCTAAGTTATTTGGTAATTAAATAGACTTGCCTTTGAGAGGAAGGTCATGCAATTATTCTGAGGAAAACAAGACAGCTTTTCCAGGCTCCTGATAGTGTCTTCTCCCCTCTCATTGCCTTTTACATATTTAAAACCTAACTTTCATCACAAGGTAAAATTAGCACCAAAGCAGACAATTTTTAAAGCATCAGTTCATAATGTTAAACAGAGCAAGGGGCTTTCCCTTTGAATTTGTGCATTAACATCCATCCCTCCAGTCTGTGTTCCTTGTTTTAAATGGCAACACAAAAAAAACCCAAAAGCAACAAAACAGGGAGGCAGAACAACTGCAGTGAGTAATGATGAACTAAAATTGCATTCAGTGCTACAAAAAAATTCCTTTTATTAATAAACAGCACTGTTAGCACAGCACTTGAATGTACTGGTTTAGATTGGGCTGTATTTGATAACTACAGCAGAGAACACAGTCAGACATGAACACAGTCTTCATTCTGTTTATGCTCTCAAAGATACTGAGATATAAAAGAATGTCTGGGCAGAAATACAACCAATTCTACTGATATACTGGCCTCTTTGCATACTAAAATAATAATCTGTTTTTCACATTCCATCATCCTCTCAATGTACTCGACAGCACTAAAATTTAGAGCTTTGTCACTGGCATTCCAGCAGAACGCGAGCAGCCTGAAACCTTACCTGTGATAGAGAACTGCATTAAAAAAGGGTGGGGAAGATGAGGGTAACTCCCTTTGCAGAGGAGTATAGAGTGATTTGGTAAAATACAAAAATGAATCAGACAGGAAAGATATAGTGGCTTCCAGAAGATGAAAAGCACAAAGTGAATGTGATGGAAGGAGATGAGGCAGTGCAGGGATTCCCAGTGTAAGAGTTCTGAATCCAAGATTACGGGCAAAAAAAACCCAAAAAATACACAACCTGCTTTGAGTGTCTGCACTTAAAAGAAGAAGGAAAAAGGAGAAATATGTGAGATAAAACAAAAAAAATGAAAGGCAATGTCACTAAAGGTGACACTTGGAAGTAAGCTTGGATCACACCAGGACATACTTTAGAAAATGACTGTACATGTGCATTAGCAATTACAAGCAGAAAGAGAAAAAAAAAATTAGTTGCAACCTTAAACAAACATAGAATATGAATGGAAAGGCAAGCCTGGGGCTCCTTATTTATCTGTGTACTGTTGAATCTTGATCAAGGAAACAAAAACCTTTGGATCCAAATGGCAACAGTTAAATAAAAATATATTGACAATAGTTAGTTCTTATTCAGACCTAGGCTGGAGAATTCATAAAAGGGTTTAACTATCATATATTTACAAAGGGCATACTTTGGTAACAATGAGAAAAAGAAAGAAATTCAAGCACAGTAGCTTGTCTTAATACAGCCAATGGTGAAGAAAACTTTCTAATCATGTTCTACACATTTAGAACTTGGAGAGGGAGATGTTTGCTTTTGTTTGTGGTTTTGTTTTTTTAACTGCTGTGTCTGTAGCATAATTATTAATTATTCAATGCATGGCTCTGTGGAGAGGAATGCCAGTCTGTTTCAGATGACCAGCTGCTGAAATTACAGCCAACTGTAAATCGTTTGCTCATTCTTCTTTACAGCCTCAGTCTAACCCCTCTCTGCGATCTTTGCACACAGATGCCTTTTGCTGTTCCTCTCCCCCCATTCTTGACAGAGAGGTGGACATTTTGAAGGCCAAGCATGAAAGGAAGCAACAGGAGACTACTTTGAGGTCCTTCTTTCTCCCCATGCTCAGCAGACTTCTCTGCTTGCAACCTGGGATATGTTCTGCTGTTTCTGCAAGCCAGAAGAGAGGGAGGGGGCCACTTGGACTGCTAACATGTGCCCAATCTCCTTACCTGTTTGTAGAAAAGGGTATCAGTGCAACAAACTTTAGAAATATTTGCTGTTCACGTTCATTTATATCTGAGAGAAGAAAACAGGGGACCTGAAGAGCATTTCTACACAAATATGTCTACGCATATTTTGTTTTCGCTTAAATCTGATTGCAAACTTAAAAAAATTCCAAACAAACAAAACTTCACTTCCTCTTCACAGCAGGGAGGCTTCACGGGAGTAATGAGTACACTGCTAGATATCCTTGTTTATCCTTGTTTAATCAAGACCAAAATGCTAAGCTTCACAGGCAAGGTCTATTATGTAAATTAACTTGAATAGTTCAAAATGGCTTAATTTGTACTGAAAAGATCCCATTAGTATGTGCATTCTTCAAACAAAATGAAATCTGTATACTAGTGCAGGGTGTTTTTATCTGTATAATTAGCATAATTGTAATAGCTGCAAAATGAAAATCTAGAGACACACCCTAGAAAACATGAAGTAACCAGTAATAATTACCATTCCTATTGATATAATGTGCTAACTGGCTGAAGAGCTCCCTTGTAGAGACTTTTAAATGTGTTTAGTTTTAGAAAGAGCATGAAAAATCCCACCATCACCAGATCATAGAATGGATAAGGTTGAAAGGGAACACTGGTGGAGTCATCTGGTCCAATCTCCCTGCTCAAGCAGGGTCATCCTAGAGCACACAGCACAGGATTGTGTCCAGACAGCTCTTGAGCATCTCTAGCAAGGCTAAATCCAGCACAGGTTACAAGAGCTAGACATTCAGTTCCATACCAAGTGTGGTTTAAAGCTTATATAAAATATTTCATTCCCCTCAATGAAGTCCTAAAAAGCACATAAAAAACACAGTTAAGGCACAAATGCTGAGAGATGATTAAGAAATTGTTGTTTTGGGTTTTTTTTAAAGCTTTGCTAAATAAATTCACATTGTCCACAACATTCCTAACTTTATAGCTGGGCAGAGGTCACACAGAATGAGGGGGAACAACATACATGCTCCGGTTGGGAACACACCAAAGTGAGCTGCCAAGTAAGACCTAAATTACACCTTTGTGAGGAAGCTCAGCGGGGAGGCCAAAGCCATAGCCAACAAATTACCACTTTGCCCTCAGATATTTCTTCCTTCAGACACAAACAGAATTCCATTCTCCCCAAGGGGCTGGGGAGTTTTGTGCATTGATGACAGATTGGTATGATTTTCTATCCAGACTAGGAAGAGCCATAATACAGCAACCACCTCCAATACCCCTGCTAGCACTCCTGGGGACCTGGGCTTCTGAAGTGAGATCCTGGGCAGATCTCAGCCTGGCTCTTCATTTCCTGTGTAATAATCATGCTGCTTTTCAGATGCTTTTCACGGTCGCATTAAAACCTGAAAATCCACAGATGAAATCCAGAATGTGAATTTTATTCCACATTTGAAGGGTTGTTTGTTGGCATTTGAGTAATGTAGGAGGATAAAAACTTTCTCAGAAGAGCAGAATAACCTCTGTTATTAAGACCTTTGGAAAGCACATTACTATTAGGCTGAGTACATAAGAGCTGAGGGCATAATTCTCAAGCAAAAGTGACTGAATTGTGTCTTGAGACAGGACTGTCCCTCTACTGAATACTGTTTCCAATGTAGCTCTTTGTCATGGTGTACTTACTCAAATGATGAGGTGATCAACAAACAACTGTTGCTGTGCCTATGAACAGGTCTCCTTTAGCTGCCTCCTTGTCCTGGCACAGGACTGACTGCTGTCACCTGTCCTGTGTATCAACAGGAGACTGCAAAGCCCTCAGGGTTACCAGCCTGGTCCTGCTCCCTTCACCAGCAATCAGAATCGTATTTTAAAACTGTAAAGTTACATATCAATATATTCAAAGAAAAAAAGACTTTTTATGCTACTGATGAATAGACCATAAGTTAGCCTGCATCTTTGATATCTAAGATGAAAATACTAATATTTCTATTCTCTTGGAGAACCAGGCTACAGAGCTACCGCAAGGAGTTTTTACATTATTTTCTGCACACTATACTTCTGCATTTATATTCTAGTAGAAAACAAAAGTCATTCTTTTCATAGCGTACTCCAGCTTGCAAGAGATCAAGCACATTATGTGAACAAGAATTCAGAGGAAAAAGAAAAAAAGGCTAGCTGTTTGAAATGATAATTAATTTACCATAACAAATAGAAAGAAAAAACACTTGGCAGGTGGTGATTGACTTAGCATTGCTGCTAGCAAATTTCAGTTTACTTTCAGTAACAGCATGTTCACTGCATAGTAACCCTGAGTTCACTTTGCCAAAATCAGTGGAGAAACAGCCTGTCAACTGCAATAGATGTAGCTGGCTCTAGGGAGCTGGTCTAGAGTACCCAGTTTCACAGTGAGTAGACAAGCCCTGTCTTCCATTTGGGGCCACACCGTTCACAGAATCACAGAATCAATTAGGCTGGAAAGACCCCTGGGATCGAGTCCAACCTACAACCCAACACCACCCTGTCAACTAGGCCATGGCACAGAGTGCCAGGTCCAGTCTTTCCTTAAACACCTCCAGGGACGGTGACTGCACCACCTCCCTGGGCAACTCATTCCAATGTCTAATTTCAGTGAAGAATTTTTCCTAATGTCCAGCCTAAACCTCTCCTGGTGCAGCTTAAGATTGTGTCCTCTTGTCTTGTCACTGGGTGCCTGGGAGACCAACTCCACCTGGCTACAGCCTCTTTTCAAGAGGTTGTAGAGTGGAAGGTCACCCCTGAGCCTCCTTTTCTCCAAGATAAACAGCCCCAGCTCCCTCAGCTGCTCCTCACAGGACTTGCTCCAGACCCTTCACCAGGTCCGCTGCCCTTCTCTGGGAGGGCATGTTCCAGCTCTTCAGTCTTTTTCCTGAATTGAGGGGCCCAGACCTGGACACAGCACCCGAGGTGAGGCCTCAGTGCTGAGTACAGGGGAAAAATCCCTGCCCTGGTCCTGCTGGCCACACTATTGCTGATACAGGCCAGGATGCCAATGGCCTTCTTGGCCACCTGGGTTCATGCTGGTTCATGTTCAGCTGCTGTGGACCAGCACCCCCAGGTCCTTTTCCACTGGGAGCTTCCCAGACACTCTGTTCCCAGCCTGTAGCGGCTGCACTGTGGCCATGGTGTACTTTGTTAAGCTTGTTGAACTTCAGGCCAGGGGACACCATTGGTGACAGGACATCAACTGGATGCAAAACCATTCACCACCACTCTCTGGGCCTGGCTATCCAGACAGTTCTTATCCAGCAAAGGGTCCAAGCTGTCCAAGCTTTTTCAGGAGTGTGCAATGGGAGATGGTGTCAAAGGCTTTGCTGAAGTCCAGGTAGACAATACCCATGGCCTTCCCCACATCCACCAGGCAGGTCTCCTGGTCATAAAAAGAGATCAGATTGATCAGGAAAGGCCACCCCATCCTAAAATCATGCTGGCTGTTCATAGTTATCTTTGCCTCTACTCTACGGGCTGTTCTTTATATTTACACAAGGCATATAAAATACTGAACAGTAATCCTCTAATTTTATCTGACCATTTATGTTCAGTGAGGCTCATATTGATCCACCCTGTACATCAAACTGTGTTATTTGAGAAAAAAAAATTCTTAAATGGAAAATGGAAACAGGAAACAAAGACTGAAGAAAAGAAGGACTACAGATTAAATATTAAAAGAACACCAATATGGTTTGACCATCTAAACCAATTCCTCAGCTGAGAAATGTTAGCTTTCTAAAAACAGAGTTGCCCCCTTGTAAGCATTTTATAAATCACTATTCTGTGAGTGAATAGTATGCAACCCGTTAAGCTCCTAGAGATGTTATATCTACATCAGAAAAGAATGGCTCTATTTTTAGCTGCAAACATGTTCTGGGTAAAGAAAAGCAAAGTAAAGCTATGGCAATTAAACCTAATAGCTGTGCACAGCAGTCCTGTCAGGCTGCCTCTCCATAGGTGAATGGAAAATGCAGTGGGACTAAAAGCTCTGTAGCTAAAGGAAATTGCACAATTAAGATGCTTTTCTGATTTGGTATTTTTAATCTGTTTTTTTAGGGGAGAGAAGCCCTAACTGCATTTGAGATTTTCTTCTAATTACAGAGAAAACACTTCAGTGAGATTTAGTCCCTTGATCCTATACCATGTTCCTTCCAAGAACTGGAAATAAAGTGATTTTTAATTTCTTAGCTCCTCCTCTTTTACAGATGAAAAAAATGAAAAAATGAGAGGAAGACCTAATCATTCAGCATTTGGCTCTCTGCTTTCCTTCCAGGATTCTTAACTCCACCTCTAGTCTTTATATCCTTGAAAAAAACCCCACACCAACAACCAAGCAAACAAACAAACAAACAAAAAAACTACAAAACAAAACCCCAAAAAACCCACCACAGTAACACCAACAAATAACCAAACCAACCAACTAACCAATCAAACAAACAAACAAACACAACACAAAACCCCCGAAACCTTATAACCCTGAAGCACAAAACCAAAAGGAACTCCTAACACAACAAAATGCGCATTTATTTTTCAGATATTGCAGGTATTTCTCATTAGTCATTGGTCCAAATTTGATAGTGCTTAGGTACAGCCCTTGTAAGATACCATACTCAAGATAAATAGGTGCTAATTACGTTTTGAAGAGTCTCTTAGCACTTTTTGACATGTTGCATCTCCAAAAATTGCGTGTTCTAAAATTTCAAAAAAAGCTCATCTGAAGTGAGATGTAGCTGAAAAGAGTCATTAGAAGAGGCATGAAGGCATTCTGGGACACTATTTGTTGGTAACCATGAAAACAAGAAGAATTCTAGGAGCTTTGAAAATTTTTAAAGAATGCAAAATGACTAAATACTATTGGAGTCCTGATCACTATGCTTAACTACAGGCAAACACAGTTCTGGAGGAAACAAAAGAGTAACAAGATCGCTAGAATGGTGGAACTGAGCTGTCTACCACGTTCTTGAGTGATATCCATTTTTCACAGCAACAAACAAGGAATTTTTACATCCAGCAGTGCTTTAAGATGAAATTTTCAGGATGACATTAGTACCTGAATTAGACAAGCTGCCTTTAGGTTTGCACTGGAAAAACATACTACTAAACTGGAAGATTTACCATGTCGAGGCTTACGCACTACGGCACTCAGTTTCACACATCTGGACCTTTGCATCTTATGTCCAAAGAAATGGACCCAAGAGCTCTTCCACATGATACAGCAAAGACCAGAAAATAATCGCAGTGTTTATCAGCCAGGGCCCTGAACAGGGAGCTGAGGTCCCGCATTTAAGACATGTCTTGGAGTCTTCTCTCTGAGGATGAAGTATTGCAGTGCTTCTACTCACAGCCTGTGAGCAAGGTCAGCTGTAGGTGGAAAAAAATGGTTGGTAACTGGCACATCTACTTGAGCTTCCAGCACCCGTGAGGATTTTTCCTTCTTGGGAAAATACAATCAGTAGCAGACAGCTTCCTAATGTATGTTTATAGGGATGCTAGAACCAGACATTTACAAAACGGAAAAAAGGATTTCAAACCACAGCTAACAGAAATATACAATCTCAAAATCTGCACATTAGAATTCCCTCTTAAAATAAAGAGCTAGAACCCATGTATGATCTCTGAACAAATCTAGGCTCTTCGCCATCATTTCTTTATACAACTGCCTTCTTCCGACCCTCCAGCCCAGAGCTTCATAGTTAGAAGCACCATTTCATATGACTCTGTCTTAGTCAAATGGTTTGCTTCCAAACGACGATCACAAAGATTTCATTTTTCCTTTTTTAAAAATTATATCCTCCTACAAACTCAAACCCTGAGTCTGAAGGATCTCTTAATCTATAATAAAGGCATATCACAGCAGTTACAGACACAGACGCTGTATCAATAAACACCCAAGACCACAGCCTTATCTGTTACAGCCTTGTATCTCTGAAGGTCTGCAGGGAGGGAAAGCAGGAATCAATATGTGCAGATAGCAGAAATACTGAGTAACTGCCAAGGTGGACATACACAGCTCTCCAAAGGCTGGAGGAGAGGCAAGGGAAATGGAAGATCATGAAGAAGAATAGAGAACCCACAGACCCATGAAAACTCCACTTCAAAAATTTTGCCCCCGTCTTGCAGAGAAAATATACAGAAAATATATTTCTAGAGGAAAGTCTGCATTAAGCTAAAATTATAGTTCAAAACATATGAGGAACTAATGGTAATACAAGACTATTTCACCTGTAGTGAAATAATCATTACAAGAGGACGAAATTGAGTGTTAAATACAACTAAAACTGAAAGATTCAAAAGCACTGAAAAATGTGTTATCCAAGTACCCTTGGGTCTGTCCAAAAGCTATTCAATGCAAAAATCAACAACAAAAAAACAATTCAGTAACTCTGAGATGTCCTTTTTCACCAGAAAAAAAAAAGGCTTAATTTTCATCAGCAATACAGAAAAGCAACTATTTAAATTCAACTTTTAAATTTTTATACTAATACCATTCTCTGGGATCAACAGAGAGCTCAAGACAGAAACTGTAACTTAGTGCTGTAACTCCCTCAGCTTGACTAAGGGCAAAAGACACAAGTCTGCCTTCCACAAGGTTTTACTGTGAACCCTTAAATTATGCTGCAGGAGTTCACTATGTCACAAAAAGACACAGAGGATATGTGAAATAAGACTAGCACATATATATAAAGCAGCAAATGGAGAAAGAACCTGACCTTAAAATGTAATTTTACAAAAATACAATTGCATTTTTCAGCCTGAAGCCAGTGTTACATAAGAAGAGTAATAGAGAAAAATGGTTTCCATGCAACATAGCCTGATAATCTATCTGAATAAGAAGCTATTTTTAGTTTTTGAGAAAAATGACATCTTCAGATGAAAGCATCACTTCCACTATATTCAAAAATTACTTCTTGTCAGTTGTAAGTATAATGTGTACCATCTATTTACATGTTTTGCAGATTTGATACTTTACCTGATACATCTCCTACATGTTAAGTTCTATTAAAATACATATATAATTTAGTAGAATATTTTATTCCAGTAAGTTCTGTTTATTGAAATTAATAAATACAAAGTTTTTCTTGAAGCCAACTGTATTGTTATGTTCTGTAAATAGAAGTCAATGATGGTTCCTTGATATTAGTTGTATTTTTAAAGAAACTGATGTAATTTCCTTATAAACCAGTTTCTAACAACAATACTGTACAATAGGATAATAAAGATTTTTTCCCCTCAGCTTATCCTTTGCTCATTTAAAATTTTTTTCTCATGGATGCATGGTAGTTATACATAATGCTCATCACAAGAAAAATTCAGAAGATGCTGTTAATTATGTCACTGTTTCGTACTGAGACTGCACGATGGGATTAATTTAAAACAGGATCCCCCACTACAAGTCTCTAAGCTAGTACTTAAAACAAAGTACTCAGTACACCAAGGACAGTTAAAGAAGAAAAAAGCAGAAAGGAGAGCACGACAGCTAAAGAAGTCATGTTAGTGTCACAGAGAGACAGCACCATGATTTCTATGTATAAATATAGGCAGCATGACAAAAGAACTGGGAAGGCAAAAATGTCAGCAGAGACACTTTTGTGCTCAACAGAAGAGGGAATGGTAGAAAAAAATTTGCATAATAAAAGTTTAGGCAGAGAGTTAGTGGGTGGACAGATGACCACACAAATGATCATGGGTGACTGAAGGCCCATGATTCCAGCTGTAACTCTGCAACTTGAGAGTGACTGCCCTCAGCCCAACGTGCTGGTGAAGTAAAACCACCTAGAACCCTAGGCAAGTGACTTTATCCAGTGAAGTGTACTTCATGAACAGGAATACAGGATTGTGAGTACAGTCACTTGATGCTGAGGTACCATCCAGCTTCTCACTTAGTGAGAGCAGCTCTGTGTCCTCAGCAAGACCAGCTGTTGCCTGAGCTGAGGGCACAATCACCACAGGTGTGTTCATGCATGCTCATGTTTACCTGTACCAAGAGATAGTGATGGCCAGCATGATTGTTCAGGTTTATGTTTTTCCATAATGATCAGTTCTACACGTGTATGTTAGGAAAACTGTGGATTTAGTTAATGTATTTGGAGGTAATAATGCAATTCAGCACTACCAAGCTCATCTCCTGGGAAAAGGAACAGTTATTTAGCATAAACACTTTGTTTACAGCCCAAACTCAAAAACAATGCTGGCTAGCCAGCTGACATATGCCCAAAGCATATTTATCTGACAAAGGAAAACTCCCTCAAACAAGGACAACACAGTAATGAACAAACAAATTATATATATTGCCCTCGTAACACTGTAATTAGGATGGGATTTAAAGACGGCAATACCTTTAAGGGAAAATCTGAGGGAAAACGTAAACCAAAGCAGTTACTGTTTCTAGAACGAAAATGAAAACATGTCAAAAAATTATAACTGAAGCTGTACACCTACAAAACCTTGTTTCAAATTTCTGTGTCATTGCGTGCTATTTTGCAATTGTGCCAATGCCATGGTCATAGAGCTTTTTTGAGCACATCAGCTGCAAAATAATTGGCACAGGTGGACCAAGCACTGCAGTGCCATGACTGTCAGCCTGGCACAGAGGTGTCAAAGGCAAAAGAAGCACTTGGGGCCACAGGAAGGAGAAAGCAGCAAAGCCACCTTTGCCAGTGGAGAAAATATGTCATCCTCATTTCCCATAGCAGTGAGTTCCCTTTTCCCTGAAATACGACGTTAATGGTCTGTCCTGAATTTTTAGATCTGTTATGAATTCTGGTATTGCTTCACTAACGCGAAATTCAGAAGGGCAGTCTACGTTAAACCGTCAGGCTTTGGCTTCTATTGAAAAGATTACTACGATAATATTATTTTCAATGGTGTTGATATCAAACACACAATGGAAGATTTTTTTTATCACTGATACACCAAAGTATAACATCACAATATAACAAAATATCTAAGATATTTTAAGACCTTGAAGAGAAAGTACGAATCAATGAATGAACAAAAATGTAAATCTATTTATGAATAAGTAAAGAAGAATAAATCCTAAGGTGTTGGGAGTTGCTTTTGGTGGATTTTTTTTCCATTTTACAAAGTATTGTTTAGAAGAATATATAAGATACACACTAAATATGTAAAACACATACATTATCACATTTGAAACATATTGCTGTCAGAGCCCTATTTTTAGGCATCAGCCTGGGATGAAGGATGAACCTGACAAGGGTTACAACCTCTGGAACACATAGGAGTTTGACTGTCACCTGAGACAGCAAGAGCCAGAAACTCTGAATAACCATTTTGTGCATGTATGGGAAAATCATTTTTTATGAGGGAGGGGCTCTCAGACAAACCATTTTAGTGCCTGAATGGGTAGTAGGGGAACTACTAGATGGCTAATGTGCTGGTCACCAGGGAACCTGGAAAAAACAAGATACATTTTTGTGGATCTTTTCCGTCAAGTCTTTAGCAGAATTCAGAGCAAGACACTTCATCAAGAATGTATGTCCTTGTGGCATACACAAACAAAGCTTCAGTTAGTAGCTGTAAATCTTTCTTTGGTGCTAATATTATGCACGAGGTCTTTATTTAAGGGGCTTCTGTTTATTTTATTTTTTATTTTTTTAAATTCAAATAGCTGTATTTAAGTTGGGGTCAGCCCGAACATTGTTACAGCAATTGCTGGCACAATTTTTGACCCAATGTGTTTGGACTGAGACAACTTGGTCATTTAATTTAATTAAATTCTCTACTCCTCTCTTTTCCATCACGTATAATTTAAGCCATGTCTAGAATCTTAGATTAGTGCAGCAGTGAGAAAGCAAATCTCTCTACTGACAATTCTCCAAGCAAATCTTACAGTTAAGTGCTAATAAAGCGAGTCAGAGACTGAATGAGAACAATCTTATGTTTAATAGTTTTTAAAACATTGTGCTTTTAAGGAATAATAAAAATTCTTAATGTTAGTATGTCAGTGGTGTTATTTTATACTATATACTCTTTAGCTGGCACAGACCCAAGCATATTGCTGATAAAGCACCACAGCTGAAATCATTATGCCACTTACACACTTAGGATGTTGGACTAAGCAAGCTGATTGCTATTATTAGCACTTGCCTTTTCAAGCAAAATAATAACTCAGAATATTCTCAGTGGTAAAGAAAAAAAAAAAAAAAGAAGAACCAATTTCACTTGTGGCGCAATTCCAGAGAATATAGGTGAGGAAAACTTTGGAGCAATTAATCAACTAAATCTCTTATATTACATATGTTCACTTAAGATACCATGATTTTATTCTGAAAAATGCTGAAGTAGCACAAAATAAGCAACAAATTTGTATGCAGCAGAAATTTCAATTACCTGAAATATTTCTTGAAGCTCCAAGTCAATCTTTAGCTGTCATAGTAGATCCTAATACAAGATTTTCTAATATTTTTTTCTTCATAAACTACACCCCTGTAGGTCCCTTCCAACTCAGGATATTCTATGATTCTATAAAGGCAGCCTGTGGGGCTTTGTGCTTGTTTTCCTCCCTGGTCTTGAAGACTTGTGTGTTCTAAAGCATTGCTAATCTTTTGTGATGTAAAAACTTTGCCAGTTGCTATTTGCTCTATTTTGGATTCCCTATTTCAGTCTCGAAGCACATTAGTCTTCATGTAACTACCTAGCTGGACTGCACATTTCTGCTCAATATTGAAAAAATCAGAGTGCATACACACTCCCACATCACAGTCATCATGACAGCAATCATTTTTGCTGTCAAATCTTCTAGGATCAATGTTGCCTCCTTGTCTCCCATTTTTAACGGTGGAGATAGTGGAAACCTTTTGGCAACCCACAATTCAACAAGATACTCAGGTATTGTAGCCAATGCCAAAAGGATGTTCTTATAACCCACTTAATTCCATTGTTCACACATGCAGCCAATCCCCAACCTATCCTTAAAAAAAAACCCAAAACCAAAAAACACACAAAAAAACCCCCAAACCCAAAATAAGAAAATGTTAGTCAAATATGCACACATACTTTGTTTTGGTGGTAAAACAAGAGGAAATGGCCTCAAGTTGCTCCAGGGGAGGAAAAAATTCTTCATTGAAAGGGCTGTCAAGCATCAAACTGGGTGGCCCAGGGAAGTAGTTGAGTCACTACCCCTGGAGGTAGTTAAAAGACATTTAGATGTGGCACTTGGGAATACAGTTAACTGCTGGACTCAATAAGGCCTTTTCCAACATAAATGGTTCTATGACTCTATGAATGTTCCAAGAAGTAGAAGAAAAATTCCTTAATATTGCAGAATGCTTCTTAAGGTATATAATATATACTATTCTATGTATAAAGAAACTGAAGGAAAAGGAAAATTAGACACTGTGCATTTAAAGCATTAAACAGCATCATATACAGTTAGGACACTTCAGCCAAAAAACAAAAAATCTGATCACCCATATTGTGACTGGCTCAAAAAATTTCACAGTATCATAGGAAACTCTGATGCTTTCAGCCCAGACTTAGGAGAACTTTTGTCTACCAAAGTGAACCGGAAAGTAATTAAACTTATTACTGTGTCAGAAGTTTTCTACTTTTCATGCTATTGATTAACTGCTGGCAAAAATTAGTTTACATGTCTTGCATTTTGAATAGAGATCTCTGTCTACTGCCCTCTGGACAGTCTGGATCTCTTAAAATTACATCTACTTACTAAGAATTTTAATAACTATTTCAGTGATTGGTACTTTCTGCATCATTAAGAGCCGAATACAAAGAAAGCAGCACTTCAGTGATAATTATCAAACTGTAGTTTTAGGTAAATACCCAAAAGAAAAGAAAGACTTCTCTAGCAGGAATGAAAGTATCTGGGAAAAAATATCTTGTTTTATATATAAAACAAAATTTTCTAAGGGAATTTGGAAAAACTCTTCATAGAGAATGAGAGTTGGGGGACCCTTTATATTCTGAACAGGAAAAGCAAGCAAAGGAATGTGTGTGAATGGGAATGGGTGGGGGGAATCTTTCAATGCAAATTGTATCACATAAGTATTATATTACGTTGCACAAACTTGTTAATATTAAGCAAGGAAACTGCAGGGAATGCTGGATTCTAGTCTTCATTCTGCTGCAGTTAGCCTTCCACAAGCCACTTGAACCTCAAATGTTAAAGAAGTCATCCGTAAAGGAAGAACTATCAGAATCAGATCCTACAATCTCTCTTTCCAAAGTGAAATCTGATGGTTTTACTAATACACAGGTTTGACTTGAAAAAAAATCAAACAAAATATAAGGAAGTCCCAGAAAACTTGGTTTTTTGAAGAACACATCTGCAACCTATTTGCAATTATTTAGGTGTTACCTAGCAATTCTCTTCAGGGTTTTTTCATAAGGGTTTTGGGGTTTTTTGTTTTGGTTCCTTTTTTTTGTTGTTGTTGTGGGGGTTTTTTTTGTTTTCTTTTTTTGTTGTTGTTTTTTGTGTGTGTGTGTGTGTGTGTGTGTGTGTGTGTGTGTGTGTGTGTGTTTGTTTTTTTTGGTTTGTTTTGTTGTGTTTAGGTTTGTTTTGGTTGTTGTTTGGGTTTGGTTTGGTTTTGGTTTTTTGAGGGTTTGTTTGTTTTGTTCTGGGTTTTTTAGATGGGTTTATTTGTTTGTTTGGTTGTTTTTTTGAGGGGGGAGTGAGGGGCTTGGCAAAAACATCCTGTTAACAGAGAGAGAAGCCCAGGAGGAAGCCCTGTATTATAATTTACTTACTACTAGTCTGATTCCTTCATCACCAGCAAGTGCAGGTGCAAAGAGAGCTACAGTAGGTAGTTGATATCAGAACACAGATTAGACCATTTTAACAATGATAAGCAGAGTCAGGGAAAGGGAAAGTGGAAAAGACAGGGAAGTTGTAATAGATACTCCAGCCGGTGCAGAGCAAAGGTGATGGATGGCAAGGGTATGTCTAATCACACTCCTGATTGCTTTAAACATGCACCAGATGATATAAGAGAACTGGGATTTCCACAGCATAATAAAACTTGAAAGAAGCAAAATCTCTGAGACAGCAGTTTTGCTGCCTGATAAATACAGCAGAAGGCCCTCTAGAACTTGAGCCACCTTAAATACCAAAACTGTGAAGTGATAATGCTGAGGTAACACAGACAACAAAAAGATGGGTTAGAGCAATGCCTCAACATTACAAATACTAATCAGCAAAATACTAGACACAAATTCCAGTATTCTCAAAGAAAGGCAATCTTGTCAAAACTTGTGTTTCTAAATTGAAAATCCATCTTCATTTGTACAACTGCTGAGCTGGCATTAACCTCACCACTCCAGGTGGAATGGAATCACAGAATCACAGAAATGTATGATTTACAGATTTTACCTATTTGCTGGGTACTCAAAAAAGTTCCCCAGCTAAATGCACGTTTTTGAGCAGGACAGGCGTGTAAGGTGAAGGATGCAGCAGCTCATGTACTATGAAATGTTCTGCAAAAAACTGTTTATTACACAGAGACCTGTACAGTTGTCTCTGCATCTAATCAGCTTGACTCATTTACTGCCACATGGGCCCTCTTAACAGCAAATCATCATTACAAACACCATTGCTTACAGTTCACCCAGTCTTCTCCATCTGTGGACTGGCCAAGTACAATTCATGAGAAGTATTTGTTACTAAAGATTTGTTTTCCAAGCTGTACAGATCAGCCTGGTAAGCCAAAAAAGCTTAGAGCTGTTTCTGGAAAGGAAAACAATGATTTGTAGAAGAGAAATGCCTTAAAAAACCTGAGGTTTCCCTGTGTGGCACAACCTAATGTCTGAGGATAAACAACATACAGATAATCTCTAAAGAAAGCCTACCTGTTATTGTAAGATTACTTCAAGGCTATACCTGCAGTTACTGGACTGTCTGTCCAGGCTGATTGAGCCTGCTGACATTTCGCTATGAAGATATTTCCAACATTTTGGAGTTGTGAATCTGAAGGGTGAAAGGAACACCTTTCAATCAAGCAAGATATTCAAATAATTTCAGCCTGCACACTGGTCTAAGCAGGCCTAGTCCTGAATGCTAATATTATTTAACTCCCTATTGACCACATCTTCCCAACTTTAATAATGTTGCACACAGGGCATGGTAGGGTCCTTTACTGTGGAAATACTGGCTGCATTTAAATAAATCTACTACAGATTTCTAAGAGAACAGCAAGTACCATAAAAATTACTGAATGCCATCCTTTGCAATGGAAGAATTTGATGGAGTCAGAATTCAACCCCCTGTGAGAAGCAGGAGTAGGTTACTAAACAGTAGCCTTATAGAAGTGCAGAGGCAGACTCTTAATTTAAGGTTGATAAGATGAAGACTGGTGGACATTGTTTTTCCAACTATACTACTAATCATTATGTAAAAGGTGAGACTTCCAGTTTGCAAGCTTAATGTTCTTATGCCCAGAGCATTTCCATGTGCAAAACTTAAATTGTTCCAGTGCTTGCAGAAGTCACACACAGCAGTTTAAATGTAAGCAATGCCTGCTCAGGTAAACAGTGCAGCACAGTAAAGAGTGTCTTCTCCAAAATCTCAGGAACCTCACTTCTGATTTTTTTTTACCATGGGATGGAATGGCCAGCCTCTGAGAGTGTCAATGGACAGGACTCCACTATCATTTCAGAATCAAAGTTCTTAGACACAATGCAAACTCTTTTGGCATAGTTTGGGTAGGCACCTCCTGATCAGCTCCAGGACTAAAATGATCCCAGTTTCATCTCCTGATTGTCTGACAGGGCTGTGTCTTTAGCATTCAGGTGGTCAAACAGCGAAAGCTGACGGATAAAATCTGGCAAATCAACATCTGCTTGACTAGGTATTTCAGTGTCTATATGCAAAGTACTGCATTCCTATATATTGAAATTATCAGTGAGGCTGGAGCAGGTCTGCTTCCCAAAGTAATCTGATGGACTCCAAGACAGAAATTGTTTAGACATGACAGGTTTTTCTGTGTGGTAGGTGACACAGAGGAGGACTGAGTTAATCCAGCAAATACATGGTACCAATGGAAACAGAGAGGTAAATCCTGCTCATGCTCTCATGTCCATGGTGCAGCAGTAGGATGGCACCATAGCACAGCAGTTCTCGCCAGGGCCTCCAAACACACGATGTGCATGAGGACCACGACACCACTGCTCCAACAGGCACAGCCATTGTGCTGTGTGTGATATGCCCCTGAAAGAACCAGTGCCCGAGACACAGTTTTGAGGAGGGATGTAGCCAGCTCCAGCCAGTTCTGGTTTGGATGACTCAACAGTTTCCCATATTGAAGTGGGTGACTGCAAACGTAGCACAAGCTACATTTGTTTCTGGATGTGGAGGGTTTCCAGAAAAGGGAATGGTCTTGGTTCAGAACAGTGAAGTCTGAAAATTTCCAGTACAAAAACATTTTGGTATGTTGGTATTTTACCAACAGGGAGGGAACTGAAGAAACAAACAAACGAACGAACAAACAAAAACCCCAAAATCAACCGAACAAAAAAACCCCAGAAAAATTGCACTCCAGTAATGTTAGAGAAACATTCCAGTGAAAGAATGTGGATGATATAAGAAGGCAGAGGTGGCAAAGAAGATAGAGACAAAGATGAAGAAAATCGGCCTAGGATCATTTTTAAAACCCAGATTTTGTTCATTGCAGCAAAAATAAAGGTGATTTCTTTTGAAACTTACCTTCCGTATCTATACTACCACTGCATTGTTCATTTGGGGTGTCCTAAAAGGCAAAGTTATTACAAGTGCAAAACAAGAAACAACACTCTATGGAGCTAGGTAGCCTTATTTCAGCTAAGGAGGAAATTACTGGACCTTTTTATAAATAAAGTTTAAAGTTGAGATTTGTAGCACTGGAGGATAGTGGTTTGCATGAAGTATGGACAGCAAAGAACTTTCAAGTTTTATCACAGTATTTACTCCATTTCAGCAAATGTATCACTTCAGCCAACATCCCTCTAAACTGAACGGAGCTAGTCACTTAAATGTATTTTTAAGCACATGGATAGGTGGTTTGCTGCCTCTCAGCTGCAGTTTGCAGCAAAGTAAGTAAGAGCTGTTAAATAAACATTAAAACATTACTAAACATTTAATGAAGAAAATATTGTGGGATGTGATGCATCAGGAGACCTGAGTATGCTCCACTTCATACTGCTCAAAAAAAGCACCTCAGGCTGAACATTTTTGAAGGCAAACATTCAATGCCTAATTACATTTTATAAGGACACAAATGGTGGCACCATATCCCAGCATTACTAAAAGAAGTATAAACATTATCAAATCATCTGTACAACTAAAAGCACACTTTTTATTTTACATAATCTATTACAAAAGCAAAGTAGGCAAAGAAGATATTTTTCATCTTAACTAATCAAAATTCCAGCCTGGAATAAGCAGTGTAAGTCAAAGCATGATTTCTGTGCAGCCATTCAATAAGAGCCGAGTACACATCTCAGTGGGATAATGGAGGGCAGAAGAAGCAGTTTTGTACTTAAGATCCAGGTGCAACACCTGACACATTTAATTCAACTACAAGTTTCTGAAGGAATAATCTGCGACAGGTATTATCATTAGGGGATTCATAGAAAAAAAAATAGTATTTTTATCTGTATTAACAGTTCTTGAACTCTGTACCCATTTATATAACTTTTCTTCCTTTACCTAAAATATTCACTACCACCGAAGTAAACAATTTACTTTATATTTCCAGTATATTTCTGGATTAAATGTTGACTTACATGTGTTTGTTTACCAGCAGCTTCTCCTCAAGATACTGGTGTTACAGAGCATCAGTGTTTCACGGTTGTAAGCACAAATAATCTGAGCTGATGTTTGCTAAAGTGGGTTTTTTCATGTTGGCATCTGAAAATCTGAAGTGGGATTCATGACCCAGTCCTTGCAAGCAGACAGCAGCAAATTTGACTTTAGAAGTGGAGCATCTGTTGTTGAGGTCTATGTTCAAATTCCCTTCAATAAAATGCAAAAACAGCCTTAGTCCTGTACTCCAGTCACTGACAGAAATTTTGGCAGTTTGATCAGCTTAATGTAAGCTCAAGGTAGCTTTTTCAATGTCCTCCAAATCAAACAATTTGTACCAAATACAACCAGCTAATTTAATTAAATAGACTAGGGCGTATTAGGCTGTGAAGCGATTTGGCAGTAGCTTTCCATATAGACTGAAACCTCTGCAAACACAAAGCACAATCTTTTCCAAATTTCCAGCAGCTTTTTTCATTCCCTCCCTTATTTTTCAAAGAAATGAGGATGGACATCAAATAAATGGTTTGTAATAGTCCTGGTAAAATTATATGCAAGCTCAAAGCTGTAAACAACCCAGGCCAAATTAGTTCTTCCTCCCCTTAACATTTTCATTAGAGAGTAAAATTTCCTATACATGCCTTGAAAACCTGATTCAATTTAATTATGCCTTAGCTCTCATCCAAATAACATAAATGGAGTGATTTCGGTGATAAACAAATATAGTAGGACTACAACCCACTTACACTGCATAGTCTGTCTTTTCAAATCTGTTCAATAAATACATATTTAGTTAATTAAATGACTAGCAGTTCACTCAGTGGACAAACATTGAAGCTAAACACTGACTCTTAACTATGCATGACAGTCAGTTATCAATTCTTAATCTGGTTTCACTGTCGGAAAAAAAAGGGAGCCTTTTCCACATACCCTAATAAACTCTCAATTATAACAAAACCAAAGTATGCCATGTTGTAGACAGATGTCACATGATAATAACAAAAAATTAGGCTGTCTGTGGTCTTGATACATGTAAACATTACAACTCCCTATAAAATACTAAAACAGTGGAAGAATTATTTATTGTGTTTTTCTCAATAATATATAGGTCAAGGGATTTCAATGAAACCCGTCTTTTTGATGTTCTCTGTGAAGTGTCTGAAAATTTAAATAAAATGGCTGAGGTTCAGAGCTGTCAAACCAGAGAAATCTCACTTGGAGGAGGAATAATGAATCATGGTGCTTTTCAGATAATCTGGACTCTTTCCTTCTCCAACATTTTCAGATATGCTTATTGTAGAAATACAGCTAGAAATACATCTGGGCACATAGCTGGCACGTAAAACAGCTATAAAATTGAGAACTATCCACTTCTATATTCAAATCTTTCCACCCCTATCAGAAGTAAAAAAAGAACTTTCAATCACGTACAGAACCTAATGGAAGACCGAAGAAACTTAACTACTACTTATTTTACATTAGTCTGTAATGGAACATGCTTCTTTCAATCACTTATGATTTACTCGAAATACTCCAACTTCACATCAAGAAAGACTGCATAGGGCCTTTCATAAAGACTTTTTGAAGGACCAGCCTCATGACAGAAGACTCAAAAATTATGTCTACTTCACTAAAACTTCAAGGAAGAACAAATCCTACCAAATTCCTGTGCTTTTCTTTTTCTTTTTTCTTTCTCTTTCTTTCTTTTTTTCTTCACTTCATAATCAATTTTAAAATGTGACAGACATAATTAGACTTCACATCTGACATCTGGCCATAAAACAGCACTGCCACCTTCCCACTCAGCACTGTGACTTTCCTCTGCCAGATGATCCCAGCCCATCCCTCTGCTCCAGTGCTGGCTCTCTCACTTAACAGTGAATAGGGATTTCACATTGCTCCAGTTCCACACTCTTTCTTGGAGTTTAAGATCATGTCATGAATATGACTCAGACCTCAATTCAAAAATGTACTGAAGATAAAAAGTGCTCAATGAGTTCTTTAAAGGCAAATATTAGAGGTCTAATATTTCTACATACTCAATCATTTGTCTCATTTGTCTTTGCTAAGGAACACAGTGATATTGAAGAAATACATTTTACAAATGAGGTATGTACACCCAAAACTGTATTATTCAAATTTTACGAGTGAGTCATCTTGTCGCTTAATGATTTGAAATTGCTTCTTCCTAAGCATGTAGGTATGCAATTTATAAATGGAGATTTCCACTAGTTAACTCTAAATCTCCACAGTTCAACAAATCCCACTGACCACTTCTTCCTCACAGTTGTTCTAAACAACCATCATACAGATTATTCATGGGTATGTGTATGTTATGCTTCCTCTAATGACTCTGGACTGCTCTTAATCTTTTCAGTATGTGTGAAAATTATAATCTCTTTTTATAATCTTCACTATAAGAAGAGATTATCTCAGGATTAGAGTGTTAATTTAGTGTATCAGGTGGTTAGAGAAACTATTCTTGTGTTTGATGTGATGGTGCTTAAACCTTAAGCCAATTTGCCATTCCTTCATTGAGATGTAAACAATTTCTAACTAATTGTTGACAATTGTTTGGACTTTCTTTCCTGATATTCCTACAGAATGTGCATTCTGGTTTTAAAAGATTAATATATAAAAAAGATTACGTGGCATAAAATAAAGTGCCAGTTAATACTGTACAAGATGTTGCACTTGAACTAGCCAAGCATGAGAACAATGTAAGGGAAAAATAAGGCTTTATTAATAAAATATTTTACTCTTGAAGTATCAGGTCATTTATCAAATTGTGTTTTTAAATGGACCATAAACCTTGAAACTGTACTTTCTAAAATTTTACACAAAAAACCATTTTAAATGCATTTTTCCCCAGTTACAACACCAAGTCAAGAAAGCACCTTTATTCACTTTTATTTAGCAAAACCTTTCACATCAGGACTGCCTGTAACTCACACTGACCAGAGCGTGCCTCACAGTGATGCTGAAGCCAGGATTTAAAACATCATTGCCAGTCTGAACAACCCTGGCAAGGATTCCCCTTTGCTCTCCATCCTTTCTGCATCACTCTGCCACAATGCCACTATGAACCAAGTCAAAAGGACTGCAGAAAAAGCCTGACTGGAATGCCCTGAATGCTGTCACTTCCAAGGAGGTTCTGAATAGATGAACTGAAAGGAAATTCCTGCAGCCAGATTACGAACTGTGGGCCTTGGAGCTGCACTCCTCCAGAGGCTGAGCATGTTTCAGCAGAGCAGAGAACACTGACAAAGCTGACCCAGAGCATACACAATGTTTATTTTTTCCTTCCCTCTGCAGTTGGCAGTCTCTCTTTGAAGCAGGTACAGAGGTTTGTGCTGTCAGCAAGAGAGAAAAAGAATTAAAAGACCACAGCTGCTGCAACATTCCATCGCCTGGGGTGAGTGGCACAAGTCTTGGAATGGTGATTCCTCAGGGAAGGCTCCCAGAAGGGAGCAGCCCCTCATTGCCTCATCTCACCCGTGTCACTCACACCACTGAGATTCCTGAGATTTCTCAAATGCATGGGAGTTAAATATTCTCAATGTGACTAAGTCTAGTGGCTCTGAGGGGACAGTAAGCATTTCAAGTTCTATCTGGTTTCTGGTGGAGCAATAAATTTAGGACCATGGGAAGAATAATACATTTTTTATCCCCAACTCTTTATTTCTCTGTTTCTTTGTGATATAGAAAATAATAAAAATGGCAAGATATGTTTATCTTTTAAAACCACTTCTATTCCCAAAAGGTGAAGCTGCATTTGCTCATATTTCCACTCAAGAACATGATAAAAACATTTAAGCCAAAATGAATAATTCATGTCAGAAATCATCCATGCCTCTAAGAGATGACAAAAAAAGGATTAGAAATTTATTACTATAATCAAGGCTGGTTCTCTGCATTAAAGAAATTGGTTTTAATTAACATAGCAGAAAACCTACCCAGAGCCTCCAGAGACTCTCTGGGTTGCTCTGGGAGTTTGGAAGTCACTTACAGCTTATTCAGAGGGTTTTTCCTCCAGTGGCCACTCTGCTGCATTATGAAACGCAGTTTGTGTCACTGCAGTACAAGAACTTGTAGCAAACTTCATTGGCACTAGCATTAGAAATTTATGATGAACTCTCCAAGTATAAAAGACCATTTAAAATAACTGCCAGAAGGGAGAATGTCAGAATTGCTACTGCTTTTATCAGTCCCTGCAGTAAAACAAATGAAAAAGTGTACCTTAGAATTTTAACAGTAACATGTTAATAAGTATAGGTCAACACCTGGTTTTTTAAACTTCCAATATAATAATGAAATTTCAGAAAGAAAAGAAGCCTTTTCTTTTGTACTGTTTCTCTACATTTTGCTTGTAGTCATCCATTATTAAGAAAAACTCAGAAACTCTAGCAAAAGGAAATAATTTTCAAAATAAACACATTTTTTATCCTCCAATTTTATCCAAGTAAGTACTAGGTAAAAAAATGCACATGGTGGTAGCTGAAACAGGAGATATTTTTGCTAGCATTATAGGTCTGAAAGAAGGATACCCTTTAAAGAACTGGGTTTTTAATGCACAGGAACAAAAAACAGTTTAGTGAAACAATACAACATTTAGTGTTGGTTCATCCTACTTCCTCCTTTTTGAGAATATAGAATTATGCATGATTTTACCTTTCTAAAACATTAACTGGGTTTGCAGAAGACTGAGTGCAACACGGGACTGTACCTTGGAGGCAAATGCCTACCTTATGGGGAGAAGCAGTTCAGACACTACAAGAATGCATATGAATTGTTCAAGCAGAAACATGATTTGTACCAAAAAAAAAAATTTTGAAAAATTAAATGACATCAGACCAGGACACATTTATGTAAAACGTCCAAAGTTTGCCTGTGTTCATTTCTAATATTATGAGATATCTTAAAGGAAAAGAAAATGACAATCCAGATGAGTAATGTTCTATTAAACAATCAACAAGTTATAAATAATTACATGCTTGTCTATGCACTATTAAATAAGTATTTTTTACATGTATTAGTATCCTTACATGCACATAGTACTAGGAGTCTAATGCATCAGTAAGATATACCCAAAATTATAAGAAATATTTTTTTATGCTAATATTTTCTTAGGAGCCAGTACAGAGATATTTTTGAAGCTGGGATTTTTGCCTACCTAATTTATTGTATTCCTCTGTGAAATGTTTCCAAAATCAGCATGTTTCTGAAACACTGGTCCTAAGATGTGTTTTGCAATCATTATTCCAATTAATTTAAACAGCTTGTTTTATGGATAGATATAACTAACAAAGTTTAAAGTTAAACAATGCCACCCTCACACTAACTTACTCTGCAGGCAAAAGAAGAAAATGAAACATTTTCCCCCAAAAAATAACCAGAGCAAAACCTGGGCATTTTATAGAGGGTAATCAATTATATCTATAACTTTATTCTAGCACTCTAATGTAATCTAAATTAAACTAGTGAAATGTAGCATAGTTGAATATCATTCTATTTTCAGACAAGAGATGATATAAAGCACCTTTAAAAAAAATCCTAATTGATACAAAACGTCACTTTTTTGCACTAATTTCAGAAGTGAGATATTGCAGATACTGGCACACGTCTTGACTCATGGGATGATCTCATGAAAGAAACAAGTTTGTCATCTGTATCGGGTGCATGACAGTAGTCACAGGCCATCATCTGAGATGCATGTCATGTGTCAGTACCAAAAACAGGAGAAAAGCTTTCTGCAGCAATTCAGAAGGTTCTGGCAAGAGGGCAGCTTGTTGCTTGCTACTAGCAGTCTCACTGGAAGACACCACTGAAAATACTGCAACTTCAAGAATGCCTTTTCAGTTTCATCTGGAGCATTTCCTTTCCTCCTCACTGTAATTCTCTAATATATTTGTAGCTACACAGTTATTGAGGATATAAAATATGTACTTTTTGTGGTGGTTGAAGTGTAAAAAACATATTAAATAATTCTATTGTGAAAATAAATGGGCAAATTATGCATCAAGCATAAGATTCAAGGAGATTCAGTCTCTATTTTAAAGCAATTTGTAAAGCAGTCTTGCTCCTCCAGTAGCAATCACTCTAATTCAATGACATGGCTTTTAAAATGCCACATTGCTGCACACACCTGGACCTACTTTCCTGAGCTTGGACTGTAAGCAGAACAGCAGGATCTTAAAGGAGCACATAATTATCCCAGTATGGCCCCAGCACTAAGTCTGTGCTGAGAGCTGAGAGCTTTCTGTGGTTTTGATACCTGTGGTCTTACCTAGGAATTAAAAATCTAATCAAAGCATGCTCCAGTTAACGACTTTTAAAATCCTGGTATAGAACTACACTCTTTAGTCAGGCTCTGCTTCAGTTCAACCTGCTTACAGAGGATATGCTGTGATATATGTCCACACACTCAGACTGGTACACCCAGTCCTAATGCTACACTTTTCATCCTAGGCTTCATCAGACAAAATATCTTAACGACTCTTCACATCTGCCCTGTCCACAGTGACAGCCATACTCTTCATGCAGTCATTCAGCCACCTTCATATACACTTCATACATATTCATATTCAATATCCTAAGAGCAGCAAACCTTTTTTGAGTGAATGTAACTTTAGAATGGCTCATAAAGATCTGCCTAATAGGCTGTATTCACATGCTATCTTTTGAGACTAGTCAGTCAGAACTGATTGCAACTATAAACCCTCAGAGAAATATTTAACAGGTATGTGATGCTCACTTCTCTGAAAGTATCTGATGCAACTGGATCTCACTGGGAAGGACTAAATTTTTTTAGGCACGCTTTTTTGGGGGAGAAAAAAAAAAGCTAAAAAATAAATAATCAAATAAATGGCCAATCATATCTATGCAATAAACTGATTTCAGAGACTTCCTAGAACATGACATGGAATAAAGTTACAAAACACAGGAGTGGTTATCACATGCTGAAATACTGGTTTTACCTGTGCTGTTGAAAGTAACAGTGACAAAAGAACTTTAAAGCCCGGGCTTTAATACACTTCTGCATTCCTGGAGTTAGCTGTGCCATTGCTTCTACATAGTACTTCGTAAAACAAAAGCCATTTTAGATCTTTATTTTCCCACTTGTGCTAAAGAGATTTAGAAGGCACAGAGATGGCGGTTTTGTTACACACTCTTTTAATTTGCTAGGAGTGCTTAGCACCATAATGAGTAGATTCCAATAGCACTGTAGTTGTTTCCACAACGATAAAAAGTAGCATCAAAATTTGTCTGCCAAAATATATTGATTTTGAGAAAATGTAAGTTAGAAAAAAAAGTCATTGAAGAAAATCAATGTTTTGTTGCAGCATCTCTGTAAATGTTTCAGTATTATTCAGTATTCAGTTTCATACTAAATTAGCAGTACGTAGGAAAAAATCAGCATTATGATAATAATACTAAGTCTACTACTTGGTGTGCTCCTGGCCTGAACTCCAGAATTCTTTCAGAAGGTTTCTACAGGGCCTTTTCTTCATACCCTGCCAAACTAAGAGTTTTAATTCTTCAAAAGGCACCCTGAGTCTGTCTCCTATCTGATCACAGCAGGAATCCACACTGGAGTCTAAAAACTCATAGCTTTTGATAAGGAGGGGTGAGAATGTATAGGCACTTGCAAATTCTCTAGCACCATCTGGTCATTTGGCCAAAAAAGTCTTTGAACTGAAAAAAATCACTTGAAATAAACCACTGGAGGGAATTTTTGAGCACTCTGCAGCAAGGATTAGCTTCTGCCTCTGTCTGCACACTTTCTGTTCACCTCCTGCACTTCAGCACACCTGAGACTACAGCCACTGACTTATCTGGAAAACTCTACACTCGTTCCAGGGTAGATAACAGCAAATAAGATGCTGAGGTGAAGAACCTGAGAAAGTACATACTGAAAAATTAGAACTGTGTCAGTGAAAGGTCTGTGTGTGTAGTAGGAACAACAAACTACATCTAATCTGAGACACTGGGGGACTCATCACCAACTCCTGGTTAAGGGTGTTTGATTTCAGGTGCCATACCTCAAGCATGACCTCACCACAGGAAAATAATCTTGTTTTCCACTTTTTTAAGCAAAGACAAATTACTGTCCACTCCCTGAGACGCAATACTTAAACCTGAGTTCTACTGGATTTTCTGTCCCAGATTTCACAATGACTTAGTTCTGAAGCTTTATCATTTCAGAAATGGAGGAGTCACGAGTTCTGGAAAGAATACCTCATCTGCTCTCAATTCCTATTCTGCATTAAAAAATACAGATTTCAACTTCTTTCAAAATGTATTACAGTTTCTTTTTTTAAAGTTCATTGAAGTCATCAAAAACTCTCATCTCAGGGATTACACGCTACCTTATATCATGGAACTCGGTATTGTAAGCAAAAGGAGCTTGAGGAAAAGTAGTCCCTATTAATCCATGACTGAATATTCAAACACATTTGGATTTTCTCTTCCTGAATTCCCAGTAGCATAATTCAAACACTACTTCAGAGAGATTTTTGAGAACTAGTGCAATTTAAAGCAAAGATCTGCTGCTCTGAAAATTCTGGACTAGAAAGTCCAAAAATTTAAGGGAGCGTTTACAGCTTTTCCCGTACAGCCACAGACAGACATACTGCTTGCATCTGGAAGTTTTCTGACATTCAGAGGTAACACCTGGTGAAAGTAAGCAACTTCCAAAATCTGTACATGTGCACAGAGGCAGATTTCATGGCAATGTCAGTAGTTAACACTGGGCTGCTCTGGGGATTTAATGAGTGCAATTAACAATGATGATGATGAGCATTACAACAATATGTTGTAGGAAAGTATGACGTACAAGAAAAAATGTGGCCAAAACCTTAATACATAGATATTTCCTTTATATAGGTGAACAGAGGCTAAATAAGCAGAATAATTTATTTTAATATCCTTTAGATTAAGCATTAAGAAACCAATTGCAACCACAAATATTTCTGAAATGAAATCATGAAGGGTGGGAGATTTTTCCAGGGAAACAACGCTTTTTTTGTGTTATTCATTAAGCATCTGACACTAGCCCCAGTGAGAGATGATACTGGGCTAAGACATGTTTTGTATGAAGTGACACAGCAACTCTTACACCTGTTTACCACTCACAAACAGTCAAAAAACGAGAATAAAGAGGAAGGTATCACTTCAAACTAGTTGCTAATTAAGTCATAAATTAGTAACACATCAGATGGAGATGTCCTTCAGTGTCCCAAAATGAAATGACAATTAATCCTAAAAACAGGAGTCAGGATGACTTTGAGCTATCTATAGTAGCACTGCAGTTCCAATTGGGAATATACTTTCGAAGCGCATCTGCCCAATCGTTTCCCTTTCTACACCTTGGTGCATGCTGCAAACCTGTTCTGGAGCATGTCACAGCATCATGGAATAATAGAATGTTCTGGGTGGGAAAGGATCTTAAAGACCATCTAGCTTCAACCCCACTGCCAGGGGCAGGGACACCTTCCACTATCCCAGGTTGCTCAAAACCCCATCCAACATGACCTTCAATGCTTTCAGAAATGAGGGATCTTCAACTTCTCTGTACAACTTGGATGGGTCCAAGCCAGAGGTGCCCGCCAATAAGAATACCTAGAGCACCAACGGAGTTATGCCCACTGAACCAAACCAGAACTACTTCTACAAAGCAAACTCTCAGCATTTAATATGGACATTGGCCCCCCAGCTGCACAGATCCGCACCTACTGGGCTGAACAATACCAGCCTTTGTCACCAAAACTTGGACCAGATCTCAGGAAGACAGGCTGTACCACTGGTCAGATGAAGGATCTAGGACATGCTTCCTCTCTTGCCTGCTGTCCCCCAGCACAAAACTGTTAACCCCCTTTAGATGGAACTTTGAGACCTATCAATGAAAAGTGATTTCCACTTATTTCAAACACAGTTACATGACATTCTGGCAATCCATCCCCTTACAGGCTGTGTTGTACCTTGGATTTTCAAACTACCTATTCCTCACCCACATCTCACTTGTCAGACTCTTCACTAGAGCCAAGACACATTTGGGCAGAAACAGACTCTCTGGCCCCTGTGAGGTCCTCCTACAGACCACACAGGGAGCTCAGTGCCACCAAGGCATTTTTTAATGAAAATCTTACAGATTGCTGCTAGGAATGGCAGTATCAGTTGGCTTCCTTTTCCACTGATTTGATTCCAAAATAGACAATTTCCCACTTTTGTTAACATAAAGCCTCCACAGTGATTCTACATGGCATTAAAAAAATCACCTAATTTGGTCAGTATACACCAAACAAATTTTTATCCATGTTAACTTTATTGACATTTTTTCCCTTATCTCTCATACACACTGAATATGAAATATTTCTTTGGAGTTCTGTAAAGGAAAGTGGAAGCTGAATTTGCTTCACAAAAAGGGTCTAATGGTGCCAAGGATGAAAAGAACAAGGTGATGGCATCACACAACTGGCCGTGGCACCCCACAGCGACAGCCTGCCACTGCTGCATCGGCTGCAGGTGGTCTGACACTTGTTGAGTCTGGAGCCATGCACTCTGTCCAGAAAAAAATTCTTTGGGAAAAGCTAAACTGCAAACATCACTGGAGCCTTCTGTCACAGAAAACTGTGGGGAATTTTTACCAGCTCTGAATTTCTGCTGGGAATCCACCTCCATTTAAAAGTTCAACATGTATGGCGTAGTGAGGATGCTTAATAAGGTTAAATGCAGTACAGACAGTACTTCTGGTACCAAAAAAAAAAGGCTGAATTTATTAGGCCTGCAGATCAGTAGATAAATTTCTCAAAGAGACTCTACAGCTATCTCTCTACTAGTGGATTAAACATGACTAGAATACTAAACATATACTCTGCGTGAGTATCTCAAGTCTTCACTATTAGACTATCTCACCCTCCAAAATGGGGTGTCCATAGGATAGCTGGGTGTCAGAAGCAACTCTGGCACTTGCAGACTCCTGAACAGTGCCTGGAAAGCCTGGAAAGAGAGTAACAGCTGGCAGGGGCCAAAACCACATGTGAGTGCTCCAAGAATTTACTGGTAGGGTTGGCTGGAGTCAGAGTATTCACAAATGTTTTCCAAAATCTGCTGTGAAGTAACCTAATGGCAGCAATGCCTGTACACGTTCCCCCACCACCTTTTTTCTGGAAGTCAAGAGTCATGGTGGGACAGCAAAAGAAACACAGACACACACAAACATAAAAGCAGGTCAGGGAAATTCAGTTCTTGTGGATATTTCTTCATGGTCCAGCAGTAACTGTTGAACTGTAGAGTCTTTAATACTTTTTTTAGGATGTATGCTAACTCTAAATGACACCAAACCTCTGAAGATTATTGAATTTTTTTTTTTTTTTTGCCTCACCTTTTATCATGCTTAATACTCTGGTTTGTTTATTCCCATGAAGGGAAAACAAAGAGGAAAAATGGTGTTGGACCTATTGTTGATATAAAAACCCTTTTTATTCAGTTTCTGTATTTTTCACTGGGAGTTTAGCTTGAAAAGAATTAAGAAAGCATTTTGATCTCCATCAGATAGAACAGAACAGCTGAAGGGAAAAATGGGAAAAGTTGTCTCAAAACACCTTTTTTTTCCTCTGATCCCAAACTAGCCAGGCTGAGCCAGCTCTCAGCATGAACTGCAGCACAGTAAGGACTACAAAAATAAGACCAGTCCTGTAAGTGTCAAACAGAGCCCACTGCACACAAATTCTGTTTTCTACTCAGCCTGACAAGCTCCTTCCTGTATCTCATTAAGACAGAAAGAGTATTAGCTCCAGGGAGGTATTTTCAACAGCACGCCCAAAGAGAATCCTCAGTTTCTTACTTAGCCTCTTTTACTGAGACAACATCCAACATCTAGACCCCAGAAAAGGATCTGGCTATTTCCTAGACATTCTACATTAAAAAATCCACTTTTCATGCGTAAAACCTACAGAACAATGCTAGACAATGAAAGTATCAGCAGAAACCCCAACTGGCATTATTGTCATTGGCCACTAAAGAGAACCCTCTATTAACAACAAGAAAGATAAGGTGGGGAGTAATTAACGCAAAAGGGCAGGGTTTAGAAACACATCATCATTTGAGAGCTCCAGCCAATATTCTTGCGAACTGGAGGAGTGATACTGCTCACATCTGAATGAAGATATTGAACTGAACACCAGTCCCAGTTTGGTTACATATTTTGATGCTTTAAAAACAGAATAAAAAAAAGGGCAGGCAGAATGAGACATAAAATTTGTACATATCAAGGGATGACCAACACAGGTAATGTCTGAAAAAAAAATTCAAAGAAATGAAGGTTTGAAGTGTTTTTGGAATTCAGTTTTGTAATTACATACAATTCTGCTGCTGGTTTTAGCACACACTCCAATACTCACAATGCTGGAGTCCTAGTTTTTCAGGGAATATACACAGAATTGAAAACATGGCCATTTCTTGCCCTTCAAAGCACCTAAAAATTCAGGTGATGATACCAAACTACTTAAAAATTCTACTCTTGGTGTGAAGATCTGCAAGTCTCTAGCTTTAGTGCCATCCTACAATGACACAATGGGATAATTGATGGTCAGGATATCAGCATTAGTGCTGGATGGACTTGCTTCTGCCATTCCGTATGACAGACAACAGAAGATGGCCCAAAGTCTCCTCTTTAACCACTGCATGTAACAGCCAAATCTGACACAGTATTTGCCCTGCAAAGGAAAAGACAATGTGTTCCTCAGAAGTCTGACATGACATAATATGCTAAACTAGTCTCCTCTGGAGTTTTTTTCAGTCAATCAGTAAAACAACTGTCTTGGAGGATTATTGAATACATGATTTTGATAGCATGGAGACTACAGCTCCTTCTGAGTGCCTGCCTGTTTACTGACGGGTTTTGTGAAAAACAATCAACATACCCTGTCCCTGCTGAGCGATGGTAACCAAAAAACCAAACTTTCACTCTACTGTGATCATATGGTAATCTCAAAATGGAACAATTCCCCCTTGCCTTCCTTCCTTGCATTCTCTAACATCATTAGAAACAGTCACAGTTACAGTATGGCTCAATGCAGCAAAAGCACAGGTAGGAGCATACTGAAAGATTTTTTTTGCAAAGGGCTGGTACCACAAGCTTTTAAAAAATATAACCCTTCTTTTATTTCCTTATACAGCACAAATGTCTGCTATTCAAGTCAAAATAAATAAACAAGTAAGACATTGTGTAATGATATTAAAAATAAGCACTTTCTGCTTTCAAAGAAATTAGCATGCCATTAAAAAAAAAAAAATTACTGACAGCTCTGCCACACCAGCAGAAAAGGCAACATAGCAAAGGACTTGAAGCTGAGCATTGAGCACTGAGGCCAGCGTGCTGGCTGTAGGCAAGGGCATCATGAAGAATATGAAACAGCCTAACTGGCATGGGGTTGGTTATGCTGCACAAACTGATGAAAAAATATCACACTTCTGAGAAGAAAAGATGACTGGAGAATAATAGACATGAAGACTTGGCAAGGGACAACAGGGAGAACAAGATGGAAATATACTAGTGGCCACAGTAAGAGCTAGGACAAAATCTAGTCGCAGTGATAGATGATCACAATTCAATGACAGATTGAAAAGTAACCCTGACACTTTCATCCTCTGATTGCCTTCATCAACATTACATCTAGTCAATTCTTCATACCCATTATTTTCATGTATCTGAAGATTTATCACTTATTTTTGAAAGGTAGTGTTTAATTTTGTGCCCTCTAGAAGCCATTAACTAAATCCATCTTCTGAATCTTTAGCACTGTTACTGCATTATTGCCATGTTTTAATCAAATCCCTCCAAAGCGATCTGCCATTAAGTACAGATTCATCATAACATTTTATTTCAGGTGTGCTTTTGTTTTATGATCATGAACGGCATCACAATAACATGAATACATAAAGAGACATAGGATTCAACAATGCCACACATAGTAGGGTACAGATGACATTCAATGTTGCTCTGTAAATGTTAAAAAAACCCCAGCATATAGCAGTGCAAAGAATTTTCGAACTCATTTATTACCACATTTTGCAGTATCAAGCCCAGGAGGGCTAGCTAATTGTGTGCCAGAGAGTAGCAAGCTATGTTTGTATTTAGCTTCACTCGGCAGTGTTTTGAGGGAGAGGGATGGATCTGGCTTTCCTCACAACAGACTTTTTTTTTGTTTGGTTGGGTTTTTGGGTTTGTTTTTTTTTTGTAGATAACAAATCTTAGGAAAAGGACTGTAAAAATAATGGTGAAAAAAACCCAACCCAGCCTCCTGCTTTCCACCACAAAAGATGTGAATAATCAAGAGTCAAGAGGGACAAGAAAGAAAAATTGCAAAAGATTCATACAGGAGTCTCATGAGATTTGGTCACTTGCTCAAGTTATTAACAAAAATCATTCAGGGACCTTTTTGGGAAAAGTAGCAGTAAATTACTGTGACTTCTGTCTTAAAGACAGCTGCTCAGTGAGCGCCAACAGTCAAATTAAAGGATATACTTACATGTCAGTAGAGTAATTCTTTTTTCATCTAAACCACCTTGCTCATATAGAACCCTCTGTGCCAGCAGGTTACTAAATGACACTACACGTGTGTAGCTAAGTAACTCAGAGGAATATAATGCAAGATTGTAAAAGAGATCCTTATAGATGTGACTAATGAAAGAAAAGCATAACACCACAAGTGTTAGGGCTAAATGTCTCCTTGAGGAAGGCTACACAAAAGGAATCTTCTTTGGAGGTTAGAAACTTTGCTTTTTAATGTAAAGATCATGAAATCATAGAATACCAGCTTGGAATGTATCCCATCTTCCAGATCACTCATGATGATATTAAAGAGATATTTATAAAAACCAATAAAGAATATTATACTAATGGATAACAAGAATACATTTTGTAAACTTCCGGCTTTGCCTTTCCAAATTACAGCACCAGCATCCAATTCAAAAGGCACCCAATGCCACATAAATGGGTATGCCGGGAAAGACACACACCATCAGCCTTGATGCAGTCAGGTTAATAATATATGAGCATGTGACTAAAGTGGGTCTGCGGGAAAGATAAGCTGATCAACTACCTTAAATGCATCTGCTAATTCACTGCCCGTCTTTTTATTCATCTTTTTTTTTTTCCTCTGTCCATTTAAGGGGGATGGTTTATAAAAAGAATTGCAGGCAGAAAATCAGCATTTTTAAAATAGCTGAGATATTCCACAGCTAGCTCAACCATTTTTCTGGGAAAAAAAAAAAAAAGGATGAAATGCCAAAGGAGACACCATTTTTGATTAAAAGGAAACAAGATTATTTCCTCCTTAAAACTGATTTCTCTTAATCACCTGTCATTCATCACACAAACACACACCGGTACTGCTAACTACTTCTCTACATATTCCATAAGCCCTTATTGCTCAAGGACAATCTGCTTTCTCTGTCACACAAGGTAAAGGTGAAGTCCAGTCCACCTCATCGATGCAATTAATTTGCACCTACATTTTAGGTACCTAACAAAGGCTGCTTATGGGACTCTGGCACTTTCTTCAGTTTGTTTTCACAAAGTAAGTACTCTGAAAATCCCTCACCTATAGGTCCCTTATCCATCTAAACTGAAACAAACAACATCTCCTCTGAATTCATGTGCATGTAAACTGCCCAGTGTAGCTGTCCTGTGTTCCACCTCAAGCTCCTTCTTCTCTTCGTTGGTGGCTGCTGCTCACCTAGCACAGCTTTCTGCTCAGTCATGCAGGTCAACACACAGCATTTGAACTGTGTGGAGTTGCTGTCAAGGGGCATGAAGCCAAGCAAGACCAAGAGACAGAGTTAAACCCTCATAAAAAAGCAAGCAACAGCAGTTGCCCAACATGCAGGGAATATCTGCCCATCTATTTTCTCAAAGAGGAAAAAAAAAGAGCTCTGACAGCTGGGTAGAGTCAAGAGGTTATGCAGGTGGCATTCACTTCACTGCCAGAAGGGTAACAGATGAACATTTGGCTTAAGCCACATTCACTGTACCAAGAATGGAAAGAAACAAGGCACAATGAATTATCTACAAGCTCATTGAGCTCTACAACGAACTGTCTTCTGACACAGATCTGCCAATCAGATCAGTGGTATCACCCTCTGGAGAGCCACAGCTCTCCCACTAGAAATGATGGCCACGTAAACTCACATGGATGCAATGAATTGTACTTTCTGGATAGATCTAACCCAACAAATTAAGTGACCCAAGGAGCTTTCTTGTCTGAAGGACAAGTGTTGTTGCACAGCACAATTTGTTTCTATCTAAATGAGCTTAGTTCACAGCACAACTATCTGCATTCAAGCTGCCTGCCAGCAGTGGAGCTGGCATGTGCTAACCTCCAGAGAGTACCAAACCTGGGAAACTGCTGAGACAAACCCACACAGTGACTGATACACAAGTGCAAGCCTCAGCACAGGTGCTGTGCTCAAGCACGTAAGTCTTGACGTTCTACACATTATTAGGAGCCCCACAACTCTTGAATTTAGCAGTGCTAAATTTCTGGTTCCAAACCAAAAGTAAGGGTCATATATACTGTTCTGCAAGTCCTGAAGACATCCTCCTATGTAAAGTTCCAGTTGGTTTGGGAGATATTTTTGTGATCCAAATAGAAACCTATTGTACATGATTGGAAAATGCTTAGAAAGTCCAAGTGAGCAACCTAGGATTCCTATCTGAACAGCCTAGGAGGTCAGAAGCTAAAGCAAATCACTGCTGATGCAGAGAAAAAAAGATATGTCAAGGTGTTGCATTATGAAAAGAAGGCTTAAATAAATCTTTTGTATCTTTAACAACTAAGAAGACTTACAGCATGACCCAGCAATACTGAGAATTACAATGCAATTTTGTATCATCTATTATTTTCAACTTCAAATTTTCAGTGCACTCTAAAAGGTACAGTAGCATAGGAAATCACCAGGAAAAACGGTCATTGGAAAACACCAAGAAAAATCATCATCTGTTTACAAAATAACATTTGATTAAGTCGGAAAATTAGTTTACATTTTAGCCTTCTAAAAATTTGGAAGATTAGATTTCTTGCTCTTCCTGAATTACTTCCCCACGGAAAAATGTGACGGGGCTCTGATCCCCTGCACAGCCAAGTGCAGGTCTTGGAAAGCAAAGCCCTCAGGTTTTTGATTGTGCCTCAGCTCAGTCCAAAGGCATGAAGGACCCTGCCCAGCTGAGCTCAGTGGCACCTGCACTGGATTACAGCTCAACATTTGACACTGCAGCTAAGCAATGAGCTCACATGCTAAAGCCATGATGAGTGACTAACAACCAGAATGGGAAACCTTAAAATACCCCTCATGTGAACAGGACATAGTTACAGGAATTATGGTATCCCTTTCAAGTAACTTTAGGGTTAACAGGCCAGCAGAGTAAGACAGTGGCACTGTCTTGTATCTCAATTCGAAGAACAAGGGATGACCTATTTTTAATCACATGGATTTGAGCTTGCTTTCAAATGCTATCTTCTCTGTCCTACATGTGTTTTGATTCAGACAAAATCTACATGAAAAACCCTCTGTAGTTCACACTGTGCACTGAATTCACATACAGTGCATTAACCTACTGGCTAATACTACTTAGTCAAGTAAACTGGTACAGCTGTGTACCAGTTCAGGGCTGTCTTCTAATTATTGTTGAAAAGGCAGGTTAAGAAAGAGCAACAAGTGGAACTCATTCCAATATTAACTGAAAAAAAAGCATCTATCCTAAGTCAGTCAACTCCTGTCATGGTCTTCTCCATCCCATTACCCTATTAGTACCTCCAGATACATACTTCAGGAGGGCCAGTCATCCTTGTCTTAAATACCTGTTTTAGAACAAAAACTACTCTTACAGAAGTGCTTCTCTGATGATCAGCTCTGGCTGGATGCTGGTCATACACCAGATAACCTACTTAAAGCTTGTGAGACAAGTCTTATTCGGAGACGTAACTCCCACTGGTACAACCATTCTGTACAGAGCTCCGTGTTGACATAACTTCACAGCATCCAGAAATTCTACTAGCTGCACCAGAGGTACCTCTGGCATCTCTGCAGAGTGCTGTATTGTGCCACGGAGACATACCCATGAACTAATGAAAATTCAACATTCATATTAGTATTAAGAAAAAAGTCATTAACTGCTACTGAACTGCCAATTACCCAGTATAACTGCAGACCTCCCAGATCAGCTGTTTTATCTTCCCTCTCTGCTGCGTGCAATATTACATTCATATTGCAGATTACATTAGCACAGCGACCTGTAACCAGCTCCTTACTGCTGAGAGAACAAATTATTTTGCCAAAGTTATCGGTTCAAATCCGTAATAGTGAAAAATGAATTAGACATGCCCAGACTTGGGGATTTTTTTCCTTGCAATATCTGTAGTTATGACGAACTATGACATTCAATTACAAATATTAAATAAACTGTTGCTTTGAAATTATTCTTGTTTCAGCTGTTTTTTGACTCCATGTCACAGGGGAGAAAAAAATAAAGTTTGTCCTGGATAAGTTAAAACCCCTAATGGTAGCTAAATATTACACAACCTCTTCCACTGAAAATTTTTATTATCCTTCAGTATTGATGGATTGCACTTGGTACTACCCAAGTTTAAATTCTTTATATAATCATATCTTTATTAAAAGGAAAACTGTGGGGAAAAGTGAATTGTTACTAAATCATCCCAATGCTCTGGTGACACGTAAACAAAAGGTACTCTCCTGAAGTTACAAATCACTGGAGATTGTAAAAGTAACCTAGGGAAGTAGTACCACATTTATTGGTTTCCTCCCCAAGCATCCACCAACAGCAAGTAACAGAGTCAGGACATTTAGGTCTGTGGACCATTGTGGCAGACGTGTCATGGAAGTTTCTATGTTTGTCTGCTGTCTTCTGCCAAGCATGACACTGCCTGCCTTTATCAAATTGCTAAGCTTTCTGTATCACCACAGACACTAAATTACCTGAATAAAAATTCAGTGCACTTATAAAGATCTTCATGTAAATACTCCTCTTTCCTTAATCTCTTTTTCTTTTTGTCTTCAAGGGAGTGAAGAAAATTGCTAGGCATGGAGTAGGTAAAAACTCATGAAGTTTCTGGCCATTTTCCACTCCTGTTAATTCAAATTAGTGCACTTCTTCATTACCTGGGCATGATAAAGGTCTTTCAGCAGCAGTAAAAATATATAATGATTATATGCACAGAAGTCCTGACCTTATAACTTTTTCAGTGACTGCTATGTATATTTGAAAGAACATACATGTGACACCTGGTGCAACTGATGCAAAGGTACTGGGAACACAATAAAGATTTATGTAAGATGTTGGTGACTAATGACATCTCAGCTGGCAAAGCATACACTTATGACACTGGCATTTATTACAAATGTTCTATAGGAGACTTCTCATCCTCTGAGACATCAGTATGATACCAGCAGGAGCATCTGAAACCACACGAAGACACACTTGTGAGTGCTGACAGAAGTAATAATTAAATCAGAGCAGAGATTCACAGAAATAGAGTGCTGGAGAACACCTCAAAGCATCAGCTACCCCAGCCTCTCAAAAGGCAAGAGCAACACCACTGGAAGAGGTATTTATCTAATCCCTTCTTGAAAACCTGAAAAAAAGGTGATGCTACAAAAAATGTAGCTAGATGAAAACCAATTTGAAATCAATTCCCTAATTTCCCTAATTTCTTCAGTTCTTCATTCAGTTGGTTCTAAAGAGCAACTGATCATCATTCTCCCACTGCCAGCATCCTACTTTATTGGGAACCTTTATTTCTTCTCCCCATCCTATTTTTCAGTATTAAACAAACCCATTTACTTCAACATCACTGCATATGCCCTGCTTTGTCGTTATTCTAATTGCACCTCCTGTTTCTTTCCATCTCCCTGAAAGCTAGTGAGGAAACACTGGAGACAGCATTCTTTCTCAGCCTTAACTAATGACAAAGCAAACCCTGTGTCTTGTGAATGACACTTCTACTTATGTACCCCAAGGTAAGATGTGTCTTTTTTCAATTATACTGCACCTGTGACTTTTCACTTGCTTTAGATTCTGGTCCAGTGAGACCTTTTTCTAGTGTCCTACTGCTTAGCCAAATCTTTATCATTATAAATAATGGATTCATTGTTCCTTATATAATGCAGCACTTCATGCTTGCTCCTTTTTATTTCGGCTATTCCTCTAGTTTGTAAACATAATTTTGAATCCCTTTTGGTCCATGGAATACTTGCCATTATTCCAGATTGATGTCATCACAGATCGTATCTATTTCATCATCCAAGTCTGGATGATTCAATGCTGGCAGCTGGAGTTGGCTTTTAAATAGTCTATTGGCACCTCTCAGCAACATGAACTACCTCCCTGTGTCTGCATAAGCAAGTATTCCTTCCCCTTCAGAGTAGCTGCTCTCCACTGCGGATAAGCAGAAGCCTGTCATCAATTCCCCTGGACAAACAGGAGTCATTTCCCTTTCCCAGCACCTGCTACAAGCACTTCTTTCTCTCCCTCTGTCAGTAAGAACTGTGAAACATGACAGAGATGGAGAGAGAGAGAGAGGCTGGGGGAGTTCATGGGTACTGTCCTGAGGAACAAGAACGGATGGAGACAAGGCTGAGGATGGATGATCTTGTGGCCAGCTGGTAACTAGAGAGCAGGTAACCTGTAATACAGACTATCCTCTAGGATCAGTGCCCGCTGCTGTGCCCCTCTTGTAGTGGATGGATGCTGGCTCATCACCAGCACAGTGATGGCACTCTTCGCAGGGCTGTGCTGGCCTCAGGAGAGGCTTCCCTGCTTGGGCACTACTTCTTTCTTCTTCCTTTCCCCTCCCCCATATTATCTATCAAATACATGTATGTATGTATGTATCAAATATGCACACACATATATGCAAAATTATGTATGTGGTCTTTCTGCCATAGTATGATCTACTGTCCTCCCTAAATACATTAAATTATAAAATATATAAAAGCAAAATCAGATTATAAAGCTGCATATTCTATTTTATACTCCTGTGATTTGTGAACTAGAAATATGCACTGTGCATATGGATCTTCTTCCTGCTAGAAAACTTGTTTTTGCAATATGATTGTGTAATCATTGTATCAGAACAACTCCTTTAATTTCTCCATCTGAATATTCAAAGCAAAGTATGTCAAAACTTGGTTATGATTTCCTGCAGGAGGTAATATCAAGATTCTGTCTGCAGAATACTTAGGAAATATCTGTTTATGGCAGGAAATATAAGCTACATTTACAGTAGGAAATACAGGTTACATTTCACTGTGTGTACTCAAAAATTAACCAAGTTGCCTTGGCTCTCTTCATAGCCATTCAGGAAACAAGGACACCTCCCAGAAATATGAATCCTTCCATTTTAAAAGTAACAACCATACAGACATCTAAGATACCTGTTGCAAATTACTGACTGTCTTCTTCCTCTGATTCCAGAGGCTTTGGCTGTACAGCTAAGGAACAATCCATGTACCTAAGCAAAGGTGTCTGGTGCGATTTTGGATGCCTGGATTAAGCAGGACCCCTGCATAGGGCTGGCAGGTAGAGCAAAAGATCTATGCAGGTTCACTTAAGTTCTAGAGAGGTAGCTGGAGTCCAAACAAAATACCTTGAGGCACCTAAAATATCCAAGAAGCGCTATTACACTGGCATTTTTATTTTAAGCTCTCTTGATTGCACCACCTGTAATGACTGGAACAAGACTCAGTTGTTTAAATTTCAGGAGCTGGTGTTGTGTCTAAAACCTGGGCACAGTGGCATAGCAGAGGATTTGCAGGAGATGTGCACCAACCCGAACTGGAAACAGGAGGGCAAATATGATACTGTGAAACCAAAATGACAGTAGACACCTTTGCCCAAGCATCCACATTCTGTTCTACATCTCCATTAACTGCACTTGCAGAGTTTAGCAATCCAGCTCTCACTTAGTCATCTAATGCTATAAATCTCAATTTACATAAATGGAATCCACCACAGTTTTTATCAACTAAAGTAAGATGTGACACATTTCATTAACAGAAGCATTACATTCTGCACCCTCAGTACTCCAGGTGAAGTATTAATTAATTCACCTAAAAATAATTGTTTGTGTATCCCTGTCAAGGAAAATAGACACTATTTAGTCTCAATGAGTAGTAACTTCAGTCAACCTTAGGGCAGCAACTAAAACAGTTTGTCAGAAAGATGTTAAAATTGCTTTGAAAATCAGCAGGCACCCAATGAAGTCCATACACATACTTGCAGTTTTATAAAGGCGCATGCATAAAAATAAAAATTACAGTGTTAGCATAGAAGAATTACATCTTTTTTAGAGTGACAGCATAGAATAGATGACATCTTTTTCAGAAACAACAACTCATCTGTTTTAAGGTCTGACTTTATGTCAAACTAATTTTCTGACTACAGTATTCTCAAAACAGCAGGGCAACTATATAGCAAATGATGCCTCATGGGCCTTGCTGGTTTAATTTTATGAAAATTAGAGCCTTTGAGAAACCCTAGGTGGACAACTCTGAAGTCCCCACTATAAAAAAGACAATGCAGACAGCACTTCTGAGAGCAGCAGCATGTTTGCTATTCTCTGCAAAACATTATGTCTAAGAAGAAAGCTTCATTTTTGCACTAATCACCTTGTTTTCTCCATCCACTTTATAATATTACTTCCCATAAACTATGAAACACATTCTAAAATTATAGTAAAATGAAAGCACAGTACTTTAGACTTCCAGCTATAATAAGTTTAAAGAGGGGGTTACCTGGAGATTCAACGCATTGATTATTTAACTTCCTATGATACAGAAGTGTTTGGTGCTTGAAAATTGAATGCCTGGAACTAATGCATTTGATTCACAGACCAAACACTGAAGAAGAATCGGACTGTTAAAAAAATTGCAAATTGTGGACACTGTCTGATTGGAAATAGGCTGACAGACTAGTAAAAGCACATGAACTATTTCTTTTTCAATGCATGTCATGTGAGCAAAACACCTAAAAACACAGCAAGAACAAAACACAACCAACCGGAATCATGAAAAATGACAAAATTTACAGCTAAATTATTGAAATCTAACAACAGTAATCTTCCATACTCTTAATTTGTAAGATGACTTACATCATATTCTCAATATTACGTCTGTTGTTATTATTGATCAGTATTTTGTTTGGAGATTTATATTTCTGTACAATTTATAGTGGTTCAAATGCAATTATTGGCAATGGGCACAAAAACAGGTAGGTGCTTAAGTGTCCAGTTACACGTATCATTTTTGAAATAGGCAAATAATTATGGGAAAGAATATACAGGTTAAGCAGAGGAGTAAAGCACACTGATATACAGATGTAGACATATGTGCAAGTAATTAAGAGACTGCAGCCCTTCCCCTCGCAATGCACTTCTTATATGCAACTTTATTAATTCCCCCTTGCTACCATATATACATAACTTGAAGAGTAAATATCAAGTTATGTGATTTTTATATCATACATGTTCACAATTTCAATAATGCTACTTAATATTTTCAAGATGTTGTCAAATCAAATAGGAACTGCTTATTTACAACAAGAGAAAGAAGTTGATGGTCTGCAATCCTGATACTTGCATCTGTCCTCCCAATCCAGCTTAGCATTTCATCATCAAAAACAAAGAAAAATGTTAATTGTTCCATGTAATCCAAGGAAGATGTACATGGCTATCAGCAAGTCTATTCTAAAAAATATCTACGGGTAGCCTGGATGTATAGGGCAAAGGACTCTTAGTGATTTTCAAAAGAAAGATTAAAACCACGCAAATTTTTAAAATGCTGGAAAGCTTAACAAATAGCTAGTAAATAAAGATTCATAGAGGAATATATTATATATAAACCTACAGTTTGATTATGAATAGAAAAGAGCATGATACAAGCTGTAATTCTTGTTACAAAGAACTGTCATCATGTCACTGAAAGCTAGATGACAGCCTGCCTAGAAAGTAGCATAATAAAACCTTCTGTAATAACATTTTATTTATGTCCATAAAATTGAAGAATGGTAAATCTCTGGTTATTTTATTTTTAACACAGATATGAATTTTAACAAGCTGATTTATAACAGGTTACACCAATGTCTAGATTTAAATCAAAGAAATTAATGTGCACACTACCAGTTTACACAGAGAAATTCTTGTAACACATTTCAATAGTTGATGAGGCTAAAAAGGTCAATACCCACACTATCTGTTTGGAACTAAATAGAAGAATATGTCAAAGTTTAAAAGTTTAGTTGGCAACCAGCATGAAGTTCAACAGCTATGCCTCAGGTCTTCCAATTAACTGGGCCTTTTTTTTTTCCCCATTCAAATTACTACTTAGAATAAATACTTGAGTGATCTTGAGAAGTTCTTTCTCTTCATCCTTATTCAGTGTTCATTGATATGTACTCAAGAATCCTTGCAGACCAGTAAAAAGTTACTTAAAACATGCAGAAGCAACCAACTCAGGTAGAACATGAATATAGCTGTGCTTAGTCAAAGATGACTTTTTTCCAAGCAGGTGAGACAAGCTCAGCTGAAATTCTAGTTGTAGTAAGGTGTTCACCAATCAGAAGCCCTTCCTGCTCATTTTTCCTGAAGTAAACTAGTACAGTTTTTATAATAAAGGTACTTTAGCAACTTTCTTCAGAAACACATTATTTGTTTCTGTTGCAAGATCTGTATTGATGTTTTTCAGATTTTTCATTGCTCCGTGAGAAGACACAGAAAAAAACCACTTCTCTGCATCTGCTCTGGCAACTAATGGGCAGGAATGGGCACCAGCTCCTGGGGCAGTTAAACTCAAGCAGCTGCTACAATGACCACTGTCTGGGGACACACTGACCATCTTCTCGAGGAGCTTCTGTATCACTGAGGATCTGATTACCCAGCCTGGCATAACAAGCAGTGTAATTACTTACTTTTCCACATACTCCTGCTACAGTGCGTTGGACAAGTTATTTAAACCTAACAGGCCTTCCTGCAGCTCGGGAAAAAAAAGAAAAAGCACAAAAAGCAGCATACATCCCCTCATTTTCTTTCCAATCTCAGTATGCCTTTCTTTGATATTTATTGCCTCCCTGGCACTTCACATACACAGTGTTATATATTAATTTAATGAGTCATGTAATGCTTCCCTAAGACTGGAACATATCCAGAGGTGGGGAAGGTGGCAGTGGGGATTGTGAAGTCAGACTTTTCAATTACTCTTCAGAGAGAAGCCTTCATTCAGCTCCCATTCTTTTAACTTGAGAAGCAACCCTACAGGTACAGAAAAGCCTGTCAAATACACGAGGTGTCTCTGCAGTTGCCTGAATCTGCATGAAACCTAAGACAAACTCTTGTAAGAACTCTCTAATTTTTTTCCCCTCCTGAATGAGTAGAAAGGCTGGCAGTGGTGACACTTTTAACTGCAAACAGGTATCCGTATCTCTGTCAAAAACATTTTTTAGAAGGTGAGAAGTAGAGCAAAAGTTTCTCACTCAGAATTTCAGGTAGAGGGGGTAAAAGTAGTGGCAGGATTAATGATAACGCAGGGATCACGTATCAATCCAAGATGCACCAGCTTGTAACACTGCAACAGTTCATTGAAGGAGAGGTAGTGCAGCGTTACCATCGTATGTACTGTAAGAGAGCTCAGCTTCCAAACGTGTACATATTATTTTTAATGCCATAAATGTTAACTACAGCATTGCAGTGACTGGTCTCTCCACGTGAGGTTTGCAAAAGGAAGAATACAAGGAAAAAACCTGAGACATAAGAGAGAAGGGGCAACTTGCTCAGGAATATGAAAAATCCATCTCAAATTTAGGATTAGGACAAGAAACGTAAATTGTAGCTTCTAATCTCGAATCATCAAGGTATACACACGAGAGGACCAAAATGCAGAAAAGCACTAAACTGTCCATCAGTGAACACGACAGCCTTGCACAGCATCACTTTCCGAGACAAGACTAGACTACTATTCCTCCCAAGTCCATTCACAACCGCGCCGGCTCCAGGTGCTCAACAAGCCTTAAAGCACTTGCACATGTCAAAGTTTATCCACAGATAAGCTGGGCTGTTCGGTCTTTTTGCCCCGAACCGCGCAAGAAGCAGGGAGATGCCGCCAGCCGCGGCCCTCCATCACCGGCCCCGGCAAGCCCGCCGGCCACCGCCGGCCCGCCCCGCATCCCAAGGGCTGCGAGGCCGCGGCAGGGGCCGGCGGCCTGTATGTACAGTC
>JANPWX010000052.1:3656089-3687108 GCA_024734555.1 Trochalopteron elliotii
GCTCCCGCAGGGTTTCCCCGCCGCCGGCTCCATCTCCCCGGCGTAGGAGCGGGACTGCTGGGCTAAGGCAGCCCGCAAGGTCCTCCCTGGAGCCGGGTGAGAGCGGGGTGCCCGACGCCGTGCCTCTGTCCGGCCCTGCCCCTCGGCCTGCCGCTCTGTTAGGGGGACTGTGCCCGCCTGCCCTGTGGCGCATCCTGGGAGAGATGCCCGGGGTGTGCCGCTGGGGCGGGAGAAGGACCTGGCCTGGGAGCCCTGCCTTGACCTGCAAGGGCCTGAAGCTGTTCTGCCACGGCCAGGGATGTGGTGTGCATGTACAGGTGCCGGGCCTGAGGCTCCCTTCAGCCGTGCCTGTAAGAGTGGCAACTGCACTGACCGAGATGGACAAGCTTTGTCAGGCAGAAGCTCTGCTGGGTTCAAAACATGTGTAGCCTGGCTTGTCATACGGGACGGTAATGAAGGGAAATGGCACTGGTACCAGAGATATAGGGTGAGAGTGCTCTCAACTTTGTATAAAATATTGCTTGGGTGAAGATAGCACATTTGTTATTATTTTTAATCTTCTTCCATGCTAATTAGTCCTTTCAGCAGGACTTATTGGCATGGAAACAGAAGAATGTCGACTTAGGTATATTGGTTTTGGTTGCAGAGGCAGCTTCTCACTGCCGGAGCTCTTCACCATGCTCTGTGAATGTACAAACACACCCTTGGCCTGCTTCTGATTCTGGTTACATTCTGGCAATCAGTGGCCACTGGTCCATGACAAAGCATAGCATTTCAGTAGCCAAGGGAGAAAAGCTTTGTCCTCCTTCTGCACTTTTTCTCTTAACTCCTGTTTTTCCTTCCACACATTCTCTTCCCTTAGAGAAACTGCTATGAAAAGGATGGGCATTGAGTAATGCCATGATGTTATGTACAAGTGAGAAAACATGGACGGCTTTTCCTCTCTCCTCAATAAATTATTGAAAAGAAAGACAAGTGCAATCCATTGTCCTGATCTTGTTGCAGTTAGTAATAAAGATCCAAATAAAAGAAGGAACACGCTGTTTTAAAAACAGTATTAAGATCTATAGGCAATGCAGAAAAATTTAAGAGTAAGAGAAACTGAGTGTTGCCCAATCTTGTGATTTCATATTAATATTTGCATTTTTAATAGTTCCATAATTACTATGATTATGAAGTAAATTAAATTCTTAGCTTTTATTTAAAAATCTTATTAGGCTTATGATGAAAACTTGAGAATTGTGGCATGAAGCATACATGACTCAAGGGCTCAGAATGAAAAGTCAAATAATAAGTAACTATATAAGTAATTTTAAGGCCCTGGGTCCTGATTTTCTTTTAATGCTATAGATGGGCAGTATTGAATACCAGTTCTTTCAAAGACTTCAGAAGGAGTGAATTTAGGGAAGGGTACTAATTCAATTCTGTCCCCCTAAATTTGGAAAGAAAGTATTAACACCAAAGAAAATCTTTCTTATGAAGAGTTTAACGTGGTTTAAAAGCACATTTAAACACTAATAACTTTTCTTAAATAGATTGTCTGTTTTATAACAGAAATAAAAAAAATTAGAGAGCACTATTTCTGATTAATGTGCTATCCTCATAGTTTGGAAACACATCTGAGGTAGGAATGAATCAACAATGCTGTAGAGTCTGTCATATTTTATCACACTTCATTTAAGTATTTGTCTTCTTGATCTTACAGAGCAACCATTTACTTGGGAACAGCATGAAGATAATCTAGGCTGGAGCTGATGGAACAAGGAAGTGTTTAGTGGGTTATGGAGCATTTGTTCCTTGGGACTCTGGGTGCAATTAGGCTTAGCAGTAACCAAAAGAGGTTAAAAACTATAAACAATGAACTTCATGAAAGGTAAAAATCATCTCGACTTTTCTATGACATGGCATTTGTAGTGAAAGTAGCCCTGTGGATTTTGTCTGCAGGAAAGGCTCATAACTAAGCTTCTGTGGCAGTGGAATAGAGGTGAGACCCAGCAAAGACCTGCACCAGGCAGAGTATTTAAGGAAATAGTGGAAGCCCAGTGTAATGGTTTCATGTTCGCCGAATTTAGCATAGTGGTTTGAGTGTCTTTTCTGCTGTGAGACAGGATTTTTTGGGAAGCTCTTTAATGTGGCCAATAAGGAAAAAATGGGCACAGAAATAGACTCCTTGTCCTGCCCCAGAATTCAACTTCCTGACTTTGCTTCTGGAATTAGGCTCCCAAACATCTCCTTTCAAAAGGCAAGCAGGTTATTTCAAGGCATGGATGGAGGGAGTCTGAGCACCTCTATTCACTCGAGCAAAACAAAGCATCCAGTCACAACCTGTAGATTTTCCATCCAAGAAAATCCCAAGGAAGTTTCTCCTGAGATAAGCCCAAACTCCGGGATCTCAGGGTAAACTTTTGTTTTTTGAAATGTTCCACTTTTCAGCAAATAATTAAGTAGGGGAGAGGGAGGGAGTTAAAATAACTCTGTGGCCTAGTGGTTTGGCTGTTGCCTAGGAAGTACTGTTATTTCATAAATAATCCAGTGATTCATGAATTAATTACTGGATAAAATAAATCAGTTTTCAGTGGTATAAGGAATAAAACCCATTTCTCTCCTTCTTTTACGTGCCTTCATCATTGTTCACTCTCACTCCTTGCTCTTTTTCCAATGTGCGGTCTTTCTGTCCCAGTAAAACTATCCCTGTAAAATATGAGACTGAGCATTGTAGTTCAGGGACTAAAAGTCATCACATTTTCTATAACCTTGGTGAATGTTCCAGCCTCTGGGCCACTGGATAGTTAAGATCTTTGCTTCCAATCAAATTTTGTTCAATGAGGTAAGCACAGCATGTATTCTTTACTTCTTCAGCATTGCCAATATTGTACAGGCCACTTCAACAATGGATAAGTCTAAACTACAAAGGCAAGTGTTATGTGTGAAGTAGAAAAAAGGACTGTCCTTGCCCCAATGCAGGTAAGTGTGGAAGAATACAATTGCCAAGCCTACACATGAAAGCAGTCCTTGGAGGAAGTTGAATTATAGTGGATTCATCAGCTAAGTCTGGGTTAGGAGTTACAGGGGCTGGTCTCTACAACAAAACTCTTGTTGCTGAGGATCTAATATCCATGCCACATTTGTTGTTTTGGGTTTGATTTTTTTTTTAACCCCATTAAGAAAAGTGGCCAAATCTGGTCCACTAGACTAAATGCTCATTCACAGTTAGAGCAATGTGCTGCTGGGGTGCATTTTTTTCAGCTTAGCTTGAAAGGAGTTGTGTTCATGTACTCTTGAGACTGCTCTGAGATGTGAAACAGCACAGTAAGTGGGAATGATCTAGTGATTCACTTTGCAAGCACAGTCCTGGTCTGCAGTAAAATGCTATGTAGATGCATCCATCATCTCATTTCAGAAGGAGCTGGAGCAGAGCACACTCAGCCCTTACCAAAGGACAGAAATGGTTGAAAGCAGTGGGATTGGAACGAGAAGCAACTCAAAATTTTGGAACAAATTCCAGTTTCCTTCATCACTGTCAGTACTAATGGAGATACAGCAGAGGATGCAATGACAGGAAGGCTAGAGGAGAGGTCTGCTCACAACTGATGCATTTGCAGTACTGCCACTATCAGTCACCAGATGTAGGAGAAAGTCTGGCTTGGGAATCAGGGAAGAAGTATTTGATCACACCATGCAATACATCACTGAACTCCTGCTCTGGAAAGTGGTACTGGGGGTTTACCTGACAAAATGAACTTAACTCCACTTACAGAGTGAGGTCAGAATCACTTATCAAATATTTTCTTTTTTCGTTTTCCTTTCTGGCTTGTCTGTCATTTAACTGATTTTGACAAAGATCCAGTGTTACCCTGAAGCAAACTGCAATCACAAAGGATTCAGAGATACATGAGAGACTGAAACTAAAAGAAAGTGGGAAGAATTGCCATTATGGCTGAAATGTTGTCTTCTGAGGAACATGGGACATTAATCTTACTATGCTGAGAGCCATGCTGCTGCTTACCTACTCTGCCTTGGAGCAATTTTAATAGCTTGCTGGTTTAACCTGCTGAGAAGGTGTAATTAATAAAACTGGCTGGAAAATAATACACAAGAAAATTTTCAACTCTTTTTTTTTTTTTTTTTTTTTTTTGGTAAACTTGACTTTTTTTTTCACTTTATGAAATTGAAAGTTGATAATTTTTGCCAAAATGCCATACAATAGAAAATTAGTATTTCCTTCAGAAAGCTCAACTTTCTTACTTTCTGCCCTACAGTATCTCAGCAGAAGCAGAGCTTTAGAATGACAGGCAGATGATGGGAAGCATTAGGAGTTAGGGAATACTCTGTATGTTGGCAGTTTTTTACACTGTATTTTGCCTGTTCAGATAATGAGCAGTGTTTTTGGACATACTATGTGAGAAAAACAAGATTATGTTTATTTACTATATATATTTATCAGAAATTGTGTGTAATATTTGATGTTGTTGGGTGATACTCAACAGTTTAACTGACAGTGAGTTTATACTGATTGTCCCCATTTCTGTCAGACAGATTGAAAGCAGCATTGCATGAATCCATTTGCTTTGGTTGCATAATTTGCTGGTTTACATTTAATTATACAGAAATATTAATGGTGTTATGTCAACAGTTCTGATGTAGTGGAGATCTGAATGTTTCAGTGGGCCACATAAAGAATAAGTTATTAATCCATATGAGCAATGGGGAAGATTTGCCTTTAATAAGAGGCTTGACCCAAATTGTCTTGAAGAGCTGTTTAAATTTCAGATGGGTACTTTTTTCTTCATGTTCAAGAACACAGAACAAAAATTTGAATTATCTGAATGAATTTAAAAGAGTACTCCTGCAACATTCTGTTCCTTATGCGGCAAAACCTCTGGATTATTAACATAGTGAGTCAGACACATCAAAATAAAATCCATTGACACTTTGGCAGAGGAAGAAATAATCATGGCCCTTTATAACTCACATTTTTTCATCATAAAGATTAATGATTATGCACTGAAATAACAGAAATACATTAGAGAAGCCTGTGGTGCATTAGAAATACTATTCTTCTAAGTCTCTGTCCAGATGAAAAAAGTCTTTTGAGAAAAACAGACAAGTAACTGAGTTACAACATTTTTTATTTTTTTACTCTTAACTGCAGTTGAGGAAGTGTTATTTTATATACAACTTCTTTGTCACTTTTCTATTTGAGTGGATTCGTCTAAATCTCTTTGTCAGGAGCACATTATTCTTAACAAGACAGTATGCAGCAGTTACCTTTTTTCTCTAAGGCTATATCAGAAGGATATAGTCCATATATTTATGTTTTCATATTTATCAATATCTTTATGAATCTTATTTTTGATCATTATTGGTTATGCAATTTTCTTACTAACAGCAGACAGAATTCCAAGTTAAGATCCCAGCCTCCTTTTGCAGGATATTATACAGAGTGAAGAAGACAAGCATGAGTTCTTTGAATTGCTTATATTTAATATTATGTATATTTAAAGGAAGATCAAGCCAGGGTCCTAACTGATACATCTTTATTAGGACTAGCAAAAACACCAAGATGTTGGTTCCTGACATTTTCATCCAAATTTCCCTTTGAATTTTAACAGAGGAAAAGAGGAAAGACAAGTAAAAAAACACCAAGGGGAGGGCAGTGCAAAGACTTCCACATAAAACAGGATAAGCAATGAGAAGGAAGTGAAATTTTTTTCATTTTCTAGACACAATTGTGGAAGTGAAAATCCTGAGTAACAAAAAAAAAAGCTATGGGTAGAATAAAGTGAAAATCTGATGCATGTCTTGCTCTTATTCTTTGAGAAGGACACAAATGCTCTTTTACTTACACTGAGGAGAGCCCTTAACAGGAAGCAGTCCATAAAGGGATGAGGGGAAAGGAAAGGCTTCAGCATGCAGAGGTGTGTTTATAGAGGCTGCATCCACATCCTTCCACTGCCAAGGCACAGCACTCTGCTGGCGTCTCTAAATGCATCCTCTTTTCCCAAGGCTGTGCCAGCTACCCCTGTGCTCTCATTCCCTAAACACTGCCATCATAAGCAGACACAGTTAAGCTCATAATACATAGAATAGGATTGTGGGCCATATTCCATTTGTGAAACAACATGTAAATTAAGCCGGTTGTGTGACTGTATTTCTTTGTCATATGGAGTGTACACAGAGGGGGAAATCACTATATTTAAAGGGAAATCATTATTAGGTATATATAGAATTGCGTTTGATGGGTTAAAATATTTTTCATTTTGCCTTAAAGATTACTTCGTGGCTCAGGAAAAAAATGTTAATAATAATTCTTAACATTTTGAAGGATTTACATTCTATTACAGATAATAATCACATGCTTAAAGTACTTTTAGTAACTCACCTTGTGTCATAAATTGCATATAATTTTTTGTTTTCTTCAACCGCATTCCTGAAAAGAAAGAAAAAGAGCATATTAGTTGCATGCCTTGTGTCCGCTGCCAAAAAAACCCCTCATTTATGGCTCTAAAGGTTTTCAGACCATCATTGTAGAATCTAGAAATGGGGGAAAAATAACCTATAAATTGACTTGTTCAACCCCTCACATGACAAGATTGTAATAATCCTTTGGAAATTGCCTAAGTGGGTTTTTAATTATAGATCCATGACTGTGTTGCCAAGAAATGAAAAAAGAAAAAAATAGTAACTGCTTTTGTGAAAAACACAATGAAAAGATATGTTTTTGATAGAGCTATGTGAATAATTTTCAGCAGTGCTTTCCAATTGATCCAAATGAACATTATCCAATTCAGTTATTTCATTTTTTAAAATAAATAAAACTAAAAAAATACATTGAAGTCTAATGCACTGTATTCAGTGTGAGTAACTAATTTAACTCTGATATTTTGAATACTTTTTGGTATGATTAAACATTGAGGTTTGTATAAAAAAGACATTGAAAATTCAGTGCTGGAGTCTATATTTTTGAGCTTTTTCAATTGAAATCCATGTGAGTTTGCAGAATGCATTTTGCATTCTTTAACTAGAAAAACGAGGGGATTTTCCCTGAACTTATTTTATTGGACTGTTTCTGAACATGTGGGGGAAAAAAGTGCTCTTCTGAAATAGTGCTAGTGATTTGAGGGAGAGCAAGAAATGTTGTCTGAAATGTGTTGGCTTTGCTGGAATCAGCAATAAAATATAAGTTTTAGCTAAGTAGTTTCTGAGAAGGCGTGATGAATCTAAGAGGCACTCCATAATAAGTATTGATTTGTATCTTACAATCTGATTTATGTCTCTGAGCATTACTTTACCTGTCTGCTTAGAGAAGTTAAAGAGAAGCAACTAAAAGCATGGGGTATATGATCCTGAGTTTGGATGCATTAAGCTCCACTTACATGGGAAAGTTAGATGCTGGGTTTGGTCCCTGTTCCTGGAGTGGTAATGCCTTTTATATTAAATATGCACCAGCTAAAGGATATTAACAGCTGAGTTTTGTGAATGCTCAACTCTCTTGTGCATTGGGTAAGGAGATGTGGGGCCTCTCCCGTGTCTTGGATCTCCCTGAAATTACCAGCTGTGTAAAACACAGTGCGTAGTGCTGGGCTGGGCTCAACTTGGCTGCCAACATCTGGTCCATTTAAGGTGCCCTGAGGTACCTGAGACACTGCATGGAGTGGCCAGTTACCACACAGGACCTACATGACACCCACACTCTACTGGAGAGTTAGTTAGAGTTCCTGGGGGGACACCCTTGAGAATTCCAATGGCTCGGAATGCTTGTGTATGGGAACTAGGCTGAAACTCTCAGGTCAGATTCCACCCAAGAGAAGGATCCCCAGCTTTCTATACAAAGGATACATTAACTGAGTAGACTAGATCTCTGTTGACATAATGGGAACACACAGGTCTTGTGTAGGCACCTACGCCTAATCTTCAGATTAATCCTACTCCAGATTTCACAGTATCTTATGTTATTTTGATTGTTCTAGCATGAGGATTCACAAACCACATTGCTCTGGGTTTAAAGATCGTAGTATTGTATGCCTGCAACCACATCTGGGTGTGCTCTGTTGGTGTTTGATATTCTTAAGTACAGTTTCGTTTATTCTCCACACTTTTTAGCTCTCTGCTCCTCCATGACCCCCACTGGGTAATTTCTTGAGTTTAGCAAAGGAGAGGGAAGGGAAGAAATAGCAGAGAAATAGCATCTGAAGCCTGAACACTGACCCAAATATATCTCCTGAGTATAGTTAGGGATCTCATATTGGTAGACTTGCATGGTCATTGCTGAGACATGAAGATGGCTGGGCTCTTTTCTGACATGCATATTGCAACTTGCTGCAAGGCACTGGAATATCCACTGCTTTTGCAGAGGCTGGATGCAGTGAGTCAGGGAGCTAGCTCAGCCTTCATCTTCCTCTAGGACTATGGTTCCAAACACAGCCAGTGACACCTGGGAGACAGACACAGCTCAACCTGTAACCATGACAACTGGGATGGGACTTACAGCAAATTACCTATGGGTGGAAGAGGGCACCATTTCTAAATGAAAATCTATGGTATAGATGGAATAGTATCTGCTTTCCATCTCATTGCCTAAATAGATCCATACTCATGAGATAAAAAGAAATTTGAATACAATAGAGTTTTCTTTAATTAGTAGGTTTGTGAAAATTTTCAGAACTGGGCAAAACATCATGTGTGGCCACTCTGTGTTTATAACTTTTGACACCCATCATCAAAAATGCCAAAGGCAGGATAGAATTAACTTAGCTTCCTTATTGGTAGAGAGAGGATAATGGCAAAAGGAGATCAGGAAAACTATCAGGCAAACATAACAGGAAAGAATCAAATTTAATCTTTTAAGTGTTGAAGTTTCACAATCAGCTTTTATTCAGACTGATAAGGCACTCCACTTTCTCCTTCTCTTGCAAAAAATATAGGCACATCTTAATGTTGAAATTCTCTTATTCAGCAGAGTGGTAAAATCTCTGCATTGAAAAATGCTTTCTTGTGAATGAGGAGTAAATGGAGTTCAGGAGTCTCCTAGTGCGGCTCTGTCTGCCTGGCACCAGTAGAAGACATACTTCTGAAAGTATTAAAAAAGTAATTCCCCCGTCACAAAAGTGGCACGTTAAAAGTACTTCTATTAAAAGTACTTTGTTGTATATGAATGTCATTATATAATTGATTATTCCCATTAAAATGCTTTGCCTCCTTATCACATCTTTAATAAAAGAACAAAACTGCTTTGAATATTATGCATGCACTTGCCTAGAGCCACTATTAAGCAGAAAGGCTCTGTGTGCAGCCAGGCAGTTGTTGATGGTAAATCAAATGGAGGGCATATGGTTTCAGTATGACTGCTAGTAGAATCTTTGTTGCTAGAAAGAGCCAATGTTTTGAATTTAGGATTATTAAAGTAACAGAAATAGTAGTTTATCTTTTCTCCTTTTTTTCCTCTCCAGCTCTCTGGAAGGCCCATTCAATATAATACAGAAAAACATTCTAGGAACAACCCATGCTGGAATGTTAGGGCTTCCCTGAACTGCAAACTTAGAATGCTGTGTGTTTTTTTAAAGACCACACAATTTCTGGATGATACCATGAGTCAGAATGCCTCTGGTTGGGATTCCTCCTTGCTGATGTAAGCATTAGACATTAAATGTGTAAGTCTGAGCCAGTTACCGTGGACTACTTTAATAATCAGTGAGGACAGCAAAAGCAAGTCCAAAGACTGAAAGAAACTCCAGGGGCTGAAATAGACTAAAATAGTGTAAATGAATCACCCTCCAGAAGTACCTAATAACTGTGAACATATAGCCCATAGCTAGCAAGACATCTAACTTTTGGGTAGGTAGAATTGCCTAAGATATATCCCATTCATGTGATTTAATGGGAATGAAAGCAAGATCTGTTTCAGTACATTGAGCATATTGCCCTACAAAGGTTTATTAGAGCAAGATGTCTTTAGGTTGGAGTTCCATGAAGAATATCTCTGCTAATGTTAAGTGGGCAGCAAAGAAACAGAAAAGCTGCTAATACTTTATTTCTGGAATTTCTGGAATCTTTTTTCTAAATGTAAGTAGAATTTTAGAATTTTAAACAAGGATCATCCCTTCTGTATTAAGGCCACAATACAAAGCAGTGCTGGTGGATGAGAGGCTGGATGTGACCCAGCAATGTGCACTTGGAGCCCAGAAAGCCAAATGTGTCCTGGGCTGCATCAAAAGCAGCATGGGCAGCAGGGTGAGGTGAGACCCCATATGCAGTGGTGCATCCACCCCTGGGGTCCCCAGAGCAGGAAGGAGATGGACCTGTTGGAGCAAGTCCAGAAGAGGGGCACCAAGATGGTCAGAGGGGTGGAGCACTTCTCCAATGAGGAAAGGCTGAGACAATTGGGTTTGTTCAGTCTGGAGAAGAGAAGGCTTTGGGATGACCTAACTGCAACCTTCCAGTACCTAAAGAGAACGCATAAGAAAGATGGAGAGGGACTTTTTACAGGAGGATGTAGTTACCGGACAAAGACAAATGGATTCTAATTAAAAGGGAGTTCATCTACATGAGATGTTAGAAAAAAAATTCAATCTCTGACAGTGGGGAGGTACTAGAACTGGTTGTGAAGGGAAGTTGTTGATGCCCCATCCCTGGAAGTGTTCAAGGCCAGGAGGGATGGGGTTCTGAGCTACCTGCTCTAGTGGAAGGTGTCCCCACCCATGCCAGGGGGGTAGGAACTAAATGACCTTTAAGGTCCCTTCCAACCCAAACCATTCTATACTTCAATGTTTATGAAACACAGCATGCTTAACAAGCACTCTTGTTATGAGTTACATATTCTGACATTATGTACCTAACAAAATGATTCAGCATGAAAATATAGATACAAAGGCTAATTTTATAGCTTGTTAACAGTATGTTAACAGTATGTTAACAGACAATGTTAACAGTAAGGAAGTGAGATATTTTAGCTTCAGATTTGAAAGTATCTGAACATGGAAGGCCACCACTGAGAAAAAAATACTTGCTTTTTCTACTTTGGGAAGAATTCTCAGAGTACACCTCACTCAAACTATTTACAAACAGGAAGAAAAACAAACGTGAAGATAAACTCCTCTCCACTGGCTTGGGGAATATACGCCTCATTATGTTTGAACCTTATTCACTTTGAAATGAAGAAAATAGAGTTGTTGGCTGACCCAGCATACACAATAAAGGCCGAGTGAAGCCTATTCTACATGGCTTTGGTGCACTTACCATTAGTTGCAATGGCAAAGCCCAACTGTAAGTCTTCCTCCCTTGAACAGCTGATTCTGGGCTTCTACCTCAAGACTGTTCAACCCAGTTTGCAAAGTTTCCCTCCAGAAACTTCAGAAGCAGTGAGGCACTTGCATCAATGAGTCAATAAAATTCACTTTTCCTAGGAGGTTCAACCCTTGCTAACCACCTTAGGTATTCAAGGGCATCGCTGTCACATAGCGTGATAGGCACTAACTAATTATTTTTAGTACCTGGAAGCCTATCAAGAAAAGTAAGAAAGTACAGACTGAAATGTCAAATGCAAAAATGGGAAACTGTGTTTAAAACTCCCAGGATATTGTAGACACAGTTATTGAATTACCATTGTAGATCTGCTGAAACCTCAGTAAGCAGCAGACGATGGAGGTTTTCGCTATAAATATAAGATTCACATAGCTATCTCTTATTTTTTAAAATATAAATTAAGTGGATGCAAGCCAGGTTTTCATAAATAATGCCGAAAATGTTTATGTATGAGCAGCTTAAACTATGTAGCTCTAGCTGAAATAAATGTTTCAGTGAACATGATTTTAAACATGATTTATTCAAATGTTATGTTAAGTAAGCATTCAATATGCTTTTATGTAATACTGATGCCCAAGTTACATGTAATTATGATGACATTATAGCATCCTTGATCTTTCATAACCTCTCTAGAAATTCATTTTTCCCAGCATCAAGCTCCACAAATAGTATGGAAGTGACAATGTCACATAGTATAAACAGTTACCAGAAAAATACTCTTCAGGTCCATTTCTATGAGGGCTAGCCAGTCTTGACTCCTTTTGACATCAGCCAGAGATGGGAAGTTTAGTACTGCCCAGAAACATGCCAATGAATTAGCAAGTCTACAAACCTGTTTGTTGGCATTTCAAAGCAAGATAAGAACGATGAAGTGAGACTATGTCAAGTAGTGGACTCCTGTTTGCTCACATTTAATCATTGATATTTTTGAATGCGTCTAGTAGTTCAAATTCTGTAGTTTCTATAGTATTATTTTAGCCCACAGAATTTATTTTCTCTTTTCTTTTTAATGCATTTTATTTCCAAATATAAAATAATGGGCATAGGGAAAGCCATGAAAATACACACAAGACCAGTGCATGAATTTTCCATTATCTGTACACTAAAGATCTCAGTGTCACTGCAAATAGTTTAGTGAAGGTTCCAGCTCTGTGCTCAGCAGAGCTCAAAAAGGCAAACAAGTGCTAAGAACGAGGGAATTAATAGAACAAAAAAAGTCAGTACAGTATCTGTGTTCCACCCGTACCCTCGAAGATTCCTGCTGTTCTCTTCCATCTCAAAGAGTTTGAGAGCTCAATAAATGTACAGAAAAGAGCTACAGGGATGATTAGAAGTACAGAAGGACGGAAGGAAGAAAAAGGAAGAAAAGTATGGTAGGAAGGAAGGAAGTATGGTAGGAAGAAAAAGATTTAGGCTGAGACACTTAAGTCTGGAGGGCAGTTGAGGGAGGAAAGAGATGATGGATGTATATGAAGTCATAGGCTGTCTAAATGATTATTTGCTGTCACATGTATTATAAAATACAGAGAAGCACTCAGATGATCAGGCGGTCAGTTTAAAGCAAACAATATGAAGTCCTTTATCACACAATGCATAATTAAATTGTAAGGCTCATTGCCAGATGAAGCTGTGGAGGTCAGAGATATAAATGGGCTCAAGAATCCATTAGACAAATGCATGAGAAGAAGTTCCATCAATGGATATTAAGATCAATGATGTGAATGCACCCTCTGCCTGAGGAAGTCCATAAACTTCACATTGCTTGAAAATGAATGCTTATACCTGGGAAAGAATTGGGTTTTATCTGTCTTGTTTCGTATGTCTTTCCCAAAGTACTACTACTGCCCATTGTCAGGTGACAGCAAACTGACACAACATTGACTTGATTCAGTCTGGGAATGGTTATCTTCAATGCAATCAGAAGTACATGTTTCTGGTTTATCATGAGCTAGCAGTTAAATAACTTTCACACCTTAAAATGTCTGTTGTTTTCATTACTACATTCTCCATTGGTCCAAATAAACCACTGATTTTACTTCTCTTACCTCAGAAATTCATTTGATTGCATATTTTTGATTTCTATACTTTGATCCTCTGAAGCACTTGCATACATCCCAGGGTGATAAAAAGTTTTCCAGTGTCCTTCTAACCCTCCTGAGGTATTAGAGGGCTGTTGTAAAACATGCATTTACTCAGAAAGAAAAATATTCAGATGCAGTTAGTGCTCATAAAAACCTTTAGAAATAAATCTCTTTGATATCACAGAAGAACATCTGTTCAATAAACATATCAGTATTATAAAAGATGTGATGTACATTGAATTTTAAGGTATTCACGTCAATTTTGGTGGCAGAAGCAATGATGATTTTAAACAAAGCCTACTCTCTCAAGCTCTTCAATTCCTTAAAAGTGTTTTGGTGGGGGAGGTTGAGGTTTTTTTTTGCTGTTGTTGGTTTTTTGTTTGATAGTTTGGGCGTTTTTTTGTGGGTTTTTTTTGTTTGTTTTTTTATTTTGGGTTTTTTGTTTGTTTGTTAGTTTTGTTTTCAGCATGAAAGTTAATAGTCTGGGAAAAAAAAAAATTAAAGAATAGCTGATGCCATCCTTGAAAGCCTCATGACTGTGAAGGGCAGCTCCCCACAGAGGGATCGAGTTTTCCACGCAAAGTACACAGAGGCAGAAGAGAACCCTAGGTTCTCATTCGGGCATCCTAGTGGACATTGTGCATGTTTTTCAGCTACCCATGTTACAAAATGAAGAGGTCACCTTGGCCCAACATCATGACAGTTTTGACTGAAAGCAAGTGTTGCTAACATGCTCTGTGCTGAACTCAGAGCTGTTGTGCAATAGCCATGCCAATGAGCACATCAAGTTGACAGGGCCCATTAGATACTCCTCAGGTACTTTTACTGCAAAAAAATTAAGGTGCCCTTGGTCTCCAAAGAAATTTCTTGTCTCATTCCCTGGATTTTTTAGGCATCCACAGAAAACCAAAAGTCCTTTTGTTGTTTTTTGCTGGTTTATTGGTTTTTCGTTTTGTCTTTTTTTAAAAATAATACTATGGAAAAAAAAACCCTGAACTAAGAGAAGGCATTTCCATTAAAGACTCAGGTATTTCAGTCATTTGAAAAAATGTCATGAGGAAGAAAAATTTCTTGATCCATTCTAAAACATGTTAAGTGTATGCAGTTATACACAAATACTTAAAATGGGTTATGAATCCCCTGACACACACTTTTACAGATAAAACTAGTCTCCAGCTATGCATGGGAGAGCAATTTTAAGATGATGAAACAACATATGATCAGATGAAATAATTGCTTGGATATGTACATGGTAATACTTTCTCATAGGTTGCTACTGCTTTGCAAGTATAGATCAAAATAATTATTCTAAGTGATCTTTAGCTCTTTTGGTTGTTTAGATAGGAGGTCTTTATAAATTCAAAGGCTGTCAGCCCACAGTGTGTCAGGAACTTCGAATTTAAGAGCCCAGCCCTAACATTTACATTCCTCTGTTATGTTTCAGGGCTGGTTGTAGATGTTAAGAATATTGCCTTTGGGACCTCTAAGTGCATTATATCATAGCCTCGAGCTGTACTTTTTTTTTCTGCTCTTCTTTAATCATCAGAAGTTTTGATTTAAGGGAGAAACAAGCTGGTAAAGGAGCCTATGCATCTTTGCATTTTCCCTACTTCACATCAAGTGTGAGGGTGAGAGAACTATAAAGTGTAGTTAAATAGTCATGCCAGTCTATGAAAGATTGGAAATGTTCTGTGAATTGGAAAACATGGAAATGTTCTTTGCTTTAAAAATGAATCAGAGGAACTAACACCGTTTTTATTGCACAGGATTTTGAGATGTGAATATGAACACTTAAGCTGTCCTGAATATATTGGGACATCCCCCTATCTGTTGCAGTAGTGCTAAAACTTTTATTTTCTTTAAATGCAAAATAAACACCCAGTCACATTAGAATGCTCGCAGATCTCCTCCTGACCTTGGTAAATTAAAAAAAAAAGCTTTTTAAGGATGAAATTTAAAATATATTTTTATTAAAATGATGTTTCAAAATTCCCTGCATCTTTATTGGAAGACACTGTGAAGTAATTAAGTCTGAAAAAACACTTATGAAATCCACAGCACACATTTCAACACCTCAGTTTATTGAGAGTTTTATAAACAGTTTTGGATATGCCTGAAATACTTTTCTATTGCCTGTAAGAAACAATAAAGGAATTCATATTCATACCCCTTTATTCATATTCATTCAGTGTTTAGTCATCCACTAGAATCTCTAAATTGCCTGGCTTTGTTCATCATCAGCTTTATAAATTGTACCATGCATGCAAGCTGGCTAAAAGGCTCCAATATAATTTTCAACTATATTTGGTGTTTTTCTCTCAAAGTTCTCAAACGCTGTGTGTACATATATATTAGACATTGTAAAACTGGGACATCTGAAACCTCAGAGAGGAGAGCAGTTATTAATCTCCATTTAAAAATCCCACTTGAGGAATATGGGGCAAACACTACAGAATTAAATCATTTATCAATGTCAGGCTATGAGTCCTGGTTATAAGGTTTCCCTGGCAGATAGGAAAGAGAATATTAGCCTCATAATGTCCAATACTTTGTTGTAACTTCTAGGAAACATAAATTACATTTTCCCATATAGAAAGCAATTCTAAATTCTGCATTTAACAGTCCTTTAGACAAAATAAATCAATTAGACATATATTTTACAGTATTTCAGAGATCCTAATACCCTTAAGTTGCCATGCAGAGCTCTTATATATAGATTTATTATATATGATTAAATATCAATTAACATTTAACTCTAAGCTGCAGATTGCTAGAACCTAAGAGTTATGGAAGACTTGACTTTCCCTGGAATGCTGGGTACCACGGAATGCAATTTTGGCCCTTCGGCCAATGGGACACTAATTCCTTGATCACCAGAAATTTTCTCATTGCTTCCAAGCTACCAGCCTGGATGATTTTTTTTTTTTTGTTCCTTTTTTTTAAGTTCCTAAACCTTTTGAAATTTTGGCATGTGGACCTCAGGCAGAGTGGGAACTCTGACTGACACCCAGCTCAGAGTGAGACCATAGCAGGAGGGAACGAGGGACTGGACCCTCTCAGGGCCTTCCCAGGCCGCCTTTGCTGCTCAGCACAAGGGGACTGCTCTCTCTTTCAGTGGTTGTGTAAGTACTTGTCCTCTTCTTACTCATTTTCTGTAAGTTTAGGGGGAATCACTGAATAGGGTGTTTTGGTCTGTTCCAGTGTACCCCTTCTTATGTGCTTATAATTGTACAGAGATTTGCCATTTCACTGCAGGCATTCAGCAGCAGTTTTAAACCTTAACAGAATCTCTCAGTAGAAGTATCTATAATGAAAATAAGCTCTAGTTCGCTGAGCTTCAGACCAAATTTCCATTCTGCTATAGAAATCAATGTCATATTATGCTTTAAAAATTTCAGTGCTTTTTCTTCAATGCATACAGTCTAATAACTTGCAGAAAGTTTAAGACCCTGTTCTTTAAAACAGTAGCAAATTGAATAAAACGTGTACTTTGTCAGCCTTTATTCCTGCCTTAATGTGATCTCTTCAGTATTAAGTGAAATTGCTACAAGTCCACTGTAATTAATACTAGACTGAAAAAGCAAATGATGCAGCAGACAGCTTCTATGTTTCACTGTGGTATATTCTAGCATATTTTCCAGTTCTCCTTCTGGAAAGATGAATCTAGCTCTTGTAACAGAAATATTTTTTTTCTTCTTTTAGTAATTTCTTTCTGATCTGTTTTCATTGACACTTACACACACAATCCACTTTGAAAAATATGTAAAAAGCAATAATACTTAAAAAAAGAAAATATTTTTCTAAGTAACAGCTCACAATTTTTCTGCTAAACTAAGAGGATTTTATGAAATGATGGGGCAGATTGTGCCTCACACCAACATGCATACTCTAGAGGTCATGGCAAGCTGCACAGCCCACTGGGAGCTCTGGAGCTCCATCAGACGTGACAGATGTGCCAGATGCTGCACCTTTCTCAGGCATGCACTATGTCCCTTTCTAGGGGGTTGGCCAGTGTGGAAGGTGGCTAGGTTTTATTTTCCCATCTTGAAGGATGGTTGATAGGCCAGGAATGGGAGTGCGATGCTGACGCTGTCCTCAGAAACATGCACAACTGCCTTGGAAGAGTGTGGGAGCAGACACATGGGTGTGCCTGTGCCCCACGTGTACACACACATCTCGCATGTTGTAGTCACCCTCATCGTCCCAAGGGCTGGCTAGCATTAGGCCAAACCTTCTCTGAGGGAATCTCTCTTGTGGATGGATACTTATGAATGAAGAAACGTACTTGAGATTCCCATCAGGAGGAAGGGAATTGCTTGAGCACTCTGGACATTTCTGCATAGGAAGCCAAAATGAGCAAACACAGGCAGCTGGTGATATCCCAAGTTAAAGAAGATTTGGTGCAAATCTCTTTTTCGTATGTGTAGCTCAGAGAATTAGAAAGAGCTAAAATACTTGTGCAAGTCCAAACTTCAGGAAAGATGACATGAAGGAGACTGCATGATGGCATAGCATGAGTTCAGGAGTCATTTTGCTAATAAATTCAATGGATTGATAAATTTACTTTGTTTTTTCTTTGGAAAGACTCACCCCCTCACCATACTGTGATACTGGATAGCAGCCTCTAGCAACCACCATAAACCATAATTTGGTTAGCTTGAACTCTGGGGAACTCCAATAATCTTTGAAGATCTTGATGTACCATCTGATACAGGAGTAATTTTCCTTAGAATATTCTGATAATTTTGGGTAATTTTCCTTAGAATTAGTTAAGGAGAAAGCTTTATAACACAGTCAGCATGGAATATTTTAGTGGGGTTATTTCATATACTCATTAGCAGAAGTCAGAAGATTTTATCAAAAAAACCCAAAACATTCATCTATAATCTAGGACAGACAACCTTATGAGAACAGATGGGTTAATCCTCAGTGCACCCTCAGCAATGTGTTCACATCTTTCTCAGTGACACTCCTAAAGACCGCAATGAGTTCTCCCTGGAGTTTTCTCTTCTTCAGGCTGAACAGTCACAACTCTTCCAGCCTATCTTCATAGCAGAGGGGGTCCAGCTCTCTGATCATCTTTGTAGTCTCCTCTCAATCTGCTACAAGTCATGCCTTTCCTGTACTGGTGACCTCAGACCTAGGTGCAGCACTCCTGGTGGGGTCTCACCAGAGCAGAGCAGAGCAGAGCAGAGCAGAATAGAGCAGAGCAGAGCAGTAGAGTTTTGCTGCTTTTGATGCAGCCCAGGGTGTGATTGATTTTCTGGACTGCGAGTGCACATTGGCATCTCATGTCCAGCTTCTCATCCACCAGCACTCACAAGTCCTTCTTGGCAGGACTGGAGTATCAAGGCTGCTCTTGATCCTCTCATTCTGCAGCCCGAATTGTTACCAGGCATTGCCCTGACCCAGGTGCATCACCTTACACTTGACCTTGTTGAAACTCATTAGATTACCATGGACCCACACCTAGAACTTTTCCAGGTCCCACTGAATGGCATCCCATCCTTTAAGAGTGTCCCTGAGAAAGATGTGACCACATTGTTGAGGGTGCACTGAGTATTAACCTTGTAAGGTTCTTATCTATTCCCATGTATAGATGTGCACAGTTCTACACCCAAGTTTGCTTTTTGTCCTCTCCTCCTATTCTGCTATGCTAGCTAGCTATGTCCTGTTACTATTAAGGAACATATGTACTGCTGCTATTAAAGAGCATTTAGTTCATGGCAAGTGACATTTTCACTAGAAGGGTCTTAAATAGGGAGTATATAATTCAATTTCCAGCTAAGAAAAAGAATAATAAATAAATAATGCTGAAGCTGTCTTTTTGTTCCTCCCTAATGGGAGGGTAATCATTAATCTTTTAGCCACTGGGGAAATACATTTTAGGAAAAATTGGAGGATGATAACAATTAAAAATAGGACTGAAATGAAATTACCCAGATTAGTAAAGTTACTAATACCATGGAGTGCCTGCATGCAATAGAGAGAATGACAGGGAAAGCTCACATTATTTAGGCATCTGAAGGCCTAGCAGCAATGTCTCCTTTCTTGTTTGTTTGCTTTTTTAAAGATAGGAAAACTTTTGCATGATTCAGGCTATTTATGTAATATGGAACATTGCTGAGGTTTTCATGCTGTCACCCAGGTCTGGCCTTCCAAACACACTCAATTCTCTCTGTGCATCTCAATGGAAACAGTTACACAGCAAAACTTACAGCATCAAGCTCCTTCCCACACTTAATTCCTGTCTTTAAAATGTAAACCTGTGTGCAGTCATAACTGAGTTAAACAAGCCACAACTGCATAGTTGCTGCTGGCCATCACAGATTCTCTTAAGACATCTTCCTTATTACAACCTAGATTGTGGTGCTGCTGGCAGCTCTATGTTACAACTGGTGCTGAGGCACTGGTAGATGGTACTTTCTTTCTTCATTTAGGTTTTTCCCTGGTGTCACTCTGACCTTTTCAAAGTACATTCTGTGATATGAAAGATGACAGTGACCTCTCCTTCCCCTTAATCTCTTTCCCTGACACCAAGAAACAGACATCAGTGTTTCAATTTGGTTTTGATTACAAGTATCAGGGTGCTATTCCAAGAAGATGAGAGTTTTATGTTTAACTCCAAGTACAGCTAGGTTACAATCATTTTCTATCACTGAATTCTTAGTATTTTGCATAGTCCCTGCTGAAGTTCTGCTTGTTGCAATTGTGTTCATCTCATACTTTTCAACAGTAGCATTATTTCAGTGGCCACAGTTTTCATAGGAGATCATGGTAGGAGACTTTTTTCAATCAGCTCATCAGCAGCTAAAGAAAAAGGACATTTCTGGATTCTCATTCATGAGGGAATCCACATGAAAATTCACATTCAAATAATTCACATTCCATTTACTTCACCATGTTTTCTAATATCTAGGTGCTTCTGAAGGTATAGACATACCCAAAAGCAAACACTAAGAAGAAGATACTGAATGAAATTTAGGCCATCAGATTATGTCAGACAACAATGCAAAGGGTGATGTACTTTTGGCAAAGTTTTACTGAGCAGCAAAGCTGCCATGCTCACAACATGCTGAAGATTTCTTCACTGAAATCTGTTTTATAGTCATCCTTTTTATATGCAAACTATTTTTAAAATGTTTTCAAATGTGAGACATTAGATGTTTAATTCATAAGTGACTAGAGGCAAAAGCCATCCCCAACAATAATTCTATGCCTATTGTTTGTATCCTGCTCATAGCTGGTAGCACTCTTTGTTAAGTGAAAAGTAAAAACCTAAAGGACAAAGTGTTGCAAATATGTTTCCACTGAGTTAATCACTGCTATAACTTTGCATGTGGGTTCAGCTGCCAAAAATTCACATGCCTAGAGTGAATTATGTGTATAGATCATAAGATAAGGGCCTATAAAGAAACATTTATGGACATATTTTGCTCCAAAATATTTGCTTGTGAAGGTTTTCAGTATAAATAGCATGAAAAATCTTAATTTAAGATATAAATTTAAATATCCTTTGAGGGCATATAGTACATTGCTTTGTGCAGTATATTCTTATTATTTCAAGTAGATCTTAAATATCACAAATAATAACATCAAGTAAATGTCTAGAAATGTGTAGAGCTAGAATACAATAAAACATGCTTCTTTATTAGATACACTGAGGGGCTGTAAGTTAATACTTACAGCAGTGGATGATTTCCTGTTATATCAAGACTACTGCAAATACCACGATTCTAATTTGATATGTCCTAATTTTAAATATAGCACTACCAAATGGGGTGCAGATCAGACTAACAAATCTATGCATACTCTGTCTTGGCAGAACATAGATTTTCTTCCATATAGAAAATAAGCATGACTCAAAACTATACTCAAAAAGACCCACTGGGGGGACTGCTGCACTAACACCTTATATACACAAGTATAAAATAGAGAATTCTAGAATTGCAGAATGGTTGTGGTTGGAAAATACCTCTGGAAATTGTCTAGTCCAAGCCCCCTGCTAAAGCAGGTCCACCTAGTGCATGTGGCACGATACAGGCAGGTTTTGAATATCTCCACAGAAGGAGATGCTACAGCCTGGGCAATCTGTTTGAGTGCTCTGTCATCCTCAAAGTAAAGACTTTTTTTCTCATCCTAAGAGCAAACTTCCTGTGTTTCCATTAGGCCCTGATGCCCCTTATCATGTTGCTGGGCACCACTAACAAGTGTCTGGACCCATCTTCTTGGCACCCAGCCTTAAGACATAACAGTAAGACACCCTCTCATTTTTCCGCAGGCCTAAACAGTCCCAGATCTCTCAGCCTTTCCTCACAAGAGAGATGATCTATTCCCTAATCATCTTCATAGCCCTCCACTGGACTGTCTCAAGTAGTTCCTTATATTTCTTGAATGGGAAAGTCCAGAACTGGACACAGTAGTCCCAATGCTGCCTCACTAGGACTGAATAGAGGGAGAGGATCACCTCTCTTGACTTGCAGACCTCGCTATTCCTAATGCACCTGAGGACACCACTGAGCTTCTTGTCCCCAAGGACACACTGCTGGCTCACGGACAGCTTGCTGTCCACCAAGATCCCCAGGTCCTCCTCTGCAGAGCTGCTTTCCAGCAGGTCAGCCCCAGCCTGTGCTGAAGATCAAGGTTGCTCTTCCTGAGGTACAGGACCCTGCATTTGCCTTTCTTGGATTTCATTAGGTTCCTCTCTGCCCCACTCTCCAGCCTGTCCAAATCTTACTGACTGGCAGCAGAGCCTTCTTGTGTGTCAGCCATTCCTCCCTGTGCCTTATATCATCAGCAAACTTGCTGCTCCATCCCTTCATCCAGGTCATTGATGAATAAGTTGAATGAGAATGGTCCCAGTGCTGACCCCTAGGGAACACTGCTTGCTGCAGGTCTACAAACAGACTGTGCCAGAACTGGTCACAACCCTCTAAGCCCTGTCTCTTGTGTAGTTCTCGATCTGCGTGCTCATCTCACTGTGTGTTCTTCCTCACTGTGCACTCATCTAACCCACACTTTCTGAACTTACCTTACCTATCTTATGGGAGACAGCCCCAAAAGCCTTACTGAATGTAAGGGAGACAACAGGCACTTGTTCCCCTCATCTACCCAGCCAGAATGATAATACAGATCTCTGAACAATGTAATTGTAAAGGGACATTTGGCAGCTTGTTTTGCGGATTGCACATGCTTTTAACAAATGTGATAGCAATGGTATAATAAGCAGTTAAACTGCAGGATAAACATGCTCAGACTAACTAAGTTTGGAGTGTTAGCATTCCATCATTTACAGAGGCCTTCATTGTTTTTCTTGCTACTTTCAAGAGCAGAAATTTATTTGTTAAGAGAGGGGAATTTATTTATTGCCCTTTAGGGGAATTTTATTTGTATACAAAGAAAAAGGCACTGTATTTTGCAGGTCACCTACCTTGAAACTAATCTGAGAACTCAGAAAAATGCAATATAAGAATGAGAATATAATGGTGTGATCAAAACAGCCATTAAAAAAAAATAATGTCAGATTAGTCTTTCCTGTTTTTCAGACAGAAATAATTGCCCAAGAAGAATGATACATGTGTATAGTCACAATGTTAGTTTTTGAGTAAAGCATCCCTTCTGTCTTATGGCAGGACACAAGTTACTACACCTAAATATGTGGCTGCACAAAAGACAGGTGTCTCAGAAGAACATTATGATGTCTGCCAAAATCAAGAGCTTTAAAGTTGAAGAACACTAGAACCTAAATGGATGATGAAATCCTAACTGCACTTTCCTGTAAATTAGTATTAAATTTTCTTGAAATCTGTCTTTAGCTCCCTTTTTTTCCCCAAGGAACCCTTTATCATTCATTACACAGGATAAGTAGGTACTGATTACACAGTACCTACTGAATAAACAGCTACTTAGAAAAGTAATCTTCACCAGCCAGTTAGCAGTGCCTTATTTACTGCATACCCAAAGCCTGCTGTAAATACAGAATTATTCATTTTTTCACAGTCTTTTCTGGGCCACTCATCATTGTAGTATTTGCATGCCTCAAGAACACAGATGAATTTATCGCTGCCGAAAGATAGGAAGCCATTATTATTATTCCCATTTTACAGCTGAAGAGAGAGGGACTTGCCTGGAGCTACACTGTGAATTAGTGGCAGAGTAAGGATTAGGATTCATGGCTTGCAGCCCTGTGCACTTTACTGAAGATTTCACTGCCTTGCAGTCTGAAGTGCTGAGAAACCACGGCTCTCACCAATTTTGTCTACCATTTCAAGTGCTCTATAAGCCTTGGGCAGCCCAAACTCGTCATCCATAAAATAAGACATATAGTTAAAGGTCAGCTGCCAAAATTTTGGAGTTATCTTCATATTGAGACTAATACTTCAGTCCTGTGCTTATAAAAGGGCTCACCCATACCTAGGTGAATGCCTTAGCCACCAGGCTGCTGGTGGTTCCAGGGTGGGTAATTTTCTTTACCATGATGTAGATGCTGGAACTCAAAAAGCTGTGATAAAAGCACCATAACCTGATTTCAAAAAAATGGCACTTCATGATGAAATGCAGTTAAGAGTGGAAAACTAACTGGCATGCTCTCCTGGTTTCAGCAAAAGTAGAATTAATTTCTTCTCAATAGCTGTTACAGTGCTGTGTTTTGTACTTGGAATGAGAATGGTGCTGATAGCACACTGATGTTTTGGTTTTTTGATAAGTTGTTTTTATCTTAATTCAGGGGCATTTTCCTTGTCTCATGCTCTGCCAGTGAGGAGGTACACAAAGGAAACTGGAAGGCAGCATAGCTGGGACAGATGGCCCAAACTGAACAAAGGGATATTCCACACCACAGAATGTCATGCCTGGCATATAAGTGGGGGGAGTTACCCTGAAGGGGGCTGACCTGGGTTTGGGAAGAGGACTTAAATCATGACAGGCATTTTTGATACCTAATGTGAGGCACAAAGGGCTGAGATAAGAACAGATCCGACCAAAACGTGTTAAAAGAAACATGACACAGCCCTAATTTCTCTTTTCTTGTATTCTTCACCTGAAACTCATTCCCTCCTGCTCTCTTGGACATACCCAGGATGCTGCCCCAGCATTCTCCACACAAAAAGTATCTGATTAACATTTGATGGCCCTTGTTTTGTTCTTTTTAGTAAACTGGGAAAACATCAGTAGATCAGACTGCAATCATTCTAGTGGTCATGATTTATTTAAGTCACTATTTTCTCTTTGAAGCTACTCTTTTGATCCTCTTCTGTGCAACTGAGATGCTGTGCTCATTGACCATTCCCACTTTTTGGCTGCTGAAATTAACATGGGTGTTAGCTCCTTGCATCCACAAGTGATCTGTTGAGACAAGCAGGTAAAGTTTCTTGCAGACAATTGACCAGCAGTCTGTGATCTGTTCAAAGTATATAACCCCAAACTAATCCACTAGTGTTCAGTTGCTGAAGGTGAAAGGCATAGTGATAAAATCAGTTTCTCTTACTTAAGCAAGCAATCTTCTTTCTCAAAAATATGCAGCCAATAGAGTTGTTGTGGAGTTTAAAGAAGGACCAGGCACAACAGATATGTAGCCCTGTCCCTCTGGTTCATATGCCTGGTTCCTTCCTTCAAAAACTACAGCACAAGCTGTCAAGAAAAACACTCTGGACCTAGGGATGAAGCTGAATCTGCAACATCCTAAATATGGTGAGAACTCAATCACCTCTGTAAAGCTGGAACAGTCTCAGGGGAGAGAACAAGGAAAACCCATAAAAAATTCCCAATGCCCCAAAAGAAAATTACTGCCCTCATTGAAGAATTAATTTGACTTTCTCACCGCACAAGTGAACATCCAAAGCATGGGTTGGTTATATGATGGCTCCTCACAGCTGTTCTTAAGTTTTTCTGCAATTATAGCCTCTTCCATCTCACTGATGTTTTCAGAAATATTAAAACCAAAATGCTTATTAACCTTGCTGTTTCAATCTACTTTTTTTCCATTGACTAATACAAATTGGTAAATTTGAGACTGCACTGCAGTTGTTTTGTGAGCATGCCACCTGCATTTTTCATTGAATAAATTTGTGATTAAAAAAAAAAAAAAGCATCCCGATTTAATATTTGTGCCAAATCTCATTCTTCAGATTCAAACAAACTCTCGTTGACTGAGTCATAATTACTGGGTCACACTCTAGGCATAACCTCAGCTGATGTATGGATGTAGCTCTGCTGCCCTTCACTTGGCCAATTTATACTGCATGAAAATCTGGCTTATTGACTGATATATGCAACTATTTTTATCTTTCTGAATTCTACTGCACTGGGACTGACAAAATATTTTCCTACAAAATGGTAGGACTGGCATCACCTGCATTGTTGCGATATATTTTAATTGTTACTATAGTTCAATCATTAATATTTTACATCCTGTAAATATTTTTAAATCATCAATATCTTTTCCAAAACAAGGGAATGTGAGATCATTTCCTTTTTTTTTTAACCAGCTCTGTTCAATTTCAGTAGAAGTTAATTCTAGATAAAACAATTTAAAAACTCATTTTTCTTGAGATTTTATTAATTATAGTACTTGAATCTATACAACAGAAGTCACATTTAATGGGATTCGGAACTGCTGAGAACATTTATTCCCACCTAACCTTTGCCAATAAATTCAGCCTGAAAATCAGTATATTGCAAATCCTAAAATAAATGTAAGTAGTGTCTACAGCTTTCCAAATGATATGCATTAATGTATTTTCCTGTACCAGCAGCTAATTATTGTAATGAATCACGAACAGGGTGACTTGAAAGCTTATGTGAAGTTTTACAAAACTGGATACTAATATTTGTTGGCATCTTTGACAGTTACCTTTATTGATCAGAAACAGAAATAATGAGTTCTGTCAGTATGCCCAGCACACATATAAACAACACAGGGAAATGCAGTAAATATGGAAACTACAGCAGCCAAAAGAAGACCTGGGTTCATCACAACTACTTAAAACAGGCTAATCCAATCTTATTTTAGTATTTACACAGCCAAAACCCAGATGACAGTTGATATGTACATACATGTATCAATAGACATAAATATGTAGATCTTATAACCTAAATATGAGAGAGGGAGATATATGCATATGTATATATAATAGAATTCACAGATTTACTCGGAATGTCAAATAGATTTTGATTCCTCTTGGCTGTATTTAACCAATTTCTAAAGTTCAAATACTCTGTTCTTAACATCAGTAAGTATTTTATGTTACTATAGTCCTACATTGTCCATTAATACACTCACCTTTCATCCATTATGAATATTTGAATATATGCTTAATAAAGAATTTATCAACATTGATCTGTTCCTCTTAGTTCAATGAATTTCTGTGTTGTTCCTTCTAAGATTTGTTCTCGCCTTCCTCTTACGAAGGAATTACATGTACAGTAGTATATGCATAAAGCCTTGAATACTGATGCAGAGCTTGCATGCTCCAGTTTAATCCTGATTAAAATTTCTTTAGGAATCATATGTATGAAGCTGAATGGTTGTACTTATTCCCCACAAAGTACTTTCTTAATTAGATGGGGTTTTGCTCCACTGTATCATTAAAGGTGTGCTCTATCCTCAGAAGGGGTGCACCATGCAGTGCCTTACAGTAAATTTGCACCCAAATCACCAGGCTGAGGCCTTAAAGATAATGTACAATGCTACCCTAATGACCCATTATTTTTCAGATATAGATATAACTGCTACTCTACCTAGCTAAAATACTAACCAGTAAATTTAACCATTTTGAAAAAAAATAACTAAAGGCATTTTACATATGATAGGGTTGTAAAGTTCTGGTTCACAGATTTTCTGAGTTGATGCTCACTTGTGTGCAAATACCTTGTGTCCACAAACTTATCTATGCTAAAAGCACAGTGCCAACAAGAGAAGAAACCAGGGGAAGATTCAAGGTGAGATAACAGCAGGCCCTTGTTTATGGGATACAACACTTATGGAAGAAGTGACTTGCTGCAGTTCAAGGATACCAGAAAAAAGAGCCTGTATTCTTGCAACACAAGAGGAAAGCAAAACAGAAAGTCACAGTTTATAGTACTACTGAAATTTGTGGACTGTATGATGCAGCAGGGATTTTTGTTAGGTAGCTCCTCTGCCTCCCAAATCTAAGACCATGAACCAGGATGTGTTGTAAATCCCTTTGGCTTTCATTATTTCTGTTTTAAGGGCAGCCTTTGGTAGGCTGCTGGAACAGGGAGCAGATTTCACATCTGAACCTTATAAGGGTATGAATAAAAGCACAGTTCTTCCACAGGAAAAATATTTGTAAGGAGTTTTGACCCTTCACTCTGAGTTTTCATTGCTACCCACTGCTGTGGAGGAAATTCTCTCTTTTCCAAGGCAGAGGGGAAAAGGGCTATCTCAGTGGCAAGCTGAACTGATGTAAACAAATGGTCAAAACCTGCCTGTGTGCAACATTTCCCTGCAAAGGCATTGCAAGGGCAGTGTCAGGGCTGATGAAACCCACCATCAGCCCCACAGCTGGGTTAACCTATAGGGAGGAGAGAATGGGTAAGGGACAAGGGAGCTGTAAGGAATCAAACCCCTAAATGGGTTTGGAGAAAAAGGTGGAACTTTTATATGGCTGCAGAGAGACAGGGATGTCACTTTAAGTTACAATCGTTGCTTTAATGCTCTAATCCAAGGGTTAGAGCATTAGAACCTTAAAATGGGCTGAAAAATATTGGAAATGTCCTCAATTCCTTTGGGTGTGGAAGGTATCTCTAGGAAACGTTTTGCTTGACTAATGGGGCAAAGTCTTTAATACAGCACTCGGGGTTTTAGTCTTGCAGCAAGGACCTCTGTAAGGTGCCTGGAGTCGTTTTCAGAAACAGAATCTTAGGACATTCTATAAATCCATGACAACAGTATTCAGGCACATCCTGAACATTGGTTCAGCTGTTAGTCTAATATGTGGAAATGGACTGAAGGTTGGCCACAGCAGACAGGATGAACTGCCAAAGAGAAAATGCAGCCTTTCATTCATTTCTAAACTGAATCCATGCAGAGAGCACCCTACTCAAGATTAGATCAGATAAACCTTTGAATCTGCAGATTTGGGAATCACAACAAATAGCACATAGAAGCATCAGTGTCGCTTGCTAAAGGTGTTACTTCTCACAACCAGCTGGAAGTTTGCTGGAACACTGCAGGTGGGCATCTGCCTCTCTCTCCCAATGGCACCACTGATCTCTTCTGTGCTACACAAAAAGGGACCAATTCTATCTCTGAGCAATCCTTCCCACTGGTACCCTGCCCCCAGCCACATTTCACAAAATTCAGGCAAGTAGTTCCCTATTGCCACTAGGATACACAGAACAAACCACCAAAACACCAGGTCCTAAAAGCAGCTCTGTCTGCAGCATGACCCAGCAGACAAATGAAATGCAGCAAATTTGTCATGTTTTATGGTGCCCATGTCATTATAGGAGAGAAAAAAAGGCTATCAATATCCCTCCTTGTCATCTAGAAATACATCAAATGCTTCCAAGTCTATCAGACTCTAATACCCCTCACATCAGCAAGGTTGTTTGCATCATTTCACTACCAGACCCAGTTGTGAAATGGTGGAGAAATTAGGAGAGACTTTCACAGGATGGCAATTTTCATACTTTACAGGATCACAGGATGGCTCAGGTTGGAGGGTGCCTCTGGAGATTACTGAGGCCCACCTCCTGCTCAAACAGGGTCAGATACAGTGGGTTTCCCAGGATCATATACCTTCAAGTTTTGTCTCCACAGACAGAGACTTCACAACTTCTCTGGGCAACCTGTTCCTGTGCTTGACCACCCTCAAAGTAAAAACATGTTTTCTTGTATTCACATGGAATGTCATGTCTTTTAATTTGTGACTGCTGTGCTTTTTCCTGTCACAGAATCATTTAGGTCGGTAAAGACCTCCAAGATCATCAAGTCCAACCTTTGACTGATCATCACCTTGTCAATTAGACCACGGCACTAAATGCCACATCCAGTCATTTAATGAACACCTCCAGGGATAGTGACTCCACCGCTTCCCTGAGCAGCTCATTCCAATACTTAACAACTCCTTCTGTGAAGAAATTCTTCCTGATGTCCAACCTGAACTTTTCCTGGTGCAGCTTGAAGCCATTTCCTCCCATCCTTTCACTGGCTGCTTGGGAGAAGAGGCTAACCCCTGGGTACAGCTGCCTTTCAGGTAGTTGTAGAGAGTGATAAGGTCTCCCTTGAGCCTCTTTTTCTCCAGGCTAAACAACCCCAGCTCCCTCCTCACAGGATTTATTGTTAGTCAGTAGCACTAAGCAAAGCCCGTCTCCCCTTCTTCAGCCCCCTGCCCTCAGGTATTTATACCCATGGATAAGTATCCCTCTTAGCCTTTTCTTCTCATGTCTGGACAATCCCAGCCTCACCTTCCTAGGAGAGACGCTCCAGTCCTTTAATAATCTTCTTGGTCCTTTGCTCGACTTGACTTTTTCCACTACATGCATGTCTCTTTCATACTGGGGAACTCTGGATGTGTCTCACCTGGGCTCAATAGAGTCTTGACTCCAGTTTTTACACATACTAGTAAAGAAGGGAGTGAAAACAAGATTTACACTCTTTGCTCAGATCCAGTCTCTGCACTGAAAGTAGCTGAGTCTGTATTAGCTGGTGATTAAGGGTTCCTTCAATGACTGATGAATTTAGGCTGCTCTCTATTGGAAAAGGATTTGTATCACGAAAGTCACTGTTCCAAGTGGTGCCTTTTATGGAATCTTAGCTAAGAGGCCAAAGGAAAAAGATTTCAAGAGAACAGGCAGTCCTCCCTACCTAAAGGAACTGAATTGTTTTGGTAGAGGAAAATGCCTCTAAAGACCTATTCACACCAATTCCCACAGCATGTCACACCTCCACACAACTTCACAAGCTCTCTGTAACTTTCCTGGAAGAAAGAATTACTTGATCAATTACAGAGGCACCTTTGGCTGCTGGCAAAACAGGCCATTTTCTAAAACGGTGAGAGGTTGGTGTGTGTTTCCCAGTGGGCTCCCAAGCATCTGCCATGATAAAAATCACAGCCCTGTGATTGCCTGCCACTGTTGTTTTAGTCCCATGTAGAGGATGAGCAAGCTCAAAGGCATTCATGTCTGCAAATAAGCAACATTACTTAGTGAAACAGGGAGGAGAACTGTCGGAGAGACCATGCAAATTTCTCCTAAATTTAAAAGAAAATCACTGTATGGAATGGGCATATTGGTATTTTGCTACACATCAGCACGGAGAACAATCAACCAAACAAAACATTTCCCTGACCCTAATAGAAAGCATTTGACTCACATACTAAATTCAAGGTATCCTTTAAAACGTGACAAGGAGGCTGAGAATCCAAACAGGGTGTGAATCACAAGAGAGTGCCTGAAGAAACACACAGCGGAAGACGCGCAACACCGTTGCCTTCACAGCACCGTCCTCTCTATTGCCGGCAATAGCTGCGATCACAGCCACTGTCCTGCCTGGATCCAGCCGGGAACCTGTGCAGTCAGCGTTTCACCAGCCCGGTTCGCGCCCCGCCGAGCCAGCGGTGCCCGGCTCCCGGCGCTCCCCCGGCCCCGCTGCTCCCGGCGCTCCCCGGCCAC
>JANPWX010000052.1:3692099-3754033 GCA_024734555.1 Trochalopteron elliotii
CGGGAAGGGAGCAGCGGCCCCGCAGTGCCCGGTGCGGAGCGAGCGGGACCCGGAGTGGGGCAGCGCTGGCAGGGCTGGGGAGCCCCGGGGGGTGGCTTTGTTTCGGGCGTTTTGCCTTGCGGAGCCGGCGGGGTGGGAGAACAAGTTGCTGAGCGATGTAGCACGGGGGCACAGGGTTCAGGTGGAAAATACAGGCGATTCCCCTCTGGGTGCGTTTTTGGGGGTTGTTTTGGGGTTTTTGTTGGGTTCGGATGGTTGGTTTGTTTTTTGTTTCGTTGGCTTTTGGGGGGTTTTGTTGTGGTTTTGGTTTTTTGTTTGTTTTTAATAGGGCACAGAGGAAAACGTTAGTGCACAATGCTGAAATTGGTGATCTGGTCGCTGAGGCAGGTATCCAAAAAGCAGCAGTCGCTGGAGCAGCTACATTACTGTCGTTCTTCGTGCTAGCGTGAGGTTTATGTGCCTTTGCGAGGAAGGTCACTTTTTACCCTCTTTCCCCCCCCCCGCCCTCCCCAACAACCCACCCTCCTTTTGCTAAGCCGTGCATCAGCAGCATGAATTCCAAGAAGCAGTAGGTGTTTCTTGGCATTTCAACTGGGATTTTGGAAAGGGAAGCCGGGTATTTAATGGGAAAAAATTGCGATGGAAGGAAAGGATGCGGAGGCTGCACACAGCCCTGGGTTTGCAGGCATGTGGAAGTTGTTGAAATAGGTAAAGGGTTGAAATTGGCATTTGGAAAATGGTGGCTATTTTTTTAGTTACTTATACCACAGATGACTATAAGGAAAAGCTGGGCCACAAAGAATTTTTTCCTGTTTTGCAGTTTGCTGACAGCAGAAGGTAAAACATGTCCTTGAAGATACACAATTTTACATAAACAGCTGATGTTTACATAAGCCTAGATAAGTTTGTGAAAAACGCAGATAGCAAAAGATGTGATGTTAGCTGAACTACGCTATCCTGCTCTCTGTCCATGCAATAATTTATCAATTTTTTGTGTTGTTGCAGTGTAAGAACAAAGTGAACAGCGGTACCTTCACCAAAGCAACCACCTGCGTTCCTCTTCTCCTCTGGAATGGACAATGGGATGGTCTCTGACTTTATCATGATCAAAAACTTCTTCCTCTTCTGTGTTTCCATGAGTTTAGCCAGCCACTTCGGGTGAGTTGCCAGTTGCATTTGAATTTCTTCTGTGGCTTTTTTAAGGAAATGAGAAAACTTGGCTCTGTGTGGTACGGAGTAGCTGAACAAAACAAGTGAGCTTTGCGTTTCGTCTTAAGGTGGGGTGTCAAGGGGGAGGGAGTGATTTGCTCTCTTGTATCAGTTGTTTATGCCTGCTACAGTGGCGTAGGGAAAGGCTTGTGGGACACAAGGAGCTCTGACCAAGCCTACAGCTGCTGAGTGCTCTGACCTGGGTTTAGCACAGCCAGGGGCTGTGGTGCCCTCTGCCCTGTTGTCTGTGATGTCAGGATCTTGCGTCTTCCCTCTCACCTGATGGGTGCTGGTTACAAGGCACTAGTGCAAAAAAAACTCCAAAACTGCAACAGTGAGACTTGATGCATGTTACTAGCTGACACAGGCTTTCCTCCTGAGTGGCCTAAGACAGTGACTGCTTAGAAGGATGTCTGAGTTTGAAACTTGTTAGAATAATTAGAAATCCTGTTTCCCTGAAGCATATAGCAAGGAATCCCGTTTACTATTTTTGCTTTGGATGCTTTCCTGACAGTGATATTCTGAAAACTGTTTTAAAGAGATGCTCTGTCTGTAGGTCTCAAAAAATGAAAAATAAAATCAGAAACCTTCTATTTATATGTTTTTCCTATATCCAGAGATCTTAAGAACTTTCCGAATATGAGCTATACAATGGAATCTGGAAAAAGCGTTTTGCAAGTGCTTGGGAAACGTAGGTTGATTCTTCTTTGTGGAGGAGAACAATTATTTATGATTTCACCAGAAAAAAATGAATCCTCCCAACACGCTGATTCACAAGCACACCCATCGATTCCTTGCTATAAGAAGATATAAAATGGAGATGCAAATCAGTTTCTGATTTCAAGCAAATGGATTTGTTCCAGATTGGAACTAGGAGAAAGACCAAACTTTGAGTGGTGACTGTCTCTGCTGTAAGGAAGGCTTAGGCTGGTATCCAGCACGTGTCCCGTGCAGATAGGCAGAAGCCTGTAACCTCAGAGGTTTATATGAACAGTTGTAGGGCTGCACTCTACAAAGGATGCAAAGAGTTACATACTCGTTTATTCACCTTGGAAAAACCTGGTCCTTCTCTCACCATGGGTCTAAGGAAAAAGTCTCCCAGGATTTTGTGACAGGATTTAAGAGGGCTGAGATAGAATGGGACTTGCTTTAAACTTGTCTTTACATTATTGTAGTTTGACAAAGTATTTCCACATTGAGAAAATCTTGGTGACTTTAACCTTAAGTCCTTCTTGGTTGGTTGTCATCCCTGCAGAAGGCAGAACATTGCAGTAGTTGAGTGTGACCTGCTTGGTGTGTGGGTCTTTCAAGTGTGTTTCTCCTCTAACAGAAGGATAGATGAGGATGCAAAAATCCCCAGAACCAAACAACCCCATACCAAGATGGTTTATGTCCCTTTTGACTTCGAAGCAAATACTGAATCAAAGTCCCAGGTAGAAATCAGTGTGACCTGTAACCTGGCAGATAACCAGAGGAACTAGAGGAAACTAGGACACTTGTTTTCTGCAAGTTAGTCAAAAAGCTTCTGTGCACTAAAATGAGATGATCACGTAAATTCCCCCCACCCCACCCCCTTGCCCCCCATTTCTGATCTAGTAATTTTAGTCCAGGCCTGCAGAGATAAGCAGCTCCAATTCACTGCACCATTCACACATTGCCTTAGGGCTGAGTTTTGACCCTGCTCAAAAGACAGGATGCTCCAGCGCTTCTGCTTCAGAGGCAGAAGCAGTTTCAGAGTGTAATTTGCTAAGTGCTTTGGGACTGACTCTTCAGGACGGAGCAGTACAATTAACAGGTAGGCTGCTGTATTAACTGCAGGAATCTAATACTGGTAACACTTGCTGTTGCTACCAGGTTCTTCTTTATTAGCTTCATCCATGTTTCTGCTGTGCTGTTACATTGCAGTGAGTTTTGCAGAGTGCTAGATAAAAGTGATTGGTCAAAGGAGCACAAATTAAAAATCAAAATACTGTAGGACATTACAGATGAAGACAGATATTTTTCTACAGTTCTCCATATTCATTCCATATTTATATTAGATAATAAATATGGTTTTTGCTGACATAGCCAAAGCCACCTTGGGGGATTTTGATGCACAATGCCTGGTAACATAAACAGAAATTATGTATCTCAATCTACTAGGCTACTTGAGAAATCTCAGCAAAAGACTGTGATTAATGTTTGACATAAATGTGTAATGACTATAGAGAATTATCCACATTAGTAGGCAGTAGAGGAGGACTGTAGACATAATTGGTAGCAGCTATCTAAAGAAAAATCACTGAATTAAAATTCAAAGATATAGATGAACTGAGAAGAGGTTTTGAAGTCCCCTCCCCTCCTGTTTTTGGTTTAACAGTTTTATGAATCTTCTTCTGCAGAAATGGTCCAGCACAAGTCAAAGCTTTTTCAAGCATGCTTGAATTCAGCCTTGAGTTCTATAATGTATAACAAGTTGAGGTGTTTTACTTAAGCATTTCAAGGTAGCTCGCAATTGTCTCAAAAGTAAACATTAATAATAAAGCTAGAGAATGATTGAAAGTAAAATAAAACCATGAAGAATATTTTCAGGTGAGATAAAGCACGGCTTTTGGGCCCTCAGGGCACCTGGGTAGTGGCAGCCCTGTGAGGGTTGGTGCCATGTGTGGCTGCTTGCACACAGATCTCCCTGAGATGAGGTAGCCTGCAGTAGGCTCCAAGCTGGCCAGCTCTTACTTTGCAAGTCCCAGGCCATCCATAGGATCACACTGGTGATGCACAGTCCTGGGGTGTTTCTGTTTTGGATGTGCCATTTCAGAAATCTGTCCTGTCCTGGAGCCAGAACCAGCAGGGATGGACATTGTTAATGTACCCACAGTGTAGTTGCCATCTGCTAATAATATTTATAATAGCAGAAACATGGAGAACAGAAGATCCCAATTATGTGTAGCCAACCCAGCATTTCTCTGTACACTCTGAAGAATTCAGTCCATGGTGCATCTGTGGTTTCACATACTTCTTCTCCAGCCCACAGCCCTTATCACTAAGACCATAATCCTGCTATTTAGGCAAAACATACCTCTCCTTCAGGCTGTTATTTCAAGTTAGTCTCTGTAGCCCTAAGCAGTTAGTTCTGCTAGGATAGCTCATTCCAAGTACTTGTGATGCTAGGGAGTTCTTCCTCATATTTTTTAAGACTAATTTTGTAAGAGTTATTGTATCCTTACGCAGTCATGCTTATCTGTTTATTTTTTTATTCTGTCTTCCTTTCATTCTCCATATCTCCAGATAGCTTTTTGAACCCATTAGGCAATTTTAATAACTGGAAAACCAAATTGCTATCTAGAACTGCTTGCAGGAGGCAAACAGTTATCAGTAAATCCCACTGCCGAACAGCTGAACAGCTTCAGCATCTCTGGCCTGCCAGCTGGCCCAGGAGCAGGAGTGTCCCTCAGGCTATCCAGCTCATACTTGGTGCAGGAGAAGCCCTGGCATGCAGTGCCTCCCAGTGAAGCTGCAGGTCAGTGACCTGGGAAGCTGAGAGGTGTTTAATGACCCTGGAAGCAGTTCAGGACATTGAAAACGCCATTAGGATGTTGGGGGGAGGACTGTAAGATGTCACCCTGTGAAAAGCAGGCTTTCACTGCACTGCTCACAAATTACTCCTTCCGTGAAGGTAGAAAAACACAGCTCTTTCTAAATAAAAGAATTAAATTATTTTTTAAGAATCTGAAAATAGTTTTAAAATCTCATCATTTTAGTCAGTCCTCTGTTCTAATCCAGTGTGAAAGAATTGAGTCTTCAGTGCACAAATTCACAAAATCAACATTTTTAGATCTCAAGAATCGATACGGGGAGTGACAAGAAGCTAACTTAGAAAATTAAACCTACTTCCTTTGATGTCTGGCCAGCTGGCTTTATCTAAAAGTTTGTGTTGCGTCTCCACTGTCTTTCACAAACTGTTAATTTGTCTGAAGTTCAGATATAATTGCAATCCTATTAAAGCAAGTTATTGGAAACACTACTCTTAAAATAGAATAAAATATATCTTTCAATAGCAAAATACTCTTCCATTACATTTTCGGGAATTCTTACCTTTTTTTTTTAAAGACGTTTTGGACAAAATCATTAAATACCTACCATACATTTTCCTCTTATTACAACTAAGCTATGAGTTGTACCTGCCATGATTTTGACTAGATGGCAAAAAAGACAATGATGTTTAAAGTGGTAAATGGTGAAGTCATCAGAAAAGGTAGCTGAGCATCTTTAGAGAGTTATTACATTTTACACTGATGGGCCCCTTCTGTGACTTCTGATTTTTTCAGTTACCCTGAAATTGCAATATTAAATAATTGTGATGAGAAGTATTCCTGGTTGGTTATGTTCAATAATGAGCTTTAAATGCAATTATCCCTGAATTTTCTTAGTATTTCCCTAAGATTCTTTTCTGGGTTTATTTTTATCCCTAACTGAAAATTTCTGCTATAAAAACATTTTTTCACTGCAGAGGGGCAATAATATGCTTACCTACTAATATGTTGATAAAGTCTAATCCTTAGCTGTGTGGAAATAATTAGTTTAGGGTAGTTAGCACCTATTTTTCTCTCTTCATTGAGCTATGTAGTTTCTAATACGTGCACGTAACTTTGCAAGTAAAGTTTACGTGTCTTTTTACATGTCACAACAATCTCAGCCCTTACTCAAAACCATGCGTTTCACCAGCAGTTTCAATAACAGAAATTAAATGCTAGCTTTCTGTTAAGACAGAAAAAAGTTACACTTACATAAGAGCAAACAGCAACCCATCTACAGATGCGACTTCACATAATACTGCCATTTCACTGAAATTCAGAATCAGATGCCTTCTTTTTCTGGTGAAGTGATCTGCCAAATCTAAAGTGGATTGTAGTTTTGCAGAAGTGCAGACTTTTTGCTAGTCTTCACCATAGTTGTTTATCCATCTTTTTCCTCTATTAGTTATCTTTTGTTGTGAAGAGATAAAAGTATTTCAGTATATGGGGTGTGTGTACTATTCCTGTGAAAGACATAGCTGAGATAGAAGGAAGCAGCATCTCAATTACTCTTGTTAGATCGAGAGGAGCAGTTATGAGAACTAAGTATATTTTGTTCCATCTCCACAAAAATAGTTCAATGGAAATCCTCCCTCAGAGTTCAATTGGCTTTGAATTCAGCCATAAGCACTAAAAATAACAAGCTTTTTCAAGAGCAGAGAAACTAGTGAAGCTTTGTGTCCTGTGCCCCCAGCACTGTATCTTTGCAATGATCCCAGCTCCACATTTGATATCCCTTGTTCCCATCTCCCATTGCAACACCTACATTTTACCTCCACTGTCCTTTTCTCCCAAGATCTTTCATAATGACCCTGCAAGTCTCCTCCATATCTCTTAATTGTCAGAGAGGAGGGGGGCTGGTCTTGCTGAGGCTGTTTCTGAGCTACAAGCATACTGAGTGCCCCAGTCAGCAAGCCAGAGGGAATAGATGACTGCTAACCTCACATTTTTACTTAACGAGGCACTCATTTAGATTGCTCTCCCCTTGTCTAGTCACAGCTTCTCATGAAACTTGTAGGAATTAAATGAAGTTTGATCTCTCTGCGTCTTTGTCAGATGCAGTGGAAAATGAAAATGGGTTCCTACATTGATGCCGTGTAGCAGGCAGACAGCATGATGCATATCTCTTTCTTATTAAAAAGAAAAGAAGATAAAATAGATGAGAAAAGTTGAAAATAGTATTCTAGGTGTACTGGATTTTCGTGCTTTATACTAGGATTTTATCAAAGCATTAGTTGTGGTTGCTGCAATTAAAGAAAGTCTCTGTCTCCTCTTTGCATTTTTTAGGCTGCTACTTGTGAATATTCACTTTTAAATGGTATCCCTTCAATTACAATTGACAAAAAAATCTACAGTCTTTTTTTCTGGAATGGTCCAGCCTGAAAACATGTCTAATGTTTCTGTTTGCTTCTGCTGAGTTAACTCTCTTTCTTGTCTGCCGCAGTTGCTCACTAGGGGTTGTGGTCACAGCATGGAAAACAGAATTAATTTGGTCTTCTGACCATGGAGATGAAAAATAGGCAAGATCTGTGGCTGTGCCTCCACCTGCAGCCAGGGGAGATCCTTGGTGGCCTTCGGCTCTGCAGTCTGGAGCTTGCTGAGGGTTGCAGCAATGCCAACTGCACTTCTAGGCCATAAGAAACCTCCTCAACCAGGCATTTTCATGGGCTTCAGTGTTTCAGAGAATCACAGCTGTGCTCCCTTGACCCTACTGTATTCCTGTGTGCTGAGAGGCTTTGCAATCCTTTCCTTTTTCAGCAGAAGCATACAGACTGTAAAGGGGATGAGCGCAGAACTGGGCATCCCCAGGTCTGTGAGGGAATACATGGCTGAGAGCAGCTTGTTCTGAGCTAGGTCTGGCATCACTAAAACTTCCAGATGCGTTATAGGGGTGTCAGTGAGGTCTCATTGTGGAAACCTTATGCAGGTAAAACCAGGTTGAGGTCCCTTTGTCTTTCTTTGTGTGAATCCTATTCTGTTAGGTAAGGCAAACACGTATGTTACTAGCATTCTGCAAGGAGAGCTGTTCAGAGAGATATTCTGAGCTTCTCCATTTATTTACTGATTTATTTCCCTGGGGACTGGTAGTAAATAAACATGGATTCTTTTTATTTATTGATTTTTTTTTTTTAATCTCTGGATGACTGTCTCCCATCAAGTTCAGGTTGCTGAGTGTAAGCTATTCCTGCCTGCTGGTGGGGTTCATGAGGCAGGGTACAGTTCCTGGTGGGGCGGTGTGCCCTGTCACAGCTGGAGCATTTGCTGGTGATCTCAGCAGAGGCTGAATCATGAATAAGTGCCTGGTGTGAGCTGTCTTAAGAGACGCTCATTGCTTCCTGTAGGTGAAGCATGCTTGTGGATAATCTCCCATGTCTATTCTTTTGGTAAGCAAAGGCATTAATAAGCAGGGGATTCTCCTAAGCATCTTTAAATGAAAATCAAACAGATTTAAAAATGTGAGTTGTTAGTTGTGCTGTGAGCAGCTTCCTAGGTCTGAGCCATGGATAAAATAATGAAATAAAAAAGAGTTTGGAATAAAAACAAATCTGGCCCAAAAGATATGGAATGAGGCCCACTACACATTGCTGTTATTTGCATACTACAAGGGAGAACTAATTTATGCAAAAGGGAGAGGAGGAGTGAAGAACTGTGTTTTCTGTACAGCAGCATGTTTTTCAGATACCCCAGTGATACCCCAGTAGGATTTTTGAATGTAGTGGGAATTTATTATAAGTCCTCAAGTAAGGTCACAGTTCATCCTTTGTTCTGGCAATAAATTACAGAAACTTTGAAAATTAGAAGCTGTTTGGCATTTAAAGATTCAACAGCACCTTCAGGCATACTTGAAGGTGCATCCTCAGACGAACCTGTGCTTCTCATGCAGCTCCCCTGCCAGCCATGTAGTTCCCAAGGAATGGAGAGCTAACCTGGGGAAAACCAGTAACAGTTTTTGCCAGCGCTGTGAACTGACCTTGCTCCCTGCCACGGATGGACCCACTGGGGAGGTGGTGGGGCTGATGTGGGAAGGGGTAGCACTGGGAACAGGGATCTACCTGTGCATTATGGACAAAGATCAAAGGGCTCAGGTGTCCCTCAGTCCTGCACCCCAGGGTTTTACCTCCATGCCATGGGTCCTTCTTTGGGTCCTCCTTCAGGGAGAGCTATTTAAGTTTATAGTAGCGATGAAATAAATGGCTGCAGCTCCCTGTGCTATTTAGGAGTAGGGGGAGAGGATAGAGCCTTGGAGGCTCCATCATAAAGTTCCTTTGAGACTGAAGCCCTTTGAAACCAGCATGGCTTTTGACGTGTTTCCCTTTGTACGAAACAGCTTTTCCCAAACACCAACACCATCAGTGAAAGAGGAGGCCAATGATAACATCACAATATTCACCAGGATCTTGGACGGTCTGCTGGACGGCTACGACAACAGGCTGCGCCCAGGGCTGGGAGGTAGGATAACGCCTTGGCTCGGCTGTTCCCCCCCTAGATAGGACCATGGTCTGCATGGTGCCCTCTCAAGTGGGTGCCTGCTCTGGGCTGTGACAGGGGACTTGTGTTTGATTAACTACACTGAGTCCAGAAAGCAGAGTTTGTCTCCTGGCAAATGGGGCACAAGAAAAAGATTACTGAAAGTCGTGTTCTTTCAGTCACTCAGGTCATCTGAGGTTGGCTTAGGCGAGCATCTGTGCTACATTTTTTTCTATAACTGAATACAGTTTGAGTTTTTCTTTCTGGTACTTCCTAAGGTGAGCAAGAGATTATGCTAGCAGGTTGCTGCAAGATTCCCTTACTGGTCAGCCTATATAAAATTATGTTGGTAATGCATATCTCTTTAAAAACAGATCCCCAAACCGTCCATATTTAGACAAGTACAGCAAATCTGTATTGATATGTCTTTTTGATAACCTCTACAGCAGCTATTTTAAAACCCTAGCATGTGAATAGTGGTTGCCATTCTAACCTTGTTGAGCCCTCCTTCAGCTCTCTTTCCCCCAGATTTCTCTCATTTTCTACCCATGTGTAAACCATCTGTTATGTTTCTTCCTGGCCCTTTTTTAATCTGGCTACCCCCACCCCTTCCTCTTGTGAGACCAACACATTGCTTTCATCCCTTTCTCTCCTTCTCCTCTCACTTTACACAGAGATGCTTGAAAATAGGGCTCGATGCTTTTTATCTTATATAACGAACTTCTGAAATTTCTGCCCTTAAATTAAATTAGACCTGGATTTGAAAAGATGCCAGAAGGACTTAGAGACTTCAGGGTAGAAATAACTTGACCTAGCTTCGGACATCTCTGATAGACGTCTGAAATCTGGCAGATCACTCAAGCCAGCAGAGGGGAGTGGGTCCTTTCAAGTGAAGATACACTTAATCTCATCCTGTGGTAGGTATAGTGTAAATGCTGGCAATGTGCACTGACAGCCCAGAAAGCCAATTGCATCCTGGGATGCATCAAAAGAAGAGTGGCCAGAAAGCTGAGGGAGGAGATTCTTCCCCTCTGCTTTTGTGAGTACTGTGTCCAGCTCTGGAATCCCAGCATAAGAAGGACATGAACCTGTTGGAGTGAGTCCAGAGGAGGCTACCAAGATGATGAGAATGCTGAAGTTCCTCTACTGTGAAGACACAATGAGAGAGTTGGGGTTCTTCAGCCCAGAGAAGAGAAAGCTCTGGGGAGACCTTACAGAAACCTTCCATTGCCAGTGGTCCTTAGATGAAAGATGGGGAGGGACCCTTTATCAGGAAATGCCGTGATAGGATGAGGGGTAATGGTTTTAAACTGGAAGAGAGTAGATGTAGATTAGGTGTTAGGAAGAAATTCTTTACCTTGAGGGTGGTGAGGCACTGGAACAGGTTTCCCAGAGAAGCTGTGGATACCCCATCCCTAGAAGTGATCAAGGCCAGGTTGGATGGGGCTCTGAGCAACCTGATCTAGTCAAGGGTGTCCCTGCCCATGGCAGGGGTTTGAAACTGGATGGTCTTTAAAGTCTCTTCCAACCAAAACCATTTTGTGTTTCTGCGATCAAAACCTCTCAGTCAGAGGAAATGCGCCCTTGAAGGGCTGGTTTCCTTCTGACTGTAAGAACAAAGCCTGGACTCCCAAAGTTCAACAACTGCATTTCATCCAGGAGGAAATGTCTCCTCAAGCATGATCATAATTTCACTCTTGTGGAGATTTTTGAGTCATTCAGGAATTAATAGAAAAAAAGCATCACCAGTAGGTATTTGCATTTTAAAGCAATTACTAATGTGGAGCCCATGTTTATTACAGAGAGAATAACTCAGGTGAAAACAGACATCTATGTTACCAGTTTTGGTCCTGTGTCAGACACGGAAATGGTAAGTTAGCATGTGGCTGCCGGCTCGGTTGTATTTACTTTCGCAAAGTCGTTTTTGGCACCATTGTTTCTATTCGGATCCTGCAATACCTCGAGTGTTTTTTTGTACTAGGAATACACCATTGACGTTTTTTTCCGACAAAGCTGGAAGGATGAAAGGCTGCGATTCAAGGGACCAATGCAACGCCTCCCTCTTAACAACTTGCTCGCCAGCAAGATTTGGACCCCAGACACTTTTTTCCACAATGGCAAGAAGTCTATTGCTCACAACATGACAACCCCAAACAAACTTCTGCGGCTGGAGGATGATGGCACTCTGCTGTATACCATGAGGTAATAGCCAGCAGTGATTTCTTCTGATGCTGATTCCCAGATAACTACAATTATTTGTGGGGAGCATCATTTTCTCCACTCCTGGTAGAGCCAGGGAGCCAATCTTTCACACATATTTGAGTGAATATCAAGAAAAATGGAAAATATAATTGTAGCCTTCAAGTACAAATTAATTTGTAGCTTCTGAATACGGCTAGTGCTTAACTACTACTTTTGATTAAATGGAAAGCATATTCTCAACAGATTTGATGATTCAGTTCAGCTTTTTTTATGATTATCTGTTCTCTCTTACTGTTTGTGTTTGCAGTGGTAGTGCAGACTGCAGGAGAACAGTATCCAAGACCAGAAAGTGAGACTTTGTTCTGGGGCAGTACATATTGAACCCTTGGAGCTTTAGTTGTATATTTTTTTTTATTAATTTGACTAATAGTGCTCAAAGGCAAATGATCATAGGGATAAATGACATAAGCTAGCAGCACTGTGAAGCTGCTTGAGCAAGTACAATCCTGGAAACAAAGCTGGGACTTTATATTACAGAGAAACAAATGGGTGTCTCAGATCTTCCGAGTTGTACTCCTCTTCTGATTTGAGTATACTGCCAAGAATTGTCATTGCATGATGTATATAGAAGATATAACATCAATGATTTTAGGTGTCTGAAATTCTTTTCAGGACAAATCCCACATCCGTGTATGGCAATTTGTTCATTAAAGGTAATTAGCCTGTAGTAATTAAGACTGCTGTCTGTCTTCAACAGGGTTTTCTCCAAGACCATAGTCACATGGACAACTTGAAAAAGAGATAAAAGGAAAAACCTACCAAGCAACAAAGGTTTATTCTGAACTTTCCATAAACAATGCCAGAGTGGTGCCCTAGACCCAGCAAAGTGCTCAGGAGCCTGAAGTTGGGCACTGAGCTGACTGGGATTTCAACAGGCAGCCCCCCAGCCGTGTGTGGGAAGCCGAGCTCTGGCCGGTGCTGTGTCCTGCTCTGGGACCTGCGCATTGGGAGGGAGAGTCCCAAGCTTGCTCACGGGCCTCGTGGTTAAGACTTGTTCAGGCTCAAGAGGGTTATGCTTCTGTACATAGAGACCTGAAGCTTCCCAAGTTTTATTTCAGGTGTTTCAGACATGCTTGATTTCTTTTAGCCTAGTCTTAAATCTCTTCTTTGAAGAAAAAGGCGATACAGGGTATGCTTATGTATGTCCTTACAGTTTTAGACCATCCCAGTTGTTACATTAGCACAAAAAAGACTTGGACATGATGGAAATCATGTTTAAAAGAAGGCAAAACCATCATAATTTTCTCTACTACTATGTGTGTTGCTGTTCTTACTAGCCCCGAATTAGTGATCATTGCAATGATAAACCAAAAAATGTGAGGACGCATGGACACACTTAAAAGTCCAAATAGCTATCAGAGGAATGTCACAAAAAAAGTTAGTAACGCCAGCCTTAAAACCAGTCTCCACTGCTGCATGGACCACATAAGTACCACTCCAGAGATTGCAACAGTGGCAATTCCCAATTATCTGTGTAAATTACTTGTGTGACTGAAGTCCAGATCAGACTCACACTCAGCCTGGAGCAAAACATTACCTTGTGGGGCAGACTGCACAATTTCCATGCAAGCACTGGTTTTTGCAGTGTTTAACAAATGCAGTGAAGCCCTGATTCATGAGGTGAGGAGCTAAGCCACCCCAGCTAGCAGAGTGAGACCTGGGTGAAGTAGACCTAGGCAAGCTCACTGTTGAATCTGAGTTACTCTGTCAAGGTGTCTCTCTGGTGAAAATGGCACAGTATTGTCAGGTGCCACAGGTACTCCACTGGGGAAAAGCTCAGCATATGCAGCTGGAGAAAATTAAGGATGTGACACAGACTTTCTCATCATTCCACTCAGCACCTTTTCCCCTGATTTTTTGGGATTGATGATAGATTGATACACTACAGAAAGATCAGAATGCTTTTTTAACCTAAAAAACCATGCAACATAACTTTCTTTTTTTTAGAATATTGTCTGTGGAAATAAAATTTCTACGAATCACTATCACATCAAATTTCTACTATCACTATCTACTATTTACTATCACTAATACTAATGTGATAAGAAATAGAGTGCAAAGCTTTTGAATCAGCTTGCTTTCTACTATTACAGTGGAATAGTGGAAAGCAAGCTGATTTAAAGTATCTATGCCCTTCTGCTTAAACATGAGTCAGGAGCCTGCTTCTGTAACGTGCATGGAGCTGTGCTTTAGAAGCAGAGCCATTCTGTGCCTCAGGGTGTCTTGAGGATCTCATCCCAGCCTGCTCAAAGGTAACAGCTAGCAGAGTTACCTAGGATGGCTTTCCTTGGGAAGACAGACAGCACTGGGCATTTTTTGGGGGGAGCTGCTTGTCTCAGTGGTAGTGCTGAGTTTCAGCTGAGGCTTGAGCCCCACTTCCTGTAGCTTCCATCAGGCTTACTCAGTTCTCAGGATCTGGGGATGTGTAGACAACCCTCTGTTAGCTCTGCATTCTCCTCGTTTCCAAGGAGGAATTGCGAGCTTCCCAGACTGTACGTAGGAGTATTCTGTGTGGGGAGGATTGGACCCTCTGTCATTGACAGAGATGCCTGAATTGCTTTTGCAACCTTGCATCTGGCTGCCTGAATGAAGGGGAGGAAAGCAGCCGAGCCAGTGCTGACCTTCCATCCTATTTCACTTCCAAATATACCAGGTATGATCAGCTGAGTAAGCTTCCAGCTTTAGCACTGGTCAGGACATATGATATTTCCATGACACACGTGTTTACTTGTAAAGTAAAATGTACACCTCACATATTGCATTTGATGATACATTGTCTGGGTCAGAAGTTGATGGGATGTGTGTTGCTAGGGAAATCTGATAAATGAGATTCTGTATATGTGTGGCATTAAAGCCCTTCTGTGCGAATATAGGAACACAACATGTCCTCTAGACAGATTTCACAGACAGCAGTGTTCTCTGTGGGAAATGACTTAATAATTCTGGTTGTCTTTCACTTGGGAGGACCTATTAGTTTTATTTCACTAATGTGATTTACAGATGAAGCGCTCCTGAATGGAACGCTGCAAATTCTGTTTCTGCCCCTAGAGGGGAGTATTGTCTGTAGCTCCACTTTTAATTTTTTTTTCGGTTTTTTTTTTTTTAGTAAGAACACTGGTATGAAAAGCACTAGAAAACATGCTTCATATTTCACTAATATATATAGAAAATAGCTTTGTGGATGGAGGTAAAAATTGGATTCTTTCTTTTAAAAAATTAAAATATGTTTAGTTCATCTGAGAAAAGATAAGATGAAATAAATATTGTAAAAAGTATAGAATTTTTTTATTCTGAAAAATTGGAACAGTGATTTAAGCAGCGTTTTCAGGATAAGAAGAGAACCATCATGTGAGTTGCATTTTTTTTTTCTCAGTGGGAATTGGCTGGAAAGACAGAAGCTTTGATAAACTTTTCTGTGGAATGCCAGAAAAAAATGCTTTGAAGAAGCCAAAAATTGTATGAAGTAGAGCATGCTCACTAGAGCTAAAATTTTGGACTATAAATTAACTTTTCTACAGCAGCTTTTACACATTTTTTAATGGTTTTCCATCAGCTTGTAGATAGTGAAAAATCCTTCTTGTGCCATCACAAGGGCACTCCTTAGAGCGCCATTCTCACTGTCAATTTGAAAGGACTCCAAATCCCTTTTTTTACCACTGGGGCTTCCATGCATCTGATATAATCTGAGATTTTATATAGGACATAGTCATATATCTGAGGAGTGCACAAACAGATTTTTCCCATGTCATTATGGTGACTGAAGATTGCCAGAGAACGTGGTAGAGTTTACAATAAAATCTGTCCTCATCATTTGCATATGAATAATTTAGCAGCTGGAGAATGCTGATGTTTTTCAGCATAGTGTTAAAAAAACTCCAAAATTTTTAGTAGAGTCCTGAGATACTGTTATCTTTACTGCTCCAGAAAGATATTTACAATTCAGCAATGTGTGTCCACTTGATGGCAGCATAACCATGCTGCTTGCTCTGCTGTGGTGCATATGCAGGGTTGCCTGGGCTGAAAATACTGATCCTTACATTAGCACTTAGCGTTAAAATTGTATGTGCAAGTGAACACATGTCCTGGGTGCATGTTAGCACAAGTTCTGCTCTTCCATGAAGGACTTGGACTAGCAACCTAACCATTTTATGCTCTAGAGCTATTGATCATAAAACCAGTTGACCAGAAGATACGGTGCTGCTTTCAAGACTTTTAATGGGAAAGCCAGGGTTTGTTTGTTTATTTGTTTGTTTGTTTGTTTCTTATTTTAAGGGAAGATTATTCTATGAGAAATGTGTGGGTTTTCAAGCTCTGACTTTGCCAGTGTAGATTTGCTAGTGTGCCTCTGAGCAACAAGTGACCAGCAAATCTATGATTTAAAATGAATCCTCAGTTTTCCATCAGCCAGATGTCTAGATGGGAACGTTTCTGTTCCATCTGAATGTGCTTTTTCTTATTTCTTATTTTTATCTACAGGAAGGGAGCTGTCAATGCTCTTTAGGTATTGTATAAATATTGCAAAACCAATTAGAAGCTGTGAAGATATACAAATACACATTTCCTTTCCCTGTGTTAGACTTGCTGCATTTTCTTTTGTATTCAAGCTTCAAACTGCCTGAAGCTGGAAGAAAAAAAAAGTAATTTTTTTACATTGGGCTGAATCTTGCAGAGTGATGAAAAACTGCCGTGGTGGCAAGGACTCTCTGCTGCTTTTTGTCAATTCAGATTTTGACAGAGTGAGAGAAAACAGGGATGTGTGAAGGGAAGGGCCCTTCCCTGAGGATAGCAGCAGGATTCTTGTTTAAACATCAAGTCTCTTGGTTCCCATTGCTCTGTTTTGGTTGCACGTTGTCCCATTTGTCAAAAGTTGTCCTTCAAGGAACCAAGATTTGTAGTTTTGAAAAATCCAGGGCTGGAGTTACTCACAGGGAGAGAAAGGCATCAGAGGAGCCTGTGGTGTAACACATTCAAAATGGGCAATTATGACCTGTCCAAATATAGTCTCTATGTAGATGGTGTGACAATGGCCTATTCTGCTGGTAATAAAAGTGGGCAGAGCCCCGCAGAGATCTCCATCACAGAGATGGGAACTCACACAGCAAGGGCAGAATTGATTAAAAGACAAAACTCAAACCAGAACCGGCATGTCATTGGATGAGGAGGATGCTTGCTTGGACTTTGAGGAGCTACAAAAGGTACAGCTTTAGTTCCAGGTCTGTACTGAGCTTAGAGGCAGACCCAAATTCCCTTTGGGGTTAGCTGGTACAATTTCTGCCAGATTCCTTTGTGTTCCACCTGTTTTATAGGCATGAACCAGCAGGGCTGGCATGCGTGGATGGGGTGACTGAACAGAAGCTGGAAGGAAACAGTGCCCTGACAGGTGCCCAAGCACCCAGGGAAAGCACAGTTGCTTTGGTGACTCTGTCTCTGCCCAATGTACTTCTGCATCTGGGAGCTTTGAAAGTACCTGGTAGATGCTGAAGAATTGTTACGGCTCTGCTGTCTCTTTTTTTATTATTAGGGAGGATAACATTACAGTAGACTCCCTGGTCATTTCACTTAGACTGAAATTAATATCTTAATCTGCCTAATCAGAAATACCATCTTCTGAAGTACATTATATTAGTGCTGAAACATCCGACTGCCAGTGAGTAATCTAAAATACATTGTGGTGTAATGTACCAGGCTGGGTGGGTGGGACTCACCTAATTCTGTTCATCTGTAACGTTGGTGACTGCAGCTGAGCCTCTTGGCTCAGATTTGCTCCCACTGAAGGAGAGAGAGCTTCTTGTGGAGTTAGAAGCCTACATTATTTCAGATGTCAACTTCACTAGTGAAGTTAAAAGAGGCTTATTTCTCTCCACTCACACTTTAGGTTGTTCTTTTTTTTTCACAGTCACAGACAAAGGAATACAGTGTTACTGATATCTTTGTTTAGTCACATGAGTCCCATCTTAGTGGTCATCATCCTTTGGTGTTTCCCACCTCCATACTCATGTAGCCTGGAAATGCGTAGTGTACCAGCAACCTAAAGCTACAGGATGTTCTGGCCAGCAGCTGGTCCTATAGCTGTTTTGTGGAGGACTCACACAGTCTCCTCTCTGTGCAACATAAAGCCCAAGGTTGTGCAAGTGTAGCACGTGTCAACACACATAAATTGGGTTCAGTCCTTTGCTTTTGTCTAGGTGCAGGGAATATGGTGCACCCTATGAGAAGCTCAAGAAACAACTGTCACTAGGAGATTCGGCCCTTCCTTCTCTGAGGTTGAACTCTAACAAACAGGTGATTATGCTGTAGCAGATGCTAGCACTCTTGGTGGTATAAACAGCAAACAGATGGTAAATTGAGGCCTGTTTGATGGCTATTTATGGTGTTAAACAGCTGAGGAATCATAGGACACTTTTGCTGGAGCAGGGAAAACCCACAGTCTGACCCTTTACCTGGCCCTTCATGGCTGTAATCAGGAGCATGTAGCATTTCAGAAGCAAGGCAAAAACCGCCAAATAAGAACATCAGCTTGGATGGCTAAACGACCTTCTTCATGTATCGATAAGGTACATACATGTAGGGATGTGCATGTTTCCCTGTGAAAGATCCTCTCATCCCAATCACTACTTCCCTTTTTTGCAGAGGTGTGGGGAGCATTAATGTTATGCAAAAGGCAGAAGATTATGATGAGGAGTGGCCTTGGAGGTGGACCTGAGATGGATAAGAGGAAGCTGGGATTAAATGCAAGTGGTTGAAAGGAAACTGATGTTTTTGAGCTCTAGGTCTGAACTGTGGAAAATAACCAACGATATTAATTCTGTCTTTTGAGTTGCTAGGTCATAATCCTTCCTACCTACCCTGCCGTGTCTGTGCATCCCAGTCTAGATGTCAGAGAGCCCAAATGGGCTGGTACTGCCCATCTGGTGTCTGCTCCTCCTCCTCATCCTTCTGCCCACCCTTACTTTCTAAATCCAGATAATTTTTCTCAGTAGAAAATACTTGATGTAGTTTATGCCTGTCCGTAGAAATATAAAGGGTGTGTGAACTGGGAGAAAGCAAAAGGTTGTCTGTGCAATGAGGTATCCTTCATCCATGGAGGAACAACATGCCATACTGACAGGAAGGAATGGAAAAACAAATGCCCTTTCAGACAGTCAGAAAACCTGCACTGATCAAATTGCGTAGCAGGTGATACCAAAATTGGAGGATGACTGTCCATCGCAGTCCTTAGCCTTCATCATTTAGTGTGCTTTCTATGCTCCTTTCTTTCTCCTGTACTTGGTTTTTCTTCCACTGAAAGCAAAGATTGGATGTGCAATTGACTGGCACCAGGTATTGCTGTTGCTGGCTGGTTCAGCCAGTAACTGGGATTGGCCTCTCTTGAGAGCCAAAAAGAAGATCATGGTTCAGTGTTACTCAGTACTTCAAGAACAACTGTACTTACTGCAGTTAGCTCCTTGTTGATCATGCTGTCAAGAAGCCATGCAGATAAGGAGATTATAGTCAAAATGTGTGGCATGGGCAGACTTGGGGGAATGTGTGGCCTGGCACAATGATGTGTGGGCTGGTTGAGATGTTGTTTCCCATTTAACCTGCAACAGCAACTGCATCAGCTTCTCAGCATTGCTAGAACTAGTTAGATTTATGGTTTTAGTTCAAGAATTCAGTAAAAAAAAAGAAACTGCTGCAGAGAAGTTTGGAAGTCTTCTTCATGGGGTGCCAAAAGAGAATTCATCATGGATAAGAGACCATAACGAAAAGAAAGCTTGGAGAGGTTTTTAAGTGAAACTATCCAGTTAGATGGGTGTGATACTGTGCAGAGCATTCAGAGCTGCATAGCTGTTTTGATCTAAAGTTTCTTTAGGAAAGCAATTCTTTGGGAAGAGAACCTGAAGAAGGAATTGTCTGTCAAAAAGTTTGGGGATTTTACCACACCAGTTAGTCTGATAAAAAACTAGAGCTTTTTCCAGCAAGTTCTACCTTGCTTATGGACTTCATTCGATAACTTGCAAGGCAAGGTTGGATAAGCATAAACTCACTGCTTCATCCATTGGTTTTATGCACTTAAAAGAAGTGCTGGAGAATGAAAGGTATTGCCTCTACTATAGATGTCTGCTTTGTGATTCTTTCTGTAACCTCCCAAATCCATATCATATAATTTGTGTGTCCTATTGGTTGTTTCATTGCCTCGTTCTGTTTTTTCGTGTGTCTAGAGGCTGAACATCTCTCCTGCCCCTGTCAGAGTATGCTCTGGGTGTGTCAAGTTACTCCACATGCAGGGAGGTCATTGTTATAGTGGCACAGCTTCTGAGATCAATTCTGCCACCTCAGATCATGTCACAATAACTTAGTCTTCAGCACAGTTCATCTAGGCAATTACAGGCTTGTTTCACACTTCAGAAGCTTTGCTGAGGATTTTGTTTGCTTAAAATGAGAGTTTCGCTGTCAAGTACACCATGCATCTGAATTATGTATTCACAGCTCCCAAAAGCATCAATGACTGGAGCTCTCTGTCTTCCATAGTCCCTTCCCTCTAGGGTTTTAAAGGACATTTCGTTGTCACATAATAATAGCACATCTCAGCATCATAGGAAAGTTGGGACATGACAGAATTCTTGGCAGAGTGGTTATGAAGGTGAAATGGGCAAAGAGAAATTTCTGCAGACCACCTCACTCTAGTCTTAGATTTACTTTCTGTTCTCTGTTCACTTAATTTGGTGTATTCCAAAGAAATCAGTGTCTAAAAGTAGGAAGCAGTGGTGAACTGCCTCCACATCCCGCATGGACATGCAGCTCAAGGCCCTGAATCTGTATTTTGGCCTTTTTTTCCAAGAAAGTGATGGAAATTCATGAGCAAAGCAGTGTTTGAGGTACTAAGAATAATCATTTCTCTCCCCCTGGGTCAGGCTGCTGGCAATCACCCAAGCCAGGGGCAGGTTTCAGGGTGACTCTTACGGCCATTGTGTTTCCCTGGGTGAACATTTGTCCACATTCTAACATTTCTGTGTGGTGTTCTGTAACCCACTACCAACAGGGTTTATTAGGACTGTATGGCAAGTGCTTCAGAACCAAGACAGGTCTTCATGTATGTGTGTGCGCATGTCTTTGTGTGTATATATACGCTTCTATATGCATATATATATATATATATATGCAATATGTATCCTTATACTGGGACATGTTACATTTACTTTAGGAACACAGGGAGACACCAGTTCCCTGGACTATATACTTATTGTGCTGGGGCCTGAAACAAGTATTGCTTTAAAACCTTTTGAAAGAAATAGAAGTTTGGTTATTGAAGTGTTCCCAAGGCATCACAGTGGGAAAACAGCTGAATGGTTGTGTCATCAGTCAAGGTCTAATGAATAATTTCACAAAGCTAACCATGTGTTCACAGTTTGAAAAAACAACCCAAACCATTAACTCTATTATTCTCCTGCCCCCATGTGTGTCAGAGGGCATACTGGAGGTACCACAAGGGTTCAAATTGTTCTGCTGAGGTCCTGCTGGAGCAGGTACCCTGGGAAGCTTCTCCTGGAGTTGGTTCCTGAAAAGAGTCTGACCCAACCCTGAAGTCTCCCTTCTCAGGGAGCCAACAAGCCCACTGGAGTGAGATATAGCCTGGATGAAAGCTGGATCCACTTAATTCTTTTTTGGGATGTTGGGAGGATAGCTTGTGGTCGGTTTAAGGTGAGTTTCAAGCAAATACTCTGCCTTTTATTAAGGAAAATGGCTGGTCTCATGCTGGGAAGAGCACTTGGGTTCACCTGAGCCCCACAGCAGGTACTGGTTGCCAGCACAGGTGGGGTCAAAGCACAGCATTTAAATGCTCCCTGTAACAGGAGTGAGGGTAGTACACAGAAATAAATAACTAAGAAGATGGAGCTGGTTTGGGGATTAATGCAAATAGGCAGAAAAACTTTGTATCTCTTTGGCCATAGTACCTTAGTGCCAACAAAAGTTTCCCTGTGTCGCCTTCATCTGTAACTCTTATTATTCAACATTTATTTTGAATTAAGTTCTCCCAAAAGCCACTGGTGGCTCTGCCTTTCCACTCCCTTTCATTCTTGAGCTCTCTGTTTTAATTTGTTTTCATATTAAAGTTAGTAGCTGATAAGCAAAAGCAAGTTTTTGCAGCTGTCTGTGGCAGATAATACATTGGAAAATGTTTCCTGCACTTACAGGATAGGAGAAGGATGTTCAGTCCCCTCTTTGTTTACCCACAAGTAGGAACAGATACTCCTTGCATTGAGGAGATCATGGGAACAGCTGGGGGGTCCCTGCAGCGACCTAAAACGTGGTCTTGAAGGACAGGGTGCCTCCTGTCTCGGGGACTGCTACTGAGGGTTTCTCACCTTACCTTAAAGGAGACTTACTCCAAATGTCTGCCTCCCTAATATCTGAATTTATTTCCTTGCTGCATCCTTGATTTTAACACCTCCTTCTTGCTAAAAAGGAGCAATCTCTTGAAAGCACTGTCATGCTTAATTCCCCAGTGGAAATGGTTGAAGGTGACTTTTCTGAAGTGAACAAGTCTTGCTGCTTGAATTGTGCTTTTCTTAGATATTTGCTTATGTGTCTTGAAACAGAACGTCAGTAATCACTTTATGTTCTTAAAGTAAAGGCTATACATAATGAAGCTTTGATAAAGCTTTCATGTACAATTATAGGTGATAGATTAAATAATTTGTAGACCTAACTTTTTTCTTCCAGATAGTTAAGGCACACAATAGCATTTTGTTGGCTGATTAACACTTGGGTAGCAGTGTGAGTACTTGGAGCATTATGAAAACAAAATTCTGTCATTAATAAATCAATAACTATAATCAGGGTTTTTTACATTTTTGGGTGAATAGTGGCCCCATTCAAGTCAGGGAGAATTTTACCATTATCTTCAATAAAATCAGAGTTTCATTCTCCTGTTGCAAAGGACCTTTAACAGCTGCTTATAATCTTGTCATAGACCCTGTTTGAGTGAAACTAATCCCACAGGGCTTTTATTAGGACAGAATGATGGTGGAGGAGGGAAGCTTTTAAATGCTTCTGTTGGGAAGAACTGCCTTTTGAGCAGTGTGTGTGCTGTGACAGAAAAATCCTGGTTTGGTGACTGTCTCTGGTTTAGATAACTGTGCTGCACTGTACACAGGCAGATCATTCTGGAGTCACCGTATTAAAAGGATTAGGCAAAAAAAATTCATGTGTGAACGCCCAGGCCTCCTTTCTCTTCCTTAAATAAATGCAAATTAGAAGTAATTTTGTTGTAATCACAGAATATGCTGTGTTGAAACAGACCCACAAGGAGCATCAAGTGAAATTTCCTGTGCATGGGACCATTCCTAAGAATCACACCACATGTCCAAATGCTTTTTGAACTCTGTCAGGCTGCTGCTGTGACCACTTCCTTGGGGAGCCTGTTCAGTGCCCAACCATCCTCTGGGTGAAGAACCTTTTTCTAATATCCAAGCTAAACCTCCTTTGACACCACTTCAGGCCATTTTCTGGGTCCTGTGTCACTGTTCATCACAGAGAAGACATCAATGGCTACCCCCTCCTCTTTCCCTCACATGGAAATTGTAGACTCCCCTCAGCTACTTCTCATACAGCTTCCCCTCAAGGCCCTTCACCATCTCCATAGCCCTCCTTTGGATGCTCTCTAATAATTTAATATCTTTCTTATAGTGTGGTACCCAGAACTGCACACGGTGTTCAAGGTGAGGCTGCCCCAGTGCCGAGCAGAGCAGGACAATCCCCTCCCTTGCCCAGCTGGTGATGCTGTGCCTGATGCACCCCACGGCAGGGTTGCCCCTTTGGGCTGCCAGGGCACACTGGTGACTCATGTTCAACTTGCTGCTGACCAGGATCCCGAAGTCCCTGTCCATGGTGCTGGTTTCCAGCATCTCATTCTCCAGTCTGTCCATATATCCAGGGCTGCCCCATCCCAGGTGCAGAATCCGACTCTTTCCTTTTTTGAACTTCATACTGTTGGTGATTGTTCAGCCCTCTGATTCGTTAAAGTCTCTCTGCAGGGCCTCCCTGCCTTCAAGGGAGGGAGGCAACCGCTGCTCCCAATTTTGTATCATCTGTGAACTTGCTTAGTGTCCCTTCCAGTCCTGCATCCAAGTCATTCTCAAAGCTGTTGAACAGCCCAGGATCTAAGATAGAGCCCCTTGGAGCCCCACTAGTGACAGGTCATCAGTGTCATGTCATCCTGTTCACTGCAACCCTTTGTGTCCAACCCAGTTGCTCACCCATCACACAATGTATTTATCCAGCTGTGTGCCGGATATTTTGTCCAGAAGCATACTGTGAGAGATAGTAGAAAAAGGTTTATGGAAATCCAAAAAGATGACATCAGCTGGCTTCCCTTGATCAACTAGGTGGGTTACCTTGTCATTTAAAAAAAATCAGGTTTGATAAGCATGAAGCTATGCTGGCTGTGACCAAGGACTGCATAATAATCAGCTAAGTAAATTAGAATATAAAATGGGTCCCTAAGCTTTATCACAATGTTAAAAACCAAAGTGTGCAAATATCACTGCAGGTGATATTTGAAGGAGTAGGCCCAGATATCAATTTTTTGAGACTCCTGGGGCTGTGATCTGAATATATAGTTTGTACTCTGCATCTCTGAGCAAATCTGTATGCAGCAACCCATGCTTCCAGCCCCCAGAGTCTAGATGTCTGCTGCGCTGCTTTTATTTCTCTATGCAGTAGAAAATCCAGTCTCTTTGAACCAGGAGTCAGGTGAGTGACTTTGTTTTTCAGGTCCTCACACAGTTATGAAAACCAGTTCCAGTTGGGTACAGAGCATCTACAGAAATTCAGGGTGGTGACATTTGTGCTGTGAATCAGAACACACAGTCAAGTTTTCTTACAAGTTTTCTGTCAAGTTTTTTTTGTCACATTGGACATTACAAGACACTTCAAAAGCCTCGGGTAATACACACTTTTGTAAGAGGTTTCTAGGAGAGTGTTCACTGCGCACTTAAAAATCATCTAAGAGACTCAACTACATAGTTCTTAATAGTATGTAATAAATAGGTAGAGCTAGTTCATTTGTTCAAGATGGCCGGACTAGGAGTGGTCCTAGGAAAGGGGCATGGGAAAAGGAAAGAAGCATGCCAGATATCATTGATAGAAAGTGAAAGGAACTTTTGAATCCAAAGAATTCATGTTAGTGAAAGGAAAGGCTGTGCCCAAGCACAGTAACAGCTCCTAAACTTTGTTTTCCCTACCCCCAGGCTAGACCCAGAAGACTGCAGCAGGCAGCACCCTTTTAAGGGATATTCTGCCTTTTGCTGGATGAGAAATTCAAGGGGGACAGAGGAGTAGCCCTGGCACCACAAGAACTTTTGTGGCTTCTGAGTTCAGGTAGTGGCAGCCAGATGCCCTCCAGCCTTATCTGCTACCTTTTTACTTAAGACAGGCAAAAATAATTTCTGGAGGGACTTAATTAAATTCCACTAGGTCACAGTCTCTGTGCAACTCATCTTCACTTCTCTTCCACATTTATAGTTGATGAATGTCTGCAACCTTCCTCATTACACACAAGGGTTATTTCCAGAGATGTGGGCAGCAGGATACAATTCATAGGACAGCGAGATGAAACAGAAAGTCTTATGCATAATTCTGCACTGAATATTCCTTCACTTCCTGATTCTACACCTGTTGTCTTTGTAAGATGGATATAGGCACCCCCTCCTTCAATGTTTGCAGATGACAAGTGTGTATATTAAAATGTTGTCAAGCTGCAGCTCTGAAGTGACATGCCTAAACTGTTGGTAGATAAAGAGAGAGGAGATGGACTGTAGCAAAACACACCAGCTTTCTTATGGGCTCTTGGAGCAAAGTTTCTGAATTTATCAAGAAGGCTAAATTTGCAGTGCTTAACATGGAAAATAAAATCATGCATTGAAAGGATGGCAGCCTTTCTTTCAAGTCTCCATTAGAGTGATTTTTGTGAAAAGGATGTAAGTTCTGGACAGGATACTGCTAGAACCAGCTTATTAAATTTATCCACACCTTACTTTTGGTAATTTTGGCTTTGCTGGCTTTGGTGCCCAAGGACAGTCTCTACCCTTCTACATATCTGAGTGGTCTTAAAATACCCTTTACAAAAATAAAGCTCAAGAACAGTTTTGCTTAAGTGCACGTATCTCAGGTCTCACTAATTTAATTTCTATATTGTACCCTTCTGTCTGTTCTTACCAAATAGTAAATTATCTCTGTTTTGAACTGGATTTCTTTTTCTTTGGCTTTCTATGGTATATTATTTTTACATTTTCTATTACTGTGTGCTTTTTGCCTTTTTCTCTTCCTGTTTTCCAGCTCATCCTCAGAATATGATCTCTAGCCAATGGTACTGTGCAATGGTAGAGTAGAGCCCTGTGTCATCCAAGCACCAGGCAGTCTGTAGAGCCTTGGGTGTCTCTGGGCTGTTGCCTCTGAGGTGGAATAACAGCATAAAATGAGAAAGCTGTAAAGATATTCATCATTTAAAATGAGATTTTCATCCTCACTATCCTGAGCAAAGTCTGTATTATGCAAATATTAAAATGGCATAAACAAAACAGATTCTCCTTGTGCTTGATGCACATTTTGGCTCTCTGGCGGTATTTGATAGATTTGATGCATTTGATGTCAATATAACTGATATCGCACTGCTCAGAAATTTACCTCAGACTATTCTTAGTCTTCAGCTTGATCTGTCGTGCAGAACATCCGTGGGAAACATCTATATTTGCCTAAGGGTTTTTTCTTCCCTACCCCTATGTCCAGTCTAGATGAAATATTTCCACATAGTGGCTGGGGAGTCCAGAACAGAGTTGCTTCCCTAGGCAGTATTCTGGGGAAGATGCCTCTGTTGTTTTTGCCTGATAAGATGCCCAGGTAGTTCTCAGTGTGTTGACCTGAAGTGGACTCCAATACCATGTGATTTCCATAGAAGTTAACAGATGTGCTATATAAAGTGATGCATATATGTCCTTGATTATATATAACTTTATATATAGTTATAATTAGTTATATTATGTATTTTTATCTATAAATATCTAATGGATTTAAACAGTTACATCTACATATAAAGTCAGTGGTTCTTTATGTCTGTAACAGTGCTGTTTGACTCAGGAGTCAAATTCCTAGTCCAGCTGTAGTATGTACAGAGAGCAGATAAGTATAAGGTATATAGCAGAAACTCCATGACAGGAGTTCTTCACGTACTAATAAGAAAGAATGATCTTATTTGGACAGGTTACATAAATAAAATCATTTCACATGTCTTAGGGTTACTAGATAATGCCTAGGGCGTGCACACAGAGTGGTCCACTTGACTAATCTCACATTCAGTTTAACAGGGGATTTCTATGATTTCAGCAGGAACAAGGAGCCTTCAGGAAAAGTCTGCTTGTGTCAGCATTCATTTAGTGCAGTGAGAGGCCTAAAGGAAAAGCGCAGGGAAAATAAAAATGATGTGTTTTCTTTTTACTCCCCCACAGACTGACCATCTCTGCTGAATGTCCCATGCAGCTTGAAGATTTCCCCATGGATGCACATGCTTGCCCATTAAAATTTGGAAGCTGTAAGTTTTCTCCTCTAATAAGAACTAGAAAAATACCATTTTCTGGCTTCTCATGTTCAGACATGTCGTGTACAGATATTTCACCCTCCCCCCCAGCCCTCCCCTTTTAACATCATTTTTTAGCATCTCCATTCTGCCCCCCTTGCTGCTACCCTGCTGCTTCTTTTCCATGACTATGCTTTATTTGGGCCTGCTGCTTTTCAACTCATGCCTGCATACTTCAAGATAAACAATGAGTTGATAGGTGATATGTCTTATATATCCACATCAAGTGTAACAGCCACTGTTAGATGAAGTTCAAGATGCAGACAGCTAAATTGATAACTTGTTTTTCCATTTGGAGTAAAACAGCTTTCACTGGACCGATCAGATTGATGTGCAATTATTATAGTATTTACATGAATCAGACTGCAGTGCAATATCTGCATTGCATATATTAAAAGAGATCTAGAATATTAAAAGAGGAAATATCTTTCCATTTGGCTTTAATAAATCCAGTCCTGTATCCTGTTACATGATGTTTAATACACGTCTTTGTATATATGCACACATTATTCTAAACTGTATGCTGAATGATGATTTTTTCCCCAATTCCAAGCCTCTAATCCACCATACTGCTGCCTTGCCAGAAGCTTACTTTAAAAATAACCCCAGGGAATCAGATGGTTATATTTAAAAACAAAGCTCTTAATTAAAGTACAAATGAGGCTACTGCAGTAGACTTTTTTTTTGTTTGTTTGTTTTTTTGGTAATCAAATCAGAGCTTCCAGGTGCAATCATTGTCTCTGAAGACTTTTGATAATTACCAGGCACAGCATTTTGCTAGCCCCTGAAGCCACCTAACTTCAGCATTTTGCAATGTTTTTCAGCTGTATCAATTTAGAGCCACTAATCCTAGCAAGATTAAGCTTTGCCTTTATCGTCTGTATCTGCCCTGATTTAATACTGACTATACATTGTCTTCCAGTGATCATACAAAGAAGTAAAAACACTGTTTACAGTAACTACACCACATTACCAAACTTAAGATGAACTGATTTCCTTTCCCTCTTCCAATCCAGATACATTCTGTTTCATCCAAATAACCACCAGTGTTTTACAAGGTCACTGCAGGTTCAAGTGTGTTCATTGACTTCAGCAGCATTAGTTTACAGCAAAGCCAATATAAATCTCAAGGTCCAGACACCTTTACATTCCACTTAAAAAAAGTGTATGCAAATCACCCATTTAATTCTGAACTTGAAAATGGGAAAACATCTCACAGGAAACTCTTAATTGTTTATATACAGGGTTAAACAAAAGGCACTGGAAAGAATTAATAAGACAAAGGAAAATAAGTTATCCTTCCTGGTATAAATATCGTTCAATAGATGAATTACATATCTATCAATAGATGAAGTTACATCTGTTGATTTCTAGTCTAGACTACAGAACTGGTATGTTGTACAGTTTTATGAAATCTTGCAAAATAGGCAGTACTAAAATACACATATTTAAACAACGAGCCTGATGCAGCAGAGATCTGAAGCTCAACCCTAAAGTTAAATAGATATTTCCATGTATTAGTAGATTAAGTGCAGTAAGGTACAGGTTCTAACTCTCCACATAGTAAGACCAAAAAAAAAAAAGCATCCCAATCGAACATGTGAGTACATGAGATAACATTACAAGATAAGCTACAAATGCTTAGAAGGAGTGCCCAGTAATCTGTCTGAATGTAATTATATGTCCTGCTAGTGCCAAATGTGTTACATGTTAATCACCTCTTAGCACACAGGTAATTTTAATCTGTGTCAAAACCAGCACTAAGGATTTCTATTTTAGGCCTGTGAGGGGTGAATAGAGTTTTAGTTTATGCTCCTTGCCATGCTCAGAATAAAATCCTAGAATACGTTTATAAGGTATTACAAGTCACCTTTAAGTTCTTTCACAGTGTGTAGACATGGAACCATTTGTCTGTGCTAGCCACACCACTGGCCTCTGCAAAAAGTAAGTATATAGGGACCAGCTATAGACAGTCTTTCAGCCTTGGGAATATCTGTATTACTGATCTGACAGCTCCCTAGTAATTTATTGGGATTTAATATGCACATGTTTGTACAAGTAGCAGACAGTAAGTCAGGGTTTATTGAACTAGTCCAAGTGTATTTTAGAAGAGGGCAATGTTTATTCCCTATTTACAGCGGTATGGCCTCGCATTGAGTCACCTCCAGGCTTGCAGCAAGACAAAGCCTACAGGGGAATATGATACATAAGCACATACCCTTTCTGCTTCAGCTTTCCTCACTGTCTTTCCCTTAAGGCTTTCTTTTTTAATGGTCTTCTTTCCAAAAACGGTTTTGAAAAGCCTCAAGGAATAGCATCAAAGTAAATGTTAAACACATTATCAGTGGAGCTGGGAGGGTGGAGAAGAAACTGGTGCTCACCAGTCTGAGGATGAAGAGAGCAGGGCAGTGAAATGAAAGAGGTGGTGCACGGCGGATCAGCAGCAGAAAGGATGCTGAGAAGTGATCAGTGTTGCAGCAGAGGCAGGAGCAGGCTATTAATTTTCTGGCTGCATGAGCGTTCACTATGTTTGCTATAATTCAGCAGGCAAAAAGCAAAAAGTGCCTGATGTTTCCTTCATTACAAAAGAGAAGGAAAGTTAATCTTTCTCACATAAATAAAGGTAAATGTTGAATTCTTATGTTCTATTTAACTGATTTCTTGCTACATTAGAATTGCGGGAGATTTTAGGGGCCTAGGAAACATGATAGCTAGAAACAGAATATTTTGTAGAAATAATTAAAAGCCTGGTCAAATACACAAAATGTGATATAAAGTTACCTGTGCATGCTGCCAGCCTAGATACCTGCTGGGCAGTTCAAATGCCCACTATAGAAGGGGTATTTTTTTAAGACTCTATGGCATGTCGTGGAAAGGACAAAAGTTTAGGGACAGCTCCTAATGAAATGAACAGAGCAGGTTTTAGTTGTCCTCCTAAGTACAGCTCCCCACTGCCCCAAGATGGCAAGATCAGGTGGCTCTGCTCCAGGGGTACATGTATGCAGGTACTTTTCCTGCAGGATTGCATCTCTGCTAGGGATCAGGACACCTGTAGAAATTATTCTGCAGAAGTCTCATTTAGAGGGAACTGGGGATGATGCATGAGCACAGGCTTGGGGGGTGTCTGCAGCAGGCTCTTCTCCCTTTAAATCCAGGTTGCTTGATGGGGATTGCTGTGACAGTCTGTTCATTACCTCATGGTAGCATGAGAAGGGTGCTGCTTTCTTCCATGGCCAAATTTAAAATAACTTTCCATTGCCATTTTAGTGCTGACCTGTACTCTAAATAAGTTCGGTGGTCAAATAGGATGTAATGAAAATTCCTAATGCCAGAAGCAGTTTCCCTAGCAGCACCTTAGCCCAAGAAATTTGATCTTAACCCCAGTCTATTTCTGGTGTGGGGGGGGAAGAATTAGATAAAATAGCAAGGACATTAAAACTTCCTAGCTTTAATGTTTCACCTCTTCCACTGACAGTCCCTAAGAATACATTAAGAGTATAATTTAGTACAGTTTCCAAACACCCATGTGTCACCCGGTAGGTAAGCATCATTATCTCTAGGGCAGCTGAAACAGAGAAGTTAATTGACTTTTCATAAGGTCATGCAGCAAATCAATGTCAGAAAAAGGATTAGACTTGAAGTCTTTGGTTGGAGAGGCAGATGTCTAATCCACTAGACCATGAAGGCCTCTGCCCAGGCAACTGACTTAACTCCTAAATCTCATTTTACTCCTGTGTTAATTATATCAGTGTTACCTAGCTCACGGGGTTGCCCCAAAGATGAATTAATTAATTGCTGTTAATTGGCTCTTTGACAATATCAAATACCATAAGGTGGAGTCTATTTATGACAACTGTCTCTTGAAGACACAGTGCCTGAGTACATGGAGTTATTGGTTCTTGTGGAATGGATAAATACATGAAGCAGCTCCCCACTAGTCAGTCAGCAGCAAAAAAAAAAAACCCATACTACTTTTAGACCAAGTAGAGGGTTTAATGAATATTCTGAAAATAATGAGATCCCCAAGCTCATGAGCACAGGAAAAAGAGGACCTGTGTTTATTCCTGATGAATTTTAAGTCAGTCATGAAGATGGCCAAGGTTGATCACTGTTGATCAACAAGTGAGCTTTCCAGCTGTTGGTAAGGAAACTATTTGTAGTGTCTGGAGATAGTAGCTAACATAATTTATGTACATCTTCCTTTTTAACACCTCAAACTAAGTCACAGTTTGACTTTTGATAAAGGAAAGTGCACAGGCTATTTCTGTAGCAGGAGATATGCTCAGATTACTTTCCTCTAATAAGCGTGGTGAAGTCAGAGTAATGAGGAGACAGTAACTTCACCAGTATCCCACATTTTATTGCAACACTGAACATTAAGGCACTCACTGTTCACAAACTACCCATTCACTTTTAGCCACTGAGAAATTTCTCCAAAAAGAAGGTATTTTAAGAAAATTTCCCTGATATTTCCTTACAATGCAAAGAAGGCACTGAGGTGAAGGCACCTACAGGGTTTTTCTTGATTGTGTGTTTTCCCCATTAGCACCTACAAGAGCTGCAGGAAAACTGCAAGTATGGAGGGAGAACTTGAAAACAATGCCCTTCTGAACAGACTTTAATTCTGGTTTAGTTAAATGAGATAAATAATGTATTCAGCCTCTCAAAACCTGTGTGTAAAAGTCTTGTATAAGAATATAATTAAATGAATAATAAATAGAGACAAATGTTAATTTTAAGAGGCTTTGAAAAGTGGAAATGGCTCTTAGGTAGGCTTTTGTAGGTTTCTCTCAGGGACAGTTGGAGCTGCTGCTTCATATGTAGAGGCAGAGCTTTTCTGCTGCTTGTCCCTATAGCTGGACAGAAGAGGTTCCTTGAATCTATTCCTGAGAGCAGAGAGAGTCAGTACAGTTAGTTGACAGAAAATGAATTTGGGCTAGATGCCTGTGCTTTACTAGCTGGCTATACTTAAGTAGAACTACAACAACAGTCCAACACAGTTGTCTCGACTGCCTTTTTGATGCTGCCATAAGCATGTCTTTCATTGTGTCTGGAGATCTAGCTTCTAAACAGCTAAAAATAAGGGGAAAGGTATGCTAGGTATTAGCATGAGAGGTATTAGTGCCTTCCTTGTGAAAGGACACGTGGAGAGAGCCAGGGAGAACCTCTGTGAAATGCTGAGCAGCCAAGTTCAAGACTAAGTTGTGATCTTGCAATTTAAGGCAAAAGTCAGCTAATAGGTAATGGACAGGTTTGGTGGCATTCTGCTCACTAAGGTAATATCTTGTGTTACATTTTCTTAAGGTTTATCACTGCTTCCTTAGACACTTCTGTTTCAATGGATATTGAATTACTAAATTAATTACTAGGTGAATACTAAAACTAAATATTTCTAGGACATTTGGTGTATTTTTCTTCTCTCTCTTTCAACCCTGTATTATCCCCAGCTTCCAATCACCTCTTTAGTTAGCATACCTTTCCCCTTATTTTTAGCTGTTTAGAAGCTAGATCTCCAGACACAATGAAAGACATGCTTATGGCAGCATCAAAAAGGCAGTCGAGACAACTGTGTTGGACTGTTGTTGTAGTTCTACTTAAGTATAGCCAGCTAGTAAAGCACAGGCATCTAGCCCAAATTCATTTTCTGTGGAACCCTCAGAATGAATGGAGGGGGTGGACACCACCTAATGGTATGATTATTTGCTTCTGTTTTTCTTGGAATCATGGACATATGACTTGCCATGGGGCTGTGTTGTTTAAAAAATTAAATCTTTTAGTGTAGAATGAGCACAGGGATTTGGCCCATGTCAAAAGCCTCATATTGACAGCAAAGCTCTAGGAAATGGATGGGATGGTCTGTGACAATTTTAGATAGAAAAATATGCTCCAGTTAGTTATCTATAGTCCCTCTATGCCCATTGAAAGGAAAAAAGTACTTCGGCAGTGAGATTCATTAGAATTATTTTTGAAATCTGCCTAAGGAGAGATGAATCATATTTTAGAAGTTCCTATTTTTCTGCAGTGCTGTCTCATGTAGGTAAGTGTATTATACCCTATTTAGAGCAACTTAGAAGTCAATTTTTCTCTGCTTTGCTAGCTCAGAAATACAAACTCATACTTTGTTCAGAAGGAACAGTCACTGCTGTATATTAGTTAGGTGTTACATTATATTGGTGGTGAGCTTTTGTATCTCTCCTAATGACTATTTTAGCTATTTCTGCTCAAGTCCCATTTTTCAAAGGATCTCAATGAAACAGTCAGTAAGGCTCTTCGGTATAGAGACAACTTTACTACTTCTTCAAGCATCTTGTATGAGCTGTGCTGTTTCTTCTGCATTAGGTGCAGTGGGTTATAACAATGGACACTTAAGCTTTCTCACAGGTGTTGCACATAGCCTTTACTCATTTCAGACATGTATGTAGAGCAATATAGCTTCTTTAGTCCAGAATTTTGGGCAGTTATGTCCCACAGTCAAGGTGGAGCAATGTAGCCCAGAACACCCTAAGGGCAAGAAATTCATCAAGAATGATGTGTAAAAGAAAATACTGTAATATTCAAGTATTCCAGAGATGTAAGAAGATTTCTGAACACGAATCTACTTAAAAATTAAAACACAGGGTTCTGGGCCTGCACCGTGTGGTGGGTTTCTGCAGCAGCTGTTGTTATAGGACCCCAGTCTGCATAACTTGCAAATGAGTGTGACCATAACTTATCACTTGTCTGGAAGTTTTGCTGTAGAACTATACCTTTTATTTTGACAAAAGGAAAAAGGGCTCCCTAAAATGATCAGATTGGTCAGTTTTTATTTACCCATTACAGTGACACACATCTAGGACTTCCTTGAAAAGGCTGAAGAAACTGCAAGTATATCCTTTAAGCACTTTCGGCCACTGTCACTATTTAACTTTTCAAAGACTTTGTCATATATACATGGTTACTGTATGTCTGCACTGAGATAATTTTTAAAAGACATTAAAACAGCAGCCCAGCCCCCTGGCTGTGTGATGGCTTTCCTGCAGAAGAGTGCCTGGCTCTGGGTCAGTTGGCTCCTACTTCAGGTCACCCACTGGGTAGAAGCCAGTGAGTTTTTCCCTCTTAACTTCATAACAGAGTGAGAAAGGGAGGTCAGAAAGAACAAAAGCTGTTGTCTTCCCCATGTCTTGCAGCCAGTGCCGAGCGCAGGCTGCAAACCCTGCTGACGTGCAGCGGCCAAGGGCTTGGCTCCCTACCAGCTGAGAGCAGTGTCCATGCAGGCAGGATCATCCTTAACAAAGCCCTTTTTTTGGATCAGTAAGGAGTGCTTCCTGGGGGGTGCTGGCAGCAGCTTTTGTGGCAGCTAAAAAGAGCCCCTTGAGCAGCCAGCCCTGAAAGGCTGCACTCTGCCTGCCCTGGGAGCAGCCTCCTCATCATGAGGTGGCTCACATACTCAGCCTCTTTGGGGAAGAAAAGCTCAAATGGTGGCGGTTTTGAGCTCAAGGAAACAAAAGTTCAGGCAGGGGTAGAGGTTGGTGTGGAGATACTCAGCAGTGGTGTTTTTCTCTCACATAAAAGCAGTCTAGACAGGATTGTGGTGGAGCTGTGTGGAGATCCGGGGTGCTTTGCTGATGGTACAAACATCAGCACGTTTCCCTCTTTGGAGATTACAGCTAAATTGAAAGGCTGCACAACTGCCTGATTACAGGAAATCAATCAATATGAGTTGTCAGCAATAGAAAACAACATGCAGAGACTGCTTAATATGCTTAATCTTTCAAATGGCCTTTGGGTGCAAACCTGCAAAGGCATTGCTGGTCTCATAGTGCCCCAGAAGGCAGCACCAGGCTTACGGTTGCCAGTCATGGATCATGGGTCTATACCACTGCCAAATGGGATATTATTTGTAAATGTGACAAATGGGTAGATACTGCTCCACTGCTTTACAAGCCAGGTTTTTAATGTCTCTTCTTTTGTAAGGTGGCTGTTTCCATGGCTTGTAAGCATTTCATAAACATTTCTGGGATCATTCTCATGATCCCCATGTGAGGTTGGTAGGTCTCTGCTGCCTGCATTTTGCAGGTGGGCATAAAGGAAGCAAAGAGCAATTACAGTCTCTTCTGAGCAAAGATAGAGTGGTTCATTGCTTGCTTTTATTGCCTCTGTCGTTATGGGTCCCTAGGTTCAATTAGAGCCTCCCAGTGCTACTGCAGTACATTAATGACAAAATTACTTGCCTAGGGTTTTTGGGGAAGGAAAAAAAGCTGAAGATACTGCTCAAACTTGGATTTCAGTTTCTAGTCTGGCAGCTCCTTATGACACCTCAGTCTCTGGTGGGCCCGCAAGTCTTCCACCTAAATTGCTGGAATCTCATTAGCCTCCTCTCCTGCACAGAGAGCCAGGCTAGTCCAAGCTGTCATCTAGTGCTACCGCAGTCCCAGCCCAGCAAGCTTCTTCAAAGGAAACAGTTGTTTCATGTTGATCCACATGAAGAAATGAGAAGGAAAGAGAACTGGGAAGAAGGAAAGCCTGATAAGCCTTCTGGTTTTTTTCCCCTTCACCATCATTGCCACTGAAAGTCTCCTCACAGCCAGTCTGTGCTAGCAGCCAGCCATTTTGCTGAAAGCATCCCAGAGCTAAATATGTCAGCAAAGCCGGGATTCCTCTCTCCTAAATTTATATTTTTGTAGGGTAAATATATACAGCTGAGCTGATTGCTCTCACCGTCTTAGGGGAGAGAAGTAGATATTTTTAGGCTCAGGTTAATCTCCTCCAAAAATAGGTCAGCTGATGGCTGTAAATAAGGAGATGTTTTATGTGAGCACAGAGAGAATGAGATCGTGAGCACCTTTGGATCTGGGTCTCTAGAGGGACTGGGAGGGGACAGTTCCCAAAGAGAGGATGTGTGTCTGAGTACTCTATCAGAGAGCAGGTGGAATGTCAGTGCCCCTGGTCAGCAGCAGCTCTCCTCAGAGAGGCTCCTCCTATCCATCACTGAGGCTGGGCACTTTGAACTGACAGCCTTGGGATTTTGTCCCCTTCTCTGAAATACAGTGCTACACTGTGCCCCAGAGCAGAGGTCGATAATGCATCTTCAGAGGTTTAGATTACCTTTGGTGTAGGGAAGTAAGTTCTTGTGATTGCAATTTCAAGGCAGTATTAAAGTGTTTGAATAATAATATTTCAGCTTGCTCTCTCTGCATACCTATTGATTACATGTTCACACAGTGTTATTAATGTAGCAGTACTTCTGAGATTTGTAAATGTCTTCATTAAGGGATAGGATTCAGAAACAGAGGTATATATTTAACTGTGCAAATAGTTCCAATCACTCTCAGCTGGTTTCAGGCCATACAGATTTATAAGTAAGGGTGCTTTGAATGGTAAGCTCAGCAGATACACTGACTGTGATGGTTGAGTCCCTGATAACACTTAGTGGGTGAGAAGAATATCTGTAGATTACAGTGAGTTTACAGTTTCATTCTGTGATGTTACATGTGGCCAAAAATACCATGTTTGTGAAGGCATCCTCCACAGCAAGATTGATTGGAGTACTTTCTAAAATTCACTCTGCATTTCTCAAAAGAAACTCCAGTGACACTCCTGCGGAGCAGGTCATGTTAGCTTTGCTGATATTAAGTGGCAGCTTGCAAAATGAGGGGATCACTGCAATTAAGATTAAGTAAAGGTGCCTAATCTTTGTAAAGGTACTATGCAAAGTGAGTAATGGTATCTGCCACACTTTGGAGGATACTTTTGTTTGCCTTGCAAAAAGTAAATTAAGTGTCTTAACATCATCCTCATAACCATGCTGTTTTTCCTAATGAAGCAGTTAATATAAGTGCCTAATATTGTGATTGTAAATTCAAAGTTCATTAAGTGTTAGTACAGCATTCAAATTGGCTGGCTGGTGTGGAATTACCACATGCCTGGCCTAGAAAGACCAACATAAGGTCAGAAACGCTCCTAGGATATTTAGCATTTAAAATATCATCCTAGTACATCCTACTGTTCTGTTTCTCTAGTTCTCTTACAGTGGATATTTATGCCAGCCATAAAAGGGAAAAAGAAGAGGATCATTGGCTGGTACACCAGATTTTGACAAGTTCCATATGAAAAACTGTTGTGTAGCCACCATTAAATGTGATGTAAAATCAGTTCTCAGGTTAGTTCTAGACTGAGACAGCTGCCACTAAACTGAAAATAAAGAAGGAGGTTGTGTTACAACTACTGACTGCAGTGAGAGGAAGAAACGGGAAGAGGCAAAAGAGGGAAGGCATGACACTCCCTAACATCAGCTCTCAGATGGAAGTAGGAACTGGGGGGATGTCCTGGTGCTGCTGGTACCTCGGAGCACTGGATGTGTAATATCCCCACAGCACACCCTGTTTAGACACTTCTTTCAATCAGCCTGTGGCAGGCATCCCACACCACGAGTGGCAGAGTTCAGTTGTTTACACCTACATATCTGATTGCTGTTTTGCTCCAGGCTGTACCATGGGAAAACATTTTCTTTGCTGTTTTGTTTTTTTGTTTTTCTTTCTCTGAGTGGAGCATTGAGAACTTGCAATCCTGAGACACACAGCTCAGTTCAGTGTGCCATGCCTGGTTTTTACTGCCTATGTGTCAGATTTCACAGCAAGTAGTCACTCTCAGTTGCAATCCCAGTGCTTGGGAAATAGATGCTTCCCTCTTATTGCTGCCCCATGGTATGGGTGAGCATGATGGGGCAGGAAAGAGCTGCTGTCACTGGTGATCATGATCATTCTTAGGAAACATTCTGTGTTACTCTGCACTGCTCCAAGCTCAAGGTTCTTCTTAAATGCTGCAGTTGCACCCTGTGAAGGTGCTATACCTGACTGAATTATTAGAACGACACTGTTCATTAGTATTTGTGTTACATCCATCATCAGCATGACTGTGATTTAGTGTACCAACTTGAAAACAGTCAATTTATTGTATTAAAGAAGTCAACAGACTTGCCTATGCTAATCATGAGTCCAACCTCCAAAATCACCAATTGCTTTCAGTTTGTTTTTTTTCCTTTGCTGTATATTTTTGACCTCGAAATTGGGTCATGTTTAGACTTTTCTCCTGTTAACTGGAACTTCTAAAATTACACAGGACCTTCCACCTGATTTCTTCCTTTGAAAAGGAAAAGAAAATGGCTTTTGCAGAACTGTGTGTCTCAAAATGAATTTGACAGACATCTTCAGTTCTGTATGTTTCACCACCTTGTGGGTACAGTCTGTGCTTCCATTTAATTTCCAAGACGAATTTCTATTCCCACCTTTTCCTGAGGTGACTTGTAAAGTATATTCTGAAAGAGAAGAATTTTGATCTAACTCAGATCTTTATTTTTTTAGCACTGATCAGCAGAGTATATTAGTGTTGCCTAGTAATGAAGACTCTTGAGACCTGTCTGGCACATTTTTCAGAACATCCTATACTATTCCCTGCAGAATGTGACAACAAGATCAAATAAAACTGTATCAGGAAAACATATAGAATAGTACTTACATTTTCAAATTTTATTTTTATTTTAATTTCAGGAAGGACAGAAATGAACATTTTACTATGACTGGACTTTCTACTGCCTGTTTTACAGCCAGTGGTGTCTTATAACTTTTCATGAATATGCTCATGAGTTTCATCAGTTTTCATGAATAATTTCCTCCTTGGATGTCCTCTGTTGTCACAGACAGTGATACTGTGTAATTCCAAAAAAAAACTTCCTTCTGGGTATTTAAATTTTACTCACATCTGGAACCAATGCGTGGCCAATCTGAGGTCCCCAGGGCAAGAAGACTAGAGACTTTGTGGAGAGAATCCTGTGCAGGGCCGCAGCAATCATTGAAGGGCTGGGGCATTTCTACTATGAGGGGAGACTGAGATCTTGGACTGTTCAGCATGGAGAAGGGAAGGCTCAGAGGATCCCAATCCATCTCTATAAAGAGTTGGGATTGGGGAATGAGAGATGAAGAAGAGGGAACTGGGTGCTGCTCAGTAGTGCCCACTGGCAGAATAAAGGCCAGTGGTCATTAAAAAAAACATTAAATTCCATCTGAACAGAAGAAGAAATGCTTTTACTGTGGGAGTGGCCAAACACTGGAACAGTTGACAGTTGCCTACAGAGATTTGAATATCTTGGAGATATTAAAAACCTGACTGGACATGGTGCTGGAAAAAATGCTTTTGGTGTCCCTGCTTCAGGAGGGTGTGGGACCAGATGATCACCAGAGGTATCCTCCAGCCCCTGCCATCCTGTGACTGTGTGTTACATGAATTTGTAGTCCTGTGTATTTGTACACATTATACTTCTTGTCTGTAATGTATTTAAACTCATGCATGCACTTTATCCGTGTGCGGTAAACTCATGCCAGTTTAAATGATCAGTCTCAATTTTAATGATTTCAGGTCCCTAAAATAATTGCCATAATGCAGAAATTCTCCCAAGAATGTCAGAATTCATTGCACTATGGCAAAAGTCTTTTTTTTAGGCTCTTAATAATTTAATATGTGAATACATTTCTCTTAGTATTTAAATTGCTATTTTACATTAAAAAATATTTTTATAGAAAACTATTTCTGGAAGACCTAGACCATGCATATCAGCAGCACCATGTCTTGTTATTTTTATATTTAAAAGTACATTTTTACTAGATTTGGTTTCCATTTGCTCTTCCTATAGGAAGATCTCATTTGTACATCGAGTCATTCTTATAAAGTCATTTTAATGGGAAATTCCAATTATGGAGCTCAAATCTAGCCTGAGTCACATAGGCACAACTGTTGACAGATGCTTTGTAATGGGCACAAAGTATTTGTGCACAAACCACAAGAAATCCAGCCTGACTCTTAGAATTCAAGCTGGTACACGATGGCTTAGTAGCAGCGCTGTTTTGCAGTCTGCAGGAGTCTGAGAGGCTGCAAATCTGGATCACTAGTGAGTTATATAACAGCCTCTAAGTGAGTCAAATACATTAATGGTTAGATAAGATAGATATTTGTATGTGTATTCAGATTGTAATTAGAGTTTCTAAAGAAGCTGACAATTTATGCACATCTTCCCCAATCAACAGGCTTTGGCAGGGATTAGCAATACTCCCAAGATTAGGCAGTCTGACAATCCTTGTGGCGTATACTGAAAGTCACGATAATAAAGGCTTAGAATGTAACTGCACAGTTGGAATGAATAAAATAGAAAACAAACCAGAAGATATCTTTCTACAGTATCTCTTTAAGTTAATTCAGCATCCAACTAGCATAATTCTGAAAGGAAAGTTCCAGCCATGGCTTGTGGATCTTGTTTAATTGTGGAACGTACCTCAAGCTTGCTGGGTGGGCATCCAAACACACTGCACAGGCTGCCTTAACTTAACTATGCAGGCACTGCTTTATGCTTCCTGTGAGGTTTGTCAAAGGGTTTAGGGTGTGTTTTGAAGAGGGATTCTTTGTTTCTCAATTATTTTATGCCCTGTAATGCAGGAATGAAAACTTATTGGCAGATACCAGTGGTGATTTTTTTTTTCAGGGGTTACAGCTTAAAAAAAATCAGTCCTAGAAATGCGTCTAGGTCCCAGAGACTCGAAGTTTAGGTTCATCCATCCACATTTAGGTTTATTTGACTTAAGGGGCCAAGAAAGACTCTTCCCCACCCCCACTTTTTTTTTTTTTTTTCCCCCCCTGGAGTTTCTTTCAAATATGGAGGAGAAAGAAAAGCAAGAAGGAGTGTCTGTCAGTAGCCACAGATGCCACCACTGTGGGTCGGGGCAGTAGCAGGATAAAACTCCCAGCTTCTGAGTTGCTTTTTGAATGCAAGGGAGAATTCTGCACTACTCATCCTGTTTCATTTGCAAATGAAAACACTGCTATCCTCAATGCCAAGGCAAATGTTTGGTACCTCCAGGTCTTACCCACTTACTGTTGGGCTTTGCTAGACTTTTTCTTAATGTGATTCCTCTCTGCTTGTGGTCTCTCCCCTGCCCACTGTTCACTGGCATAAGAAAGACCATGTCTGGCTTTCCTTGCCAGACATACAGGAGCAGGGAAAGTGTGGGAGAAGAGCAAGGGACGCCTTCACTGTTTTTATATTGTGTGGTGTACGTTGAATGCTAGAATGTAGAAAAATAGATCTGCTTGTCAATAAATATATGAGAAGATATTTCTTTCATCATCCTGGTAGGTGATAAGCCTGCAGCCATTTATCAACTGTCCAGTGGAAATAAATGTCTGTTGTTGTTTTCTCACATTTAATAACATTACACTTCTTTGTAATTTTAGCTGTTCATCTCAACTGCTACCTTTTTTTTTTCCTTTTTCAAAGAAGTGAGCATAGAAGAGAAAAGGTACTTTAATGAGGCTTCTTCCTTTCTTTGACAAGACAGCAAAATGATTGCAAAGAACACAAGATTAATTATTTGGATTCATAAATCCAGAAGACACACACTTGCTTAAAGCAGAATAAACACCAAGCAGTCTCACTTGGATTTGCAGTGCTTTGAAGTTGAGTTTGCTTTTGCAAAACTACCAGCATCATTTTCTCAGCTTGCTATCCCAGAGCTGCAGCTACATTTTCCTATCACCTTTGGGAGACATCCCCACCCTGTGTGTACTGTAAAGGAGATGATGTATTTCCATATTTCCTTTTATTGGTACACCTTTGTCATATCTCTAAATGGCAAGACCTGAAGCTCCTCAGTGCTCCAGCAAGCAAGGCTACTAGGCAACCTACTGGAAGCTTTGCTTAAGTGGAAGTGTGTTTTTACAAATTTGGTATGACAGTGAATAATACCATGTCTCCATTAGTACTTCTACCCCAACAGCAAAATAACATCACTCTGTACTACACCCACAGCTTCAGCTTTCAATATGCCTATGCCTAATTATACTGCAGGGGTTATCAGCTGCAGAGCTGGAGCTTCTGGTTGTCAAGTGTGGGATAACTGGAGTTTGAGGCTTCTGTGAAGATGTGGCACAAGGTTTGCAGTAGGAAGACAGCTACCTGCTAAAAGTACACAGGCTTATCCCTCTGGAGGTTTATCTAGATGAACAGAAAAGAGGTGGTCAGCTGCCACACCAAGGAGCATGGGATGGCTTTTTCCTGTCAGAACTTGATGTAAGGAAAGGAGGCACCTTTTAAAGTCAAAATTCTTATATTAGGCCTTCTTAAAACAGAAATTATGTTTTGTTATATTTGCATGGAAGATCAATGAGGATCATATCATATATGTGATTCATCACAATAGAATATGTCTAGATTGGGATAAATTCATGCTATTCCTAATGTGACAGACTTCTGAGGAGGTAAGATCACTGCAGGTTGCTTTGGTTTGGGTTGGGTTCCACAGGAGCACATTTGTTATCCTCTTGTGTCTTAAAGCCCTGGCTATAACCATCCTGCCCTTGCACAAAAGTCTTTTCTAGATGAGCTGTTCTCCCTTTTCCCATGGGTACTCTACTCTTTGCCTATCAGTGACACAGCTCTCTGTCTTGGAGCCTCACAATAGGTCCTGTGAGAAAGGACCTACAGACAGGCAGGGATGGGCCTCATGTTGGGCTCTTGCCTGCCTGAATGCTCTCTCTCCTCACCAGCTGGCCTGGGATTGGCATACCCCTGCCCTGACATGGTTTCAAAAGAAAACAGTATTGCTGTTTTCATGAAGTATTGCTTAGGCATACTTGTGAGATCTGGAGTTTCAGCACCTTGTGGCCTCTGGTCTGAATTGCAGGTATTTTACAAGAGGAGCTGCTCGACTCCTGCAGCGTAGGAGCCCCCAGCCCTGTTCCACTGCATGTGTTTTAGCACCCAGTAAAGGCTGCAATTCACAGCAGAGCTGTTGAATTATTTTTGGACTCCCCTGACCCACCGGCCAAGCAGAGAAGAGAACCAAAGCATCTGAATACTTTTTAAGCCTTACAGGCCTAAATTCCTGTGTGATTGCAATTTCAGTGAATTTGGTTACAGTACTCTGATTGGGAAGCATCTAGTCAGGATGAATTAATGTGTAATATTATCAGAAAACAAGACAAACCCAGTTATCCTGGTGGTTAGGATCATTGCAGAGACAGGGAAGTGCTGACTTGGGATACATCTAGATCATCCCAGAAAAAAAAAAAAAAAAGGAAAAAAAAATCCAATGCTGTTGCTAGGAGCTTTTCTTTGCATAGGAAGTAACACAGGTAAAAATGAAATTTTCTGAAAGTCCCAAATCTACCTAAACAAATCCCACGCTCCCTTGGGATAATCAGCACATGAACAACATAACATATACCAGATAAGCATTTTAAAAAAGGAGGGCTTTCTGGATCACTTTTTAAAATGGACCTATCTCCTCCCACTTGTCTTCTCCAGATCTGGCTTTGAAATTATTTACAGTACGCTGTGAACTTGTAATCATCTCAGAGGTAATAAAGTATCTCAGTTCTAAAGGGAAGGTGAAATTCCATGACTTTCTGTGATGCAAATATTTTGAAATAGGGAAGACATCCCTTCTTAGCCTTTCAAAGCAGATCACGACATGTAATTATAGTAATTTTACTGCAGAGCTACAAATACAAGCATAAGGAAGGCATGTGGGCAGTCCTGCATGGCTAACAAAGGATGAAAAATTAATATATTCTCAACTTTCAAATCCAGGATCAGCTCCAGCCCTGGATACAGCAGCAACTATCAGATACGTCACAAAAAAAGAGTTCAAATTATTATTGTCTTCCTAGTTCATATTTTTTTTTTCTCAGAAGGTTATTCACTGTATAATTACCAGACTCCCACCCAGTTAGGAAATTCTGCCCTATTCTTCATCTGAATCTGCCTGGAACCATCTTTCAGGCACCTTTTGTGAGTAGTCCAAGAGATTCACTCTGGTTTCAGATTTCTGTATGCAGGTATCTATAGTCAGAGCTTGATCTACATCTCAGCTTTTTGTCAGTGAGCTGAATAAGCTGAGCTGCTTACCCTGGAGGTACTTGTAACTTTATTTTGAACTCTCTCCCCCTCTCTGTCCTCATTATTTCTATATATTTTCTGAGGTGTGGATGAAAAGCCATAAACAGTCAGAGCAAAGGTGTAGCTAGCCTAGAGCCCTGCCTCCCACATACGACACAGTAACGTTGATAACAGTGCAAAGAAGGTGCTGCTTTCTTCCCTGCTACCTGGTCTAGCATTCAAGTGAAGTTCATTCTGCTACACTCTTAGTCTAAACTGGGATCACTTCCCATTTTCTGTTTGACATTCCTGGTTTTATGGATCCAGGGATCACCTTACCATATTTCTTGCCCTTGCAGGGCCTCAGAAGCTCATGTTGACCCACTGCCTATAACCCAATGCCTATGAATTTTTTCTAAGTCCTCCATGGAGCTTCACCTTTCCAAGACAGCTCACTTGCTCTAGTAAACAAAACACGCAGTCTGATGGAGTGAGTACACATCCTTCAACCTAAGCCGTTGTCCTTGGCTCTCAAGTCCTGATCTGGAAAGCCGCCATATGCTGTCTCCTGAACTAGGATGTCAGGTTTTTTCCAGAAAGAAATGTTCTGCACTCCCATCTTCCAAGTTAAAAAGTGCAGAAGGTGAGATATTAATATTTGACTTCAGACCACTTCCAAGCCTATCTGCTTTTCACCTTCCATTTGGAGAGTGAGCCTTGCCTGCTTTCCAGAGATTTTCATACAATGTACTCTAGCCTACTGTATAACGAACTTGCAGGAATGTGACCTGAAAGCTTTCAATGATAGAGGAGTTCTAAAAAGTGTGAGACCTACTTATATTAAATAAAATGTAATTCAATATAGAGTTGAATCTTGGGCTTTTTGAGACCATTTGCAGAGAAGGCTTAAAATCTAAACCCAGCACTGATTGTCAGTAAAAGAAAACTGAGATTCCCTTATAATACTGTGATCAATCTGGGTGTTAGAGCATGAAAAGTTAGAGCAGCATTATAGAGGAAGGAATGACTTTGCAGTACTGCAATCACATTTAATTCCTAGGACCTCTAAATGAACGTGAGAGAAATCACATACACATCTGCAGTTGTACAGGTGTTTTCACACCACCACCCATTCTGCTATGTACATACACCCACCTTCTTGTCACAGCTCCCTGCCCCATTCCTGCTCTCCTTCAGGCATTCTTACCACTGCATCCTGTGTCTGCTCTTCAGCATCACAGGCAGAGGCTAGAACATTCCAGCTTCCTTTATTCACATGCAAGACCTATGCCCTCACCCACACGTATGTATTCCAGTCAGTGTGTACACACCAGACCCAGCACTTGCACATGGCACCACTTGGAATTCTATCCTGGAGACAGGACAAGACACAGAGGGTCCCTGTTGTCCTGGCATTCAAAGTGTCTGAGTCCTTTTGAGGGGGAACTTCAGCAAAATACCTTTTGCAGCTTGCTGGGCTTTAGGAGCCACCAGTGAGGTGAGTATAGGTCTGAGCTGCTCTTTTCCAAATTGAGTGGTTGTGATGGATTATATTTATACCTCCACTGTTCCAGCCTTTTACAAACCATCCCACACATCTCTTATATTAGAAGGCTTAAACCTAATATTTTTTGAGCTGGGCATATGGGACCATGATTATATCATCTTTATTTGTTTTTCTCCATTCACTCTCACTCCTCCATTCTTCTCTCTCCCTGTCACTATCGTTTAAGGATCCACTAAAATATTACACAGTGTTTTTTACTCGTTACTGTCTTTTTCCCCCCCTTATTGGCAGATGCTTACCCCAATTCTGAAGTGATCTATGTGTGGACTAACAGCACCACAACGTCTGTGGTGGTGGCTGAAGATGGCTCACGACTTAACCAGTACCACCTGATGGGACAAACTGTGGGCACGGAAAACATCAGTACCAGTACAGGTAGGGGCAATATTTCCATCCCAGGGTTGCCGATGGCTGGAGCAGGAGCGGAGATTCACAGGCTCTGGTTATTTTGCAGTAAGACTAGGGAAACACCTGTGGTATGTGGAGTGCTAGGGAGATCCTGTGCAGGTTCATGGCCACTGAGCAGAGGCATTTAAACACTGAGAGGATTAAATACTGGCTCTTAGGTACATTGCAAGGCTGTGGCTGAAGATACATCCAAGCTCCCGGTATTTACAGGAGCGCCAGAGAAGCCTTACGCAGTTTCTTGGCGATCGCCCTCGCTGAGGCTGCCAGCGCTGTTGCTGGCTTATTTTCCCGTGGGAGGAACCACCCTGGGAGGCAAACACCACCCACGCATCTGATCCCTTTCAATCATCGTTTTAAAATGATTGCTCGATGGAACCACGTGGGAGGGCAGCGGGGGCACGGCTCGGCTCTGCAGCGTGTCCGGGGGACCGCGAAGCCGGAGAGGAGGTGCAAACCCCGAGGATTCCCATTCCCTCTCGGGCTGGAAGCGGAGGCGCCAGATGTGGCAGCATTAGGGAGGCAAAGAAGCTTTAATCCCAGGCCGGGCATCCACGTGAGCCGTGCCCCCCTGCTTCTTAAGGCTCCCACGCAAGGGCAGCCCTGGGAGTGCATTGGTGGGGGGGGACTCCCGGGGGGGTCGAGGCCGGGACAAGGCATCACGTGCACTCAGTAGGATGGGGGCTTAACCAGGTTACACAATGCACTCGGCTGGAGAGCATTAGTGGCATCCAGCAAAGGGAGGGGGAAGAGGTGGAAGTGAAATAGTCTGCCATGAAGAAAAGGGGGATTTCCACTGCTGGTGCTTGCAAGGGGCTTGGGCTGGGGAAAGGGGCAGCCTGTGGCCAAGGTGCCTGGGAGCAATTCCTGCAGGCAAAACCCAACAGAGTCTGCTGGTGATATACTGTGTCCCTGGTGAAAAATGATGGGTGGAGTTGTAGAGGACAAAGGATAGATTAAATTAGGAACCTTTTACTATCTGTAGGAAATTTAGGAGACATGAAAACAAGTACATGTACACTTGCACACAAAGTTAGTTGGACTGAAACATAAAGATGCATAAAACTTTGTGCTCCTACTGGAAAATAAAGAGGGGACATCTGTGCTTGCCACTTGTGCTCCAGAAAGGACAGAAAGTGAGGAAAAAGGCTTGCCTTGGGCAGCTGGCAAATTTGTCAGCCACCTCCATCCTATAGACATCCACCCCCTCCCTTGCCCATTTCAGGAGACACGAAGCTGATGTTAAAGCAAAGATTCATAGAATCAAGAGAAACATATAAACAGAGTGGTCACTTTTTCAGAAAAAGAATGAGCACACTATCTCCCATTAAAGAGTAAAGACACTTTTTTCCTTACCAGTTCACCATCATAGCGGCATTGTTTTCTGCAATGAATGGCAGCTCCCCTCTCGCCTTCATTGTTGCCAAGAAAAAGATCCAGAGGATGTAGTGGAGCATCTCCTACAGCCTCGTCCTGCTCCTCAGAGCAAGAAAACCATCCAGCCCAGGCAGTGAGTGCTCCAGCGTGTCAGCTCCAGGCCGCTTCCAGTTTGCTGCTTTGCCTGTGAAAGCTCCTTGTACTCCTCAGCCCAAGGAAACACTCCAGACAAATCCCAAAGTTTCCGCACAGTAAACACCTCCCTCACGTATTTAAGATTTATGCTAATAAATACTGTGTTTCCAACGTCAAGATTTTATATTAATGTCCTGGGTTACATCTGGGCTGGCTGGATTCTGATTGCAGGGTGGATCACAAAGAGCAGGACACAGATTGTAACCGGGGATTAGCAAAATACAAAAATCCGATTTTGCACAGGGAAAGCATCAGTCAACGATGGATTTTCTGGACTTCATCAAGCTCGTAGGAGGCCAGTAATCAGCATTACTTACGAATGGCCATCGAAGGCATTCCTTCCTTCTATTGAATTGTCGAACATGAAAAAGAAAAACCAGATAGCTATTGCATAATCCAAGTGCTTGGATGTTTTGTGGCTTTTATGACACACAAGTCAAACTACACAGCTCTTGCAGTTGCATAGACAAAATGTTTGTGTATGTCATAGGTCATTTATGCCCTTCTTTCTAGCAGACTTTTTTTTAAAAGGGAAGTGCCAGACCTATACCGGTTTCTTGGGATTCTGCTGATTTGTAGGCAAGCTGCTGTTTGGCTGGCTTCTCAGAAAAAAAAAAAACCTGGCATTCCTAATTCTCCAACCAATCTTGAAATTTGGAACATTTTAGCCATGGCACAGAAAACAGCTCTGTCATATGCCACCTGTTTGTTTTTTTGGCTGTTTGTTTCTGTGTTTTTTGAGGTTTTTTTGTGCTAACATCCCCAAATGTTATTCACCTAAAAGACATTTGACTACTCACACTGCTTCCAACAGAACCAACATCTGTTATGTCCTGGTGGTAAAAGTGCTGAAAACAATCAGATATGAGATTTGAGTCCAAGTGGTCTTGCTGCTTTCCACAAATAGTTGCCCAGTTATGTTCCCCATACCCAGAAGCTCTCACAGCTAACTTAGGATCTGCAGTGGCACAAAACAAAACATAAACCCACTCTTTTGTATATTGCCAGCTGGAGCCTGAGCTCTGTAATATCCAAAGCCTAAATAATAAAAGAATCATTCAGCTCTTCATTTTGAACCAAATAATTCTGATTTTTTTCTTGAGATGAATATTTCCCTAGTATCACTATAAAAGGGAACATGCATTTTTTTTACGGGCCAAAATATTCTGGATGTCAGCATAGTCAGGGAGGTGTCTAATGTACCTAATGTCAGGATCTTGCCATTGATAGAACCTGAGTCCAGATACATCCAGTAAACAAACAAGCCTGGGGGCTGGTCTGGCCTCCTTAAAGTACTCAGTTGAATCTCAGCATAATGGCAGTGGAATGATGTGTGTAAGATCCTGGAAAATCTTTAAGCATGATCTCCAGAACTGCATCAACTAGATACAAAAAAAAATACTGTAGCAGCTTTTAAAGCATAAAAAACCTCTTAAGAGCAGCAGCACAGTAGCACAGCTCTGTGAAGAAGTGCAGCCATTTCTGCTCTAGGGCTTTTCATTAGTACTAGATTTGTTTTTGTTTACTAACAATAATTTGTTTTCTGCAGTGATGAGTGGACCCCATCAGGAACAGGATTCTCTTTTAAGTGCTACATAAACCCATAACAAAAATTAGCTCTTGCTCAAGAAAGCTTATGGTCTAAGGATAAACAGTGGCCTTACAGAAGTAAAAGGGAGCTTTGCCGCTCCAACAGAGCCAGTATCTTGTTCTGTAAACAAAAGGCCAACTCAGGCAGCTTTTAGCTTTACTTTAAGCAGCAGTCCCAGGGCATTAAAAACCAAGCTGTGGGGTTTTCTTAAGCCCTAAGTCAGCTGGAGGAAGTATTCCTAGTATAGACATCTTTGAAAGGGACAGCATGGGAAATCAAAGAATATATCAGCTGGGAGAAGAGCAAGTACAAAATCAAGGTGCTGTGATTATTTCAGTGGAGACAAGAGTTTTGGTAGGTTAAAGAAAATGGTAAGGTAAAAATCAGCTGTGGAGGGCCATCAGCATATAGACACTCATTTTCTGTGTTTTAAAAATGAAAAATAGAGGGTCCTGTTGCTCTTCTGAAGCTGTGTAGATTTTTTTTTATTGTTTTTTTATTCCAGCTCTGACAGCATACTGTCAAAATTGATAATGCACATTGTCACTCTGTAGAGAGCAGGGAAACTGTGACTCAAACACATCCCGGTGCAGTAGCAACTGAGAAACAGTCTCTCTGCCTGAGATTACAGGCAGGCAAACCCTGCTGCAAATACTCCTTAATAAAGAGCAAGTGGGATTCCTCCTGAGACCATTGGATGTTCAGCCTCCCTGGTTCAAAATTACACTAAATGGAGGGGAATTAGGCTTTTCTTCTCAGGGGTTTTCTCCCCAGTTTCACAGCATTCCATGTCCATTTCCACATCACTCTTCAAGGAACTGTTTTACCAGAAAATCAGACTCCAGAGAAAGACATAAAGATTGAGGCAGCATGTCAGTTAAGGTATTTCTGTGTTATTTCACTTTCTTTCTAAAATCCTCAGGCTAAACAAGGTCTGTAAACTTGATGGAGAATAGCAGAGCTCCTGTAGCATAGTGTAAGAGTGCAGCTATACCTGCACAAACCCTTTCACTGTAAACCTGTTCTCTGCTAATTAGCCATATTGTCAGTTAGAAGTAATCTGCCAAATCTAATAGCTTAGTAATGCTGGCCACAGCTCAGCTCAGGCTATTCACTCAAGGCAGAATCAGTCTGTTGGATATTTTCCTTCAAGAACAACTATGGCTATAATCTCTGTTGCAAGATTTGACTGTTAGTCCCTACAGAACATCCACAAAAGGAAAATATATATTTCAAAACAGGCATTACTGTGATTCATCAGTACCCAGCTGAATGATGCATGCTTTTAAATTACTTTGATATCAGTGAAGAACTGTTAGGGCTTGAAGGGATGGATTGCTTTTTATTCTTATATTTGGTTTTTACTGTTATTATTCCTAGGCAAATAGTGGCATGCTTTTAGCTAGCAAGATTTTGGATTTGGGGAGCAGTTACCGTCATGAATAACCTTCACTAACAACTACATGGTTTTCCAAAAATACTCTGAAGGAACCAGGGAGCAGTTACCACCAGGAATAGCCCTCAGTAACAACTATATGGTTTTCCAGGAAAAATCTGAAAGAACTGGTTAAGGTTTGATTTTTTTCTGAAACATTAGGGAAGGTGACAGCTGGTCTGTCGATTTTTGAGTGCATTTATTTAGGTTTTCATTGAAATTCAGAGGAGCCGATAAATGGCATATTAAGGCAATGCTGTGAATTGGCATATGAAAAAGAAATGGAATTTAGCACTGCTGTGGCAGCTTTTAGGGAACTCTGCATGCAGGCAGTACAATATTCTTTGAAGGGCTAAAGTAAGGGCTAAAGGGTACCAAATTCTAGGAACACTGCATGCTTTAGAGGTTTTTTTTTTTTTCCTGGACCAGCAACCTTTAGGGTTTGGGTACTCAGATTAATAAACATCCCAGGATCCATATGCAAAGTGGCAGTTCTCACAGAACATGCTGGGACTGGCAGTCCCTAAAATGTAGGGGAGAAGGAGTGTCTGGACCCATTTTCACACTTGAAAACTGATGACTTGGCCATAGCAGTTTCCCTAATGAGGTTAAATCCTGCTGCTAAATCAGGTTTCTAAGAGTCGAGGGCTTTAATTGTTACTATGCTACAAGGGTTTGTAGGACTGACTCAAAACCAGACAGTGTTGATTCAGTGCCAGCAAGCCAGATTTTTAAGCCTGTGAACATCACAAAATTCCAGATGCATAGGAGGACTGCAGCTTTTCAGTGTAATAAGAATAGCAGTCATTGTCTTCTGTTTTGGAGACTGAATGTGAAGACTGTGAGGATATAGCAGCATGTCTGTCTCAAGTCTTGGTTTTCCACAGTGCAGAAACCCATCCAGTTCTTCATGAAATTAAGAATGGTTGAGTGGTATCCTCAAATGGGGGGTTGGAGCTGGCCTCATTCAGTCCCTAAATCAATAAGCTTTCCTTATTTTACTCAAATGCACATTTTTCTTCTTCTAGGTGAATATACTATTATGACAGCCCATTTTCATCTGAAAAGAAAAATTGGTTATTTTGTCATCCAGACGTACCTTCCTTGCATTATGACTGTGATCTTATCGCAAGTGTCGTTTTGGCTAAACAGAGAATCTGTCCCTGCTAGAACTGTCTTTGGTGAGTATCCCACTTTCTCCTAGAACACGGATAGGATCTTTGTGACTTGTGGAAGTGATTTGCTGTAACAAAACCACACTTCACTGCTGTTTATTTCTGCTTGAGATGTTGTAAATGTTTTCTCACTCTCTTCCGTTTTAAACTCAAAATCAATTTAAAAGCCCTGTCTGGGCTGTTTTTATAGAGTTATGAGAGAACTTGGTAAATCAGTTATGTTAAAGTTAAGGACATAAGAATCAGATTAGTGTGATTTGTGTTGGATTTTTTCCACTTGGGTGGATACTGGATGGTTTAGAAAAAAAAGACATACGGATTACCATATTTAATGTATACTCCAGCTAAGCATTTGAAGCAGCTATCACTTCAAGACGTGTTTATTTTTGTTGTAGGGTATTTATCTGGGAAAACCATGTAGAGGTTAATTAGTGACAATTATCTCTATTACCATCAACCAAATTAATATGACTTTGCATTTAGAAAATGTATATTTACTGAAGAAATTGTTATGGAAAAAACCTTTGGGGTGTCATTAAATTATCTAGTTTATCCCTAGAAGATTGCAGAAAATAAGCACTTTCTCAAGCGAAGGTTGATGAAATAAGATTTTTACTAGATGAAAAATAAGGGCAGTGGCAACAGTTTATTAAGTAAAACTTTTTTCAGCTGTTTTAAAGGAGTCACTCTTATGTGCTAGCCTCCTGAAGTCAGTTGGCTGCTTTGTTCAAAAATCAGCTCAGCAAGTTATATGGAGAGAATACAGGTAGTAGCATCACTTTGCTGCCTGATTCTAGATTTACAAAGCTGAGAGCTGAGTTTTTGCTCTTGGGGAAATCTTCCCACAGATGAAAGCAGTGGCTGTTTTGTCATTTACTGTCATATGGGAAAGGAGGAGCTACAGTCAAGGAAACCAGTAACAGTCAACAATTTTAAACATGCAATCTCTGTATAAGAAAATAAGTAATCCCACTTCATTCTGACAGTTAATGCAGCCTTAGCTTGTGTTACCTTAAAAATCCTTATTTAAATACACTGCAGCTAGAACTAACCACAACTCCACAGAATAAAACATCTGAGGGTGAAGGCTTTCATTTTTTCTTATTCTTTCAAACCATGATATGCAAACACTGATTGACTTAATGTGGCCGTCTTAGGTATCCTGCTGAATTGGGACCTGCTCATAACTCATTCAGGATCCCATAAGGGTTAGCAAACTGATCTTTCGTATATTTTTCTTTACAGGAGTAACAACAGTCCTCACCATGACCACCTTAAGTATTAGTGCCCGTAACTCTTTGCCAAAAGTGGCCTACGCTACTGCAATGGACTGGTTTATAGCTGTTTGCTACGCCTTTGTATTTTCAGCATTGATTGAATTTGCAACAGTCAACTATTTCACCAAGAGGAGTTGGGCATGGGATGGCAAAAAAGCCCAGGAAGCTGCAAAAATCAAGGTGCTTAACTTATGTTTTTTAAATAGCCAAAGTAAAAAGCAGGTATTCAGTATCGTTTAAATAACTGAATGGTCAATTTTTAGCTTCTTTGTGAAAAAGGTATTTAATTTCCTCATGACATACTTGTATCTTCCTGTAAAGGAAAATTTGCAAGGAAATATGGTGCCTTCCCTTCACAGAGATAAACTACCAGTCTCTATCATCTGTATGAAGAGGACTGTTTACAGAAGCACATTGGGCATGGAGTACACAGGGCATGGGATCATAGTCATCAGACTTCTGATAATAGCAGACATACACCATGAAACATATCTCTGCAGAGCACTCCCTGTATGCTCTCCTAAATAAATAACAAAGCTCACATTGAGCTCCATGAGTCGGGGTCCCACCACAGTAAAAAAAGGAACAAAAGACTGCTTCTGTGAAAACACAAACTTTTGAGTTTCATGCTGAAATGTAACTTCTGGGATAGGATGGACTTTTAGTAAATCATCTCCTAGAGAGCTCATATCCACAGACATCCCGAAAGAGCCTTACAAAGAGGCCAAGCTGGCAGGGGCAGTGAGCCCTTCCCCACAATCTTTGCAGCAGCTGGGGAAATGAGGTTCACATCTTGTTACCTGTCTATGGGGCAGCACCCTCTTCACATGAAAGACCACATCTCACTGACAAAAGAAGCTGCTAATGCACATGCCAGGTGGGGTGTGGGTCCAGCCAGGGAGTCTCAGCTTTCTCCCATCAGGGAAAGTTGCACTTGAGTAAGGGCTGCAAAATCAAGGCAGAAACATCTGTTTGATAGTTGAGGTCAGAATAGCCAACAGGCATTAACGGGCGTGCTCGATTATGGTGCTCAGCTTTTTGGATCAGTATCTTGAGAATGTTTCCACTTTCTGTTCTTGTGGTATAACATTTTGTTCTTTACGCTGCAGAAAAAAGAGCGCAACTTACTGGGAAATAAACCAACTAATACCTACAGTACCGGGAAGTTGACTCCTGCACCAAACATGCCAAAGGACTCAGCCCCATCTGTCATCTCAAACACTACACCTGCTCCAGTGAAGCCTGCAGAAGAAAAGCCTGCTGAAAGCAAAAAGACTTACAACAGCATCAGTAAGATTGACAAAATGTCCCGGATAATTTTTCCATTGCTGTTTGGAACTTTTAACTTAGTTTACTGGGCCACATATTTGAATAGGGAGCCTGTTATTAAAGGTGCCAATTCTCCAAAATAAACTGAAGTACTCTGGAGCCACATGTGAGCCATACTTACAAAGCAGATGCTACCAAGGAAAATTTGCGATCCAGATGACTTTCTACGTTTGGGCAATATTCTTCAGGAAAATTTTTGCATGTTTAATAATATGTACAAATAATATTGCCTTGATTGTTTCTACATGTAACCTCAGATGTTTTGGAGACGATTATATAACTTACAGCAACGGATCTTTGTAAAAGATCAGAAGACATTGAACATGGCTTCTTTGCTGCTGAGTATCTTGCATTGATAGTTTACAAATAAAGTAAGTTATATTTTTTAACTGTTCAAGTGTACTACATATCGTGGGTTTTATACTTCAGATGTACAGTCATACAAATATGGGCTTAACCTATATTTTACAGAAGAGCTCCACTATTGTCATCTGATAAGTTACTGAGTAACGCCAATTGTAAATGTGCCAAATTATTAAGTGTAGGGCTATGTTCGAGCACCTTTACTAGCTACAGGTAGTGCATTACTCCACAGACAAAACTGCTCAGCCCAATTTTCATTGGAAGTTTAATACAATGCAGTAAATCCTAATGGGACTATGATGATTTTCACTGCAAGAGACTCTAATTTGCAGTGAAATAACATAGGGAGCAGGATGCTACTTATGTAAATAAAGACGACGGAATCTTGCCCTTAAATAAAAATACAAAGTTTGTTTGGATTTTGCATTCCAAGGAATTCTCTCTAATGATTCTCAGTATTTATTCCAAAAATTAAGAATTATATTGCATGAAATTAATGTAGATTAGGAACACACTTGTGCAAATAAAACTTCTAACAACAGCAGTAGACATTTTTATCAGGGTAAAGTAAATAATGTTTGGACATTTTTCCAAGAAGATTGTGTTATATTAGCAGAGATTAGCAGAAAAGAATTACAGTAATTCTGCAATAATTGTTACTTGTTTCCCACTGCAAAAACCAATCAGCCAGCACTAGGGAGTGTGATCAGAAAAAAAAAGATGTGCTTCATGACAGCAAGGTGTTTCAGTGACAATATTGACAGAAAGGTCTTTGTACTGTCCATCTGAAACTTTTCTATAAAACGCCTTGCTGCTGACAATGTGTTTTGCTTTCACAATGAATGAGAAAATGCCGTCTGAGTTTTCAGCTCTTTCCTCTTTGGCATCCTTTAATTGTTCCAGAAGCTTTTGTAATTAAATCTTAATGTTTAAATAAAAAATGCATTCAACATTTGATTGCAAAATGTCATTCTTATACTGGTTATCCTTTCAGAAAGACCAAAGAGCACACCACAGAAGCTGAAGAATTAAGTGGAAAGCACACATGCACACATTCAATCACCTGTGCACACATGACATATCCTCCCTGTTGCCTAGAAAGGCACATGTTTTGAATGAACACAGTGAATCAAGCTGTTGCAGAATTAGGTACTATCTTGCTATGGAGCAACAATCCATGATTTTTTGGGGACGGCGTGGAGAGTTCATGCTTCACTTTGAGTTGAGGGTGTGGTGTGGGACTGGGAAGTTGTCTGGCTTCATTTGTGTCTTCTCTTCAACCCTTTCATTCCTAAAAATTGCCAAGAAAATATCTCATACATCTATTGTTTTTTGAAGCTTTTTGTTTGATCCTGTGGAATGAGAAACACATAAATTCTTGAGGGCAATAGAGAAGCCATGGGACTGAGTGACTGGATGCTGATAAACAGGAGCAAGGGAAGGGGCACACCCATCTATTCAGTGCTAGCCTGAGCTGAGGATGTGGATGTCTGTTTTCTTGTAGCCTGCCTGTGTGCTTTGAGCAGCCACACATCTCTTTGTTCATCATCCCCTTGGGGAAGCCCTTTGGCCATTCATGGATAAAAAACCATGAAAAATTGCAGTTCTTATTGGAAGGCAAAACTTTATAAAAGTCCCTTGGCTGTTTCTTCAGGTGAGAAACTCAAACAATTACACGACTGAGTTTTGGGAATGAGAAACTCAGAGCCATCTTTGACTAGTATCTTCTCCAGGCCAGTTCTGGAGTCTGCCTCTGAGAGTTTCTGTTACAGCATAATTTCCTGGTCTCCACTGCAGGACTCAGTGAAAGGATCTCTAAATCTAATCTATTTTACTTATGTGGAAGGTCATCTTCAATGAATATGGGTCTACCTGCATATGCTTGTGCATGAACACTAGTGTTCCATAGTTTGGAAGATGCTTCAATAAATCAATACACTCCAGGCTGGAATACCTAAATGCTATTGCCTTGCATTATATACTACCTCACAATTTAAATCTCTCCACAGTTAGTGGAACTGTTTGTGTGGGAGATCACTACTCACTGAGATGCTATCTGAACTGTGGGTGACAGGAGCATTTCCCAGGTCCTGGCTCAGCCAAAACACCTTGGCCTTGTCCAGGTTGGGGTGGTATCTGGATGTGTGTCAGCCTCCTCTGTTATGCCCTGGAAGTAGCTTGGGCTTTCAGGAATAGAGTGAGCTGTGTCACTGTCCCCAGAACTGGTGAAGTAAGACCCTGCAGGACACAGCTACTTCAGAGGTTAGTCATGGCCAAAGGGAGTAATAAATAGGTATTGCTTCTCATTGATTTTTTCATGTATGCTTTCATGAAAAAAAAAAGTTGAGAAGTGAATTACAACAATTCAGCACTGTAGGGGAAGTGTGTGCAGGTTGCTGCCAAATTTCCTTCCTTGCACCCACTAAGAATGAAAGAACAAGTCAAATACAATGGAACAGGTTTTTAATTTCTGATGTTTAAGCTGTGCCATCTTACTTCAAGGATGAATTTAAGCAACAATGTATTTTCTAAAGTGTAACCCTCTTCTGTTATCTTGAGTTGCATTCTGCTTTTTTTTCTAAATGGAATGTGCCCTCTGTGGAATAACTGAACATATTTATACAAAACTGAGGAGGTAATGATTTTATGAAATAATCTCATCTTTCAAAAATTCTTGCTCAACATCTAAGTCAAACTTCGAAGAAAAATGAATGAAACTGCTTTGCTCTTCATTTTATGCAGAGAAAATGAATGTAGAACTTGCAGATTTTTTAAATCTAGAGATAAAGTTTTGTAATAAGGATGTATTTCCCCTAATACCCTTGCTTCTCAAATTGTAATTGACACTGAAATGATAACATTACTTGAATCCTTTCTGACCTTTTATGTTTTTATGTCACTACAAATACTTAAGTATGGTCATTGCATGGTGACTCTCAGATGACATCCTCACTTTACCAATTTTGCATCTTCCACTATGTTGTTATAGACATTTGTTCAATTTCGAGAAGATAGAAAGATTGGAAGTAAGATTTTATGAAGTCCAAAGGACTTCTGAAGGATCTTCCAAAGATTGCCCCTAATTTAGACTCAAGTGTAAGTGTCCCATTCTGTAATGCGTTATTTCCTTCTCAGTGCCATCCTCAAAAGCAATTATCACTTTTCACAGTCATAATGTCTTAAAAGTTGATGCTTAAATTAATCCCTGGCTAAAAGCAAAGTAAAAAGGAAGAATATTGATTGAAGATACCAACTAATTTCAGTTACATGAATTTGGAGAGTTTTTGAGACATCCTGATAGATTGCAATGGACTGGACCAACAATGATAGGCTGGATTTGTAGGTAGAAAAATTGCTACACAGAGGGCAACCCTCCGCTATAACTTAACACATACATGATAATAAATGTTGGAACCAGCCCCCCAAGGCAGTTTTGGCCTCAGTGGATCTGGGCTCAGTTCTTCATTCACTGGGAGCTGATTTTTTTTATGTTCTCAGGACAACTGCACAGGGGTGGTCTGGCCCAGAGGAGCAGCCCTGCCTGCCCTGGATGTCGATGCTTCTGCCAGAAGTCCACACAAAGCTGCTGAAAAGCTGCAGCATGGAGCTGATCATCAGGACAGATTCTCCCTATTCTGTCCATGAGCCAGAGAGCAGAGAACCCTGTGCTGAAGGACAGAACTGAGTGCACACAGAAAGTGTCAGGACCTCTGAGGTGAACTTCCTACCTAAAGGCTCCAGCAGGAGCAACAGAGACTTTCAGTCAGAATAAACTGCCTCAAGCCTCTTAGAAATCTCTAATAAGCCTTCATCCAGACTCCAGGAACTCTAGGAGATGGGTTTCAGGTCCTTCCTTCTTTGTCTCAGAGCAGCCCCAGTTCCCTTCTGTGCTTCTCAGGGTATATTTCACTGGAGTGCCAGGAAAACCACCAATAAGGCTCTCCTTCAACACTGAATCTCAGGAGAGTTCAGGTGCCCAAACTTCAGTGCTTGAGATGGGGCTCCCAGTTCTAGCAAGTCAGGAATTTGATCAATGAGTCCCATTCCTTCTTCAGCATTTCTCCCCTTATTTATGCTAACTAGCTCCCTGCACAGTTACTTTGAGAGACTCATACTTCCCCACTGCACAAGACATATCACAGAGGTATCCCTCAAGCTGAAAAGATAGTCACTTTCTATGAAAATGCAATGAAAGGTAAGTTAAAATGTGGATGCATTTTGTTGTGATGGAGAATATTGCTAAGAATATAAACATTTTACTATCATCATATGGCATGATAAAATGCCCTTTTTTTAAAACCTGTGCTGGATAATCATGACCCATACCTGAATATACAATTTGAAAGGCTCAGCAAAGACAGAGTGTGCTTAAAAGTAAAAGCATATGAGTATGAAGAGGAGGAGCAGAAATAACCGAGGCATGAGGCATAATGAAGAGTGGTGCTAAAGTTATCCCTTTGGCATTAACATCTAGCTCACCGAGGACAGCAGAAAGAAAACATCACCTTAAACATCACCTTTTTTTTTTTTTTTTTTTTTTTTTTTTTTTTTTTTTTTTTTTTCCTTACAGCCTGAGGAGAAGGAATCAAAAATCAATGAACCATATTGCTCCGATCGAGCCTTGGGGATTTCTGACACTCTGCAAGGAAAGAGGGCACTCTGTGAGGGTCTTTCTCGAGGTCTGAGTGACTCGATGGCCACATAAAGGCGCACGGTCACGGCGCACGGTCACGGGCAAGGGGGTAACCGAGCGCTCTGCTGCCGGCTGGAGGCAGCGGGGGGTGGGAGACCCGGCCCGATCCCTGGCGCTTCCTGCCGCCGCCGCCAGAGGATCCCGTCACTGCGGCAGGATGTGGTGAGGGCGGGACGGGGCTGGCGGGCGGGGAAGAGGCGGAGCGGCCCCCGACGGAACCGCCGCCGCGGGGAAGCCAGTCCCGGCTCCCTCCCGTCCCGCCCGGGGGTCCCCGCAGAGCAGGGCCGCCGGGAGCGGGGATGCGGAGCTGGGCGTGCCCTCGCCATTTCTCTTCGTGAATCGCCGCCGGGGTCTTGTCCTCCCTGTCTTTCTGCCACCTACTGTCTGGCTGACTTGTGCCGCCCCCCGGGAGGTGGCAGAGGCAGGGCACCCCCAGTCGCCCCCTCCTGCTGGCGGCAAAGCGAGCTCCCCCGGCCCGGGCCGCCGCAGCCTTCCCCGGTGCTGCAGCACCGCCCCAGCTGTTCGCGCTGCTGCGCTCCCCGGCAGGGGCGCCGGGGCCGGGCTAAGCTTTTATTTATTCAAATTGAGTGTGTGTGTGTGTGTGTGTGTGTGTGTGTGTATGTGCGCGCGTGTGTGTGTGTGTGTATACACACTTTTTTCTATATGGCCAGCGCAGGGGAAACCCCTCCTTGCATGACGGCCGCTTTCCGTCCTTGCTTTCCAAACGCGCGGGCGCTGCGAGCCGGGACGTGGGAACCGCGACCTGGGAGCCCTAAATGACGTTTGCATGAGCAGCAGCCTTCAGGAAACCTTCAAGCTCCTGCAGACCGTGACCGTGCGGCGGTGCCGGAGCTCCGTGCCGCCAGGACGCGCCGGCGCTGGCGGGACTTTCTCGGGTTCGCCCCGTCCGCCGCACAGCGCCGGTGTTCCCGCAAACTTAGCACCAGCGCATCGGTGTGCTGCTTGACCGTCAACACAGCTGTTCCTGGTGAAATCCGGGCAGCCCCTGAGCATTCGCCGTCCGTCCCCTTCCTCATTTTCTCAGGGAAGCAGGCGGCCTGGCTTTCACTCGCATTTCTCTGCTGGTGGCGGAAAAGAGCACAAGCCTTGTAACAAATGATTATTAGCAATTCACAAGTAACTGCAATTAGCCAAAGAAAACACGAAAGAACTGCTGTACAATCTAGTAAAGAGGCGTTTAGGTTGGAAATAAAAACCCGAAAAAACCCGAAAGGTTGAAAGAAAACCCCTAAAGTGAATAACTGAGAGTTAATTGCCTGACTCACGACAGATTTTCCTTAAGCTGGGTCGTTCCTTCAAAAATTAACTTCGGGAACAGAACTCCCTACAGCCAGCACTTCTAGGCATCATGTAGGAGTTATTCTAAAAGCAAGGTTGCATTTTCCAGCAGATTTTTTTTTTTAAATTAAACAATAAAAACGACTCCCCCAGAACATGGAAGTTACTTCTAAGGGAGAAGGAAACAGAGATTTACATCTCCCGAGATTTCTGATCACAGGAAAAGCGGTGACTTGCTGTACCTCTGGCAGAGTATTTTTGTTTTCAAATTACAATTACGTAAGTGAATTTTTGTCACTTCCCATTCTGAAAACAACGGGGAATATTGCAATTACCCTGATGCCCAGTGCAAAGCTCCACACACCTGAAGAGACTTGAAATCGCTAAAAATCACATCTGTGCTGTTCCTAGTGGAGTACAAAGACAAAAGTTGTCCAAACCCAAACTATTTTTGCCCTGAATACACTTGACTGTTGTCTCATTTCCGAGTCTCACAGCAGAAAAATCTAATTTACTCCAAAGTTTACAATATACACGTTAAGTCCATGTAACCTGGTCTACAGATCGAGTAGACCTTTTCCCCGTGTATACATTTTTGTGGTATACCTTGTGCGCATAAATGTGTATCCGTGCATTCGTACAGTGCACGCAAACTTCTGCATGCATCCACCTAGATACAGAGGCATACAGAAACACACTGCCTTGCGTTTGTCTATCTGTCCGTGTAAGCAGCCGCACCGATTACATGGATCTGCGCCTGTGTGTACATCGGGATGCCCGATGTCGCTCCGATCATCCCGAGACCAGCACCCGACCCCTTTCCCTCCATCTGAAGAGAGCACCTCCAGCCCCGGGCGGTAGGGGGGCTTTCGGCAAGTGATTGTGGGGTTTGGGCGTGAGGGCATCCCGGAAAACAGCACGGGGATCCTTCCACCGGCCGCCCTGTCTGAGGCACCGGGCTGGTGATTGTCGGGGAGAAGTCCCGGCTGCCGGCGGACTGCGGCTGCCAGGTTTGCTGCTCCCCCTCTCGTGTGCGTGTGTGTGCGCCCGCTGGGGCGGGGGCAGGGTTCACTTCCCGGCTCCTCCACTTGCCGGCGAGGCGAGAACCTGTTGGGCAGGGAGCGGGGACGAGGTGCTCTCCGATGCGGGGCGGTCCCCGGCAGCGCTCCGGTGCCGCTCTGCGGGGCCGGCTGCGGGCAGGCGCTCCGCGGGGGGGGCGAGGT